>CAWUFW010004625.1:600000-1000000 GCA_963921515.1 Calotriton arnoldi
ACCAGGTGGATAGATTCCTGCCAAGAACCACCCCACACACCCGAAATACTATGGCTGAATTCATGACTGCCCTTGGCCTAGTAGACGTGTGGCATGAGGCCCACGCTGAAACAAAGCAATTTACATTCCACTCGGGGGCACCCAATAGCCTGTCCCGAATCGACCACATCCTCACTATAGCAGAAGACAAACAATACTTCACGGATGTCAAACATTTAGCCAGGGGGATTTCGGACCATACACCAGTAAGGGCAAGATACAGTCTGGGTATGAAATCCATGCATAGATCCGTATCAATCAGCCCATGGTACCTCACAATCCCGCATATTAGAGCCAGCATTGTCAAATCTACTGAAGATTATTTTAATGAAAATGTGGGGTCGGTTCAGTCTCCCCAGACTATTTGGGAAGCGTACACGGTGGTCTTGAAGGGGCAGGCGCTCTCTCTCATGATGGGGCATAGGAAAGAGATGGGGGCACAACTGGATACATTAAAGTGAGACATATTGGCTTTGGAGCAGTCCCCCACCTCCTTAACGGACGAGGACACCAAGCACACATTAGATGTAAAGCAACAAGAGTATAGGAATCTAGTAACGGAAACGGCGAGAGGCAGACTTCAGGAGATGCAGCACAGAGTCTACGAATTTGGAGACAGGGCAGGTAAACTACTCGCTTGGCTTGACAAACGGGAAAAGGCAGATCAATGGGTAATGACCATTCGGGGAGCGGAGGGGGAATGGCTGCGCGACCCTCAGGAAATTGCAGAGGCCTTTGCGGCCTACTACATGCATCTCTAATCCCCGGGGGCGTCAAGCATGGCAGGGGAATTCAGAGGGTTATTAGCAGATATCCTGATTCAGACCCTGTCAAGCGAGGACAGGCAAACGCTCAAAGACGATCTCAGGAAGGAGGAAATAATTGCGACTATAAATAGCATACAGTCCGGTAAGGCCATGTGGCCAAATGGCATCCCAATAGAACTCCTTAAGTTAACCGCATCCAAGGTGGCGCCTTACCTCCTCAATATGTATGAAGAGAGCAGTCAGGAGGGTATGCTCCCCAAAGATCAGAGACTAGCCTCGAGGGGCAAGCCAGCAGAGGAGTGCTCCTCCTACAGGCCAATTTCTCTCCGTAACGCGGAGGTTAAAATTCTGGCTAAGGTCCTAGCTATGTGGCTGATCCCAGTGGTGACCAAATTTATGCATCTGGACCAGTTCGAATTCATGCCGGGTCGTAATACTGCTCTCAACCTGAGGCGGTTGAATAGTGTGTTGAGGCGGAGAGACTCCATTCAAGAGGACGCAGCAATACTGTTGTTAGACTCTCGCATGGCCTTCGACACTGTCGTATGGCCATATTTGTTTGCCATCCTAGAGCGCATGGGACTGGGAAAAAAATTCAGCACATGGATTCAACTGCTATATGCTGAACCAAGTGGTAGTAAACGGGCAAACATCAAATATCTTTACCTTAAATCGGGGAACACAACAGGGTTGTCCGCTATCTCCGCTCCTGTTTGCTCTGATACTGGAGCCCTTAGCGAGTTGGATACGGGGAGATCCAATAATCCGTGGGCTGAGATGGACAGCGGAGTGCGAAGACAGAATCTCGCTCTATGCAGACGACATACTGTTGTATGTTGCGTCGCCACGACCCTCCATCTGCAGGATACTTCAGATTTGTTCCAATTTTGGGAGACACTCTGGATATACTATTAACTGGTATAAATCGGTGGTGCTCACCTTACGGGGTCCAGCTTCTGCCCTGCCTGCTGGCTGTGAAGCGAAGATTGCGACAGAGGGATTTATATACCTAGGTATTTATGTCACTAGCAGAGAGGAACTTTTTCATGAACGCAAGCGCCTCACTCCGCTTGCCCGTCTACGGGGAGTTGTGCAGCACTGGCGGGCCTTGCCGCTCTCCCTGTTGGGAAGAGCAGCATTATTTAAAATGATGGCACTGCCACGGTTTCTCTATGCTCTGCAGAATACGCCCTATAAAATTCCCGAAGCCTACTTCAGGTCCATAGATGGAGAGGTTAGAAGCCTGCTCTGGGATGGGAAGCCACCCCCCTATCGCAGCTCACAAACTTACTAGAGGATGGTACGACGGCGGAATCGCCTTACCTAATATTCGTGCATACTATTGGGCAGCCCAATTAGTGGTCATAAATAAATGGGCACATCACGCACAGGGTGACCCGTCGTGTTGTATGGATGAGTGGTTGATGGGAGCCGGGGAGTGAGGCGAAGCATTATACACTAATACAAAAAAGCAGAAAGTCACATGGCCCACGGCCCAAACGGTTGCCACCTGGCACAGAGTTACAAAACATCTCGGGTGGGGCAACAGAGTGACGCTTGCCACACCCCTCTGGTGGGCAGAGCGCCTGGGGAATCTGGGCCGCTACCAGGGTTTCAACAAATGGGACATCATCAGCATTTCAAGGGTGAGTGATGTGTGGGTAAGGGGGAAAATAATACCATTTGCGGAAATACAGAAAGAGTATGAGTTATCTGAGAGAGAAACCTTTAGATATTCATAAATACGGCATGCTCTCAAGGGTGCGGTCCCAGTTGAGGAAGATATACTGGAGGCCTCACCATTGGAAGACAGGCTCCTGTCCGAATATATGCACCGCAAGGCCATATCCTTGACCTACAAAAAAATGATCAATAACTTACCTGACCCGCTTCTTAGAATTCGTGAGCGCTGGCAGGCTGATATTGGAAACCTAGAGGAAGAGGATTGGCGGGAGGTGCTGGCATCGCCACGAGAAGTCGCAATATCATCAAGACTGCAACTTGTCCAATTAAAAATACTCCATAGAACATACATTGCATGCAACACTTTGGTCAAAATGGGCAAGAATGTAGAGGCAGGGTGCAGAAGGTTATGTGGGGGCATCGGCACCTTTTATCGTATTATTTGGGAATGTCCGGCTATCAGGATATACTGGGAAACAATAATCACATGTATGAAAGAAGCTAGTGGTGGGGTTATTCGATTGTCCCCTGAACTGTGCCTGTTGAATATATGGGAAGCAACCGACATGAATCGTGCAGAGCAGCTCTGGACCACCATGGGTCTCATGATCGCAAAACGGAATATAGCTCGGAGGTGGGGAGTGGCGGAGTCACCAACCTTAGTCGAATGGGAGAGGGACATGAATTGGTGCATGATTGCAGAAGTAGAGGTCTACAAAAACAGAGGATGCCCCCGGAAGGGGGATCGGGTATGGGGGAAGTGGAACGCACACAGAGGCAATATATGCTATTCGCTGCTTTGCGTTACTTTTATGTTATTTCCAGCGCTAAACTTCTAATAAAGTAAATCAGAAAAAATAGATTTTGGGCCGATTTGCGTGATTTTTGTGATGCAAATGCAGCGTAAAATCTTAATAAATCTCCCCTTGATGTTTAAATCTTGGCGGAGAACAATGTACATTTTCAGGATTTTGAAGGGAAAACTAAACTGATCCTGCGCTAAACAAAGAGACTAACTGCCCATAGTGCGGTGCCTATAATTAGACACCATGCATTAAAACAGCAACGTACTCGTGGAAACGATGCATTCGACATGTTAAATCACACTGTCCATTTTGGTAGTTTCACGTAATTGACACTTTTTAACGGTTTCCCTAGGAAGCATTTTTAAAAGAAATACTGGCTTTGTTTAAAGGGCAGAGAAACACTATCCAGCTCGCAGAAGTTTCCAATGGAACTGTTTGCAACTGTTATGTTGGTAGCAGTTTGAGGAGATATGCTAACATTAGTTCTGTTTCCACACAGAAATTCCTCCTGAACAAGGCAGGAGGCATTTCTGTACAGAAACGGGCCCGAAATTGGGAAAATCATGTAGGAAAGGCCCATGCAGTGCTTAATTTCAGCCGCTGGTTGCAGGTGAGGATCACCCACACTCGCTCTTGGGGATTAAGACATATTTTGCATCATCCTAATTTGACCCAGAATGAGAGAGAGAGAAAGGCAGGATGGGGGAAAGAAGAAAGAAGAGAAAGATGGGAAGACAGTAACAAAGCGAGAAAGCAGTGATGGAAAAGAATCTGCAAGAGTGAGATAAAGGGATGTGTATGGTGTTTGGTGAAAGACATGAGGTGAAATCAAAACTGCCTTGGCATTTGATAACCCCAACGTTTGGCAGTACCGCCGATGGGCTTCTGAGAAAAACTTTCCTTTTGCAAGAAAAACAATAGGACCTGGTAATTCTGGAGTTTGCATGTTAATCCAATTCCAGATCTGAAAACCTGTAATGCATGGTGTAGGGCCCTTCGGAAAATGGTAATTACGGCCCTGACATGTCTGTGTAGTATGCAGCTTGTAAACTGGTGCTAAAATGTGAGCAGAGCTAAGGGTACTGGGGTAAGTGCACACAAGCTTTTGCAAGAGCAGAGTGGTAGCTTGGTATGCTGTGGGTATAATAGGAACACAGCTACATTTCTGTGGGTCTGTTTAAGACATTTTGGCCCCGATTATGAGTTTAGATGTTATATATCGCATCTGATAAATAATACCATGGGGTACATTATTTATTGGGTGCACTAAATAACACGTATTACGAGTTGGTGAGGAAATAACATGCAGATTTTGGTGTTTAATGCACCAAAATCTGCATGATAAGATAGATATTGTATGCTTTTCCGATGTTAAATTTCAGCAGGTCAACAGCTCATAATTTTGACCCATGTATATACAGATCAACTTGTAATTGTGACCTTTGTCTTCCCTCTTGGCTGCGATGCGAGGCAGCCTTGTCTTGGCTACGATGCGAGGCAGCCTTGTGGCCTTCAAATAAGAGGCCAGCTTGGAACTGTCTAGTTTTGATCTCCTATCCTGCCTTCTAAATGAACTAGGGCAACAGATGGATGAGAGGCCATTCAGTCCTGACGTTGGCAGCTAGGGCTTTGACCAACAGCTATTTGTGAGTTCCTTAACATTCTGTTTCCTGCTCGCCCTTTAACAGTGGTGGGACCTGCACCCTTCATCTGAGTCTGCCTGAGTGACTTCAAGGGCTCCTGTTCTGAGCTACAGGAACACAACAGGCTCCAGAGGTCTCCCTGCAACTGCCTAACTGAGCTGCTGAGCTGGACGTTACTGGACATGCAACTGGACCTGTCTGAGACCTGCTGGCGACCGCTGGAGTGAGTTCCTGATCCTCAAGAGGATCTTTCCAAGTCCTGAACCTTTGGTGTGGCATCAGTTGAGCTCCTCCTTGAAGAAAAGGAGAAATCCTGAAGCTTTGGTGTCTTCACAACTGCAAACCGGCCCCTTCACGCCAAGACCCTGCCGCCTACACTGACCGCAAACGCAAAGCTCCGGTGAACTTGACTCTTTGTGCTACAGCGACCACCAGAGACGACCAGCAATGCTAGATTTGCACTTCGCGCTACAGCATCGACAGCCCATGGTGACCGCCAAAGCAAAGCTCCAGCAATGACTGTTTGCGATGCCCGACAGGATCTTCACACTAAAGTGATGACCATCTGCAACGTCTGGACTGCTCTTCGCGATACAGTGACAATCATCTGCGAAAGTCTCCCTGCTCCTTGTGGCCTCCTCTACTGCAAACGGAACTCTTCACGCTGGATTTTAGAAGGTAACTTCTGCAGCTGGACTAACTTGATCCCAGTATCTGGCCCGCGCTCCATCGCAGTTGGTCTGGATTTATTTCAATACGTTTTTATTAGTTGTTCAAAATGTACAGTGACAAAAGCATAAATATAAAAGGACATAAGTATAGAGCACAAAAAAAAAAAAATCTGAATACAAAGCACATGATAATAATGTACAATAAAGGTACCTTTGTTCAAAGCGATACAGTACAAAGCAAACAATATTTAATAAAACCAAAATATAATGAGAAAAATATCATCTAAATCAAGTAGATATATCCCAAGCCGGTTTCGCATTTCTATTTTCTAATTGCGTACATTTTTGCATTACTGGGCTCATGTATTGGCTAGGGGTCTTGAAGGAGATAATATTAGGGTTACAATGTTAAGGTTACAGTTACAGTGCTTGGCGCAAACAGAGCAATTTAACATCCACTGGTAGTCGCTGTGAGTGATTATTTAATAATAGTAGTAGTAGTAGTAGTAGGGGGCTCACGGTGGTTTATGTGATTCAAAGAAGATGTCGAGAGAAAGCCAAAGATGTCTGACTGGGTTTTTCCATGGAGAGTTATGAAGCACAATATTGTCTGCCCCTCGAAGGTTGGTGATCCAGTTTTGCCAACAGTTAAAGGACGCTTTACTAGTATCCTTCCAGTTGGTAAGGATGATTTTGATAGCCGCTATTATGAGGAGGTCAAGGAGTGCTTTGTCGTTTACACTCAAGGAGTCTGCTCTTGTGGGAGCGAACAGGAGTGACGAGAGGTCTGGATTTATGACTTTCACCCGGTCTTGCATGATCAGATAACCGTGATTGTCACTTTGTGCTTTTAGGCACTATACTTAAATTAAATATTTGAAATTTCAGTTCTACTGATTGGATTTTTGTTGTTTTGGTGTCAAATCATTAATCGAATTGTACTCTATTATTCTAAATCAGTGTGGCATTTTTCATGCGTTGAGTTTTCACTTATTACTGTTTGAGTGCTACATAAATACTTCACACATTTCCTCTAAGTTAAGCCTTACTGCTTTTGTGCCAAGCTACCACAGGGTTAAGCACAAGTTAATTTAGTGACTTTTGTGGTTCAACCTGACAAAGCTTGTGGCTGTTGTTTGAGAAGGGCTTACACCCTTGTCAACCAACAACCCATTTTCTCACAGGTAAATGCACAGGGCTTGAAAGTTGAATTTGGAACCTAGCTGAACTCATCTTAAGACAGCAGGAGCAAGCCTTCAGAAGAAACGTGGTCAAGAGGCAACCCCTAGACTCCATTGCCCTTCAGAGACAGGCGGTATTTTCTAGCTTCTAAGCTTCCACTCTGGATAGCGTGACCTAACAGTCTGTAGGATACTGTCGAACCCCAACACATCCCTCTTTCCCATCCTGAACCTGCAGCACAATGGCACCATGAGACAAGCTCCTCCTACTAGCCGGAGATTTGTTGGAAGATCAGCGGATCAGTCAGGAACTTGAATCAAAGATACCACCTGAAACAGGGAACTATTGCTGACTAATTCCTGCTGCATAACTACCTATAAGTGCAAGTTGCTGCATATGCTTTTGGATCTGGCACTAATTGCAAAATATCCCATTTGCTTTGTGTCAGTGCACCAGATTTACCTCGGATCTGCACGTCTGCGTCTGCTGACTGTAAAAAGGTTATACCTCTTAGAAAGTAAATGATCAGAATGAAACACCCTAGCTCCGGGCTTACTTTGCTAACACAATGTGCTTTCCTACTTTGGAGGTAGTTTCCACAGGATTTAGCTAACTAATTAACGAATTGAAGCCCTTCACATCTCAACAGCCTTCATGAGCAGCATGCGGATACAGATGTGGCCATTGCTGACGTGTGCATGCATCAGTGACAGACACAGAGGGGTTTGTTGTTTATTTTAAGAGGAGTGGATTGGAGTTAATCTAGAGTCCACATTTGCAATCAGCTACGCTGCCGACCCTCTGGGTCTTGGCAGTAGTGAGGCCCCAACAGTCACAGCCTATGAGTCTCTCGGCTAGATACATCCTGCACTCACCCTGCAACGATTACTCCTCTAACCAGCACAGTGTGTTTAATAAAGCCATATAGAAAAAACGTGTTTCATGATTTATCTCTTTTTAAAGCGCTTAATACATTGTTTTATAGATCTGCGAGCTGATTTCAAAAAGCAATCGAGAGCCTATATTACACGTGCGGGGTATTTACATTCTGATTAAGCACTTGACATTTCCCAGTTAATAAGCGAAGCCGCACGATGCTCTTAGAGCTTGTGAATAATTAAATGTCTTTCTAGCTCTCGCAAAATACAATTTCTTTTCGTATTTTCAATTGCCTCACAGCAGCGTGCGGGAGTATATAAAGTTTGCACGTCGTCCATTCTCCTTGCAAAGCATTCCACCAAATGCAGGCTCGTGTTTTTGCAACTTTCGAGACTAATGCATGAAGGAAGGAGCGTGTATAACTGCTGATGTGTTACTCACTTGCTTCCTGGATTGTATGCCTTTTGCTAGTCTCATATGTATGGCCGTGACTGCCCACAGACGCTGCAATGAGTCGTTGCACCCACTCTGAATGTAGTTGAGGCATGTGCACAGCCTCTGGAGCCTGGAGGCCTTTAGGAGGGGATTGTGTAAAGAGCAGCTTAACAGTGAGAACTGGGCCAGTAGACGTATCGCCATCATGGTTTGCACCCCACTTTCCCAAATTGGGGAGTGCGATTGATGTACAGATTAAGACAGGGATTTAACGCAGGTCTTGGCCAATGTGGTGCAGGCAGGCCTCCAAACCTTCAGGGGGCTTGCTGACCTTCAGAGGGGGGGAGAGGGGGGGGGGCACTCAGATCAAGGCCAAAGAAGACCTGTGAGATGTGGGAGGCTCAGGGGTCCCGCTTCACATTCCGCAGGGGAGCCCTTCATTTTGCATGATGTCACTGTATTGGGGTTGTGTGCCCCAAAGGCTTTTTTTTTTGCACCCACACCAACAGACTTTGCGCATGTACAGAAGAAGAAAGCACAGCACACAGACACAGACAGGAGGTTTACCCATCTCTCCGTGCTCCTTGCTTGTCTTAGGGCACTCCTGTCCCTTGAGAAGGATCCAAGGCCCCCAGTGAGCGTGTAGTTGCTGACCTTTGTTCAGAGGAGGAAGAACATATAAGAGTTTCATTATGGTCCCATAAGTTGCTTCTGAATCATACAAAGGTTCACACAGCAGTAATGTAGACTCACATGTTCTTGCATTTCTTCAAATACATTGACAATGTCTTATTTCCGGGTTAAACATTGTTAATAAATGAATGGGAAAAAAACTACAATTCTAGTCATAGGTAGTGGAAAGGGGCAGCCATGAAGGAGGGCCAAGGGTGAGGACTTGTGCTTTGAGGAGGTCGGGCGTATCCGTGGGCACCCCATCTCTCCTGCGAGGGACACCCTTCTCGAACACTTCCTTCTACTTACCCGAGATGACAAATTACCCTCATAAATCCCAGGACGCAGCCCCTCATGGGCCGGAGTCCCCCTCCCCTCTCCAGACTCCCATTATGCACCCCCCTCGGGGATTCACTTCCTTTAGCCACGCTCCTGTCGGCATGTCTATGCCCTGTCCGCAACCCGGACACCAACCGCATCCCTAATCAGGCCCGCCCTGGTCTTCAACACCACCCCCTTCCCCCTCCAGCCCTATCCCGAACATGTATCCCCCCTAGAGACAAGAGGGCAGATTTACAAGAAAGTGACACATCTGTAGAGATGCGTCACTTTCCCTGCGCGACCCTGAGAAACCCTTGCGCCACCATGGATGCGCCGTATTTACAATACGGCGCACCATGGCGCAAGGATTGACAGATGCGTCAGAAATTCTGACGCATCTGTTGGCACAAAAGTCCCGCATTGCTGGAGTTGTGTCGCAAGCACGACGCAACTCCAGCAATGCATGTTGAGGCCTATCCTCATTGTGCTGCGTCACTCCTTACGCCTGCTTCAAGCAGGTGTAAGGTTTTGACGCAGTGGCGTCCTTGAAGTGGTGCAGTGAAATCTTGTAGATTTCACTGCGTCACTTTTACGAGGCTTTCCTGCGTGGGAACGCCCACCCTGCATACAATATACCTGACGCAGGTATAATGTGACGCAGGGCTTTACAGCATGACGCATCTCCCTAGATGCGTCACGTTGTAAATGGGCCGCATTTTTACGCTGCGTCACAAAAAGTGACGCAACGGTGGCGCAAAAATGACGCAAGGGGCTTGTAAATCTGCCCCAAGGACTGTGCATACCATCATTAAGCCGCTTGCATAGTCCATGGGCACTTATCGGCCACCTGTTGCAAGCACACGCCTACATCCTGGACTTTCAATTCTCTCATGATACGCAGCAGCCTCAAGGCCATACCTAACCTTTGACCAGTCAATGTGTTTAATGTTGATTTTTGAAAACTCCAATAAAACACTTGTTAAAAAAAATAGGCAGCGCAAAGAGACATGTGTATTGCATACATTTTTTGTTTTTTAAAGTTGAGTATACTATTTGTCTCACCTGTTCCTTCTATGTGATATAATTCATAGAATCTTTCGATCTATCAGAATTTATTTTTTCTGCAAGTTCTTCAAGGGTTGGAGTTCTGTTTTATCCTGCCATCACAACTGTTGGTTTTCATAAGTTGACTTAAAAAAGAATAGCACTTTAGTAATCGTGGGGCATATTACCAACGGACATCATCGCTGCTTTCCAGGCGCGTAGCGCCGGAAAAGCAGCGATGACAATAGCACGATATCAGCAATGCGCCGCTAACGTGCATTATCGCATGTTAGCAGCTGTTTTCCTAACGCCTCGCCTTGCATCGCTAATTAGATGCAAAGTAGGCGTTCCGGAGGTAAAACAGCATTGCAGTACCCGCTGACACGGCTTCGCCAAATCAACAAGCCGGCAGCGGACCCGCGAAGTGCTGCCTGAACTCGCGCTGAGACCCTGTTATCGCCAGATCCTAACGTCTGCTAAAAAGCAGACTTAGCAATAATATCCTATGGGGAGGTGGATTATGAAGTTTAATCCACCCCTCCGTATCAGCGAGCTCTGCCGGCATGGCTGTCCATTCTTCGCCGGAATACTTGCGTTGAAGGGGTTTCGCCGGATATCACTGGATTTGTCATCGCCAATGCGCAGAGCGTTGTTAATACAGCGCTAACATGGCGTATAAATCCAGTGATAGCCGGCGATAGCACAAACCGCGCTGAGCGCGTTTAGTGACTACCTGTTGTTAATATGCCCCCGTATTTTTTGTTTTCCGGGTTTCCGTTTCCATAGGTCTATTTCTTTTAAAGGAGCTCTCATCACATGATTCCGTCCAATTCTATAATTTCACTGTGCGGAAATGAAGAATGAAGGGCCTCATGTACAAAAGTTTTTTACAGTCGCAAAGCCAGTGAATGAGGATTTATTACTGCAAACACCTTTTCAGAATGTACAAAACCCCTTTGTCGAGTTGGAAAAGTCTTTCCGCCTATCAATGAGGTTTTGCGACCCTTTCCAAATTGCAAGCATTAGAGGCGCATGAAAGCGACGTTTTATCTGCTCTTTTTGAGTTCTAATTGGAACATGTCAGTAGTTTGTGATCCTACATGCGTTTGTAAACCACAGAAAAGTTCATAATAGTCAATAAGGGGCTGTAACTGATTCGTAAAGGGAAAGCAGTTATGTTGGACAGATTTCCCTTTGGGACTCCTGTCGAATGGTAGGGTCTGGGAAGCAATTGCAGGGATGGTGGTCTGCTGTCCCTTTCATGAAACCATCCCTGCATTCTCAGCCATTCATAGTGGATGGCAAAATGTGATCTGTCTAAATAATATTCATTAAGCAGGTAGGTCGTTTGGTGAAACTCGCCCCCCACCCATTTGATGGAAATTTCGGGATGTGACCATTTATTACATAGGTCACATTGCAAATAGCACAGGGATTCACCAACCAGTTGCTGTGCAATTTGCACATTCCTACTTTCCTAATGGGCATAGTTCATGGGGCCTGCAGTCCCCTGGATAATTTGAAGAACAGCAGATTAATCTTTCTCTATTAAATCTTCTAAAGTTTTAGTGAAATTTTCTACTTCTGTAATGTACAAACCTATGCACATGCATATGCCATGCTTTAGGTTGTTGATAAAAGAGATATAATACTCTGCAAAAGGCTATTTTAATTGAGAACGAGATAAATTCTTGTAACAAAGTGCCATGCTTATGCAAATTGACAGACTGAAATTCAACCAGTCTTGCAATAAACTTTAGGATGGGAGTCACAAAAATAAGTTCCATTTTGTGCAGATTGTAAGAACAGTCTGTTTTGTGAGTGCCTAAATTCACAAAGCACTTTTGAACATCCCAAATTGTTCTGTACATACTCAAATTAAATTTTTCCACTAGTCCTACACAGTGTTTCCTTGATAGACTGAAGATAGGTGGGTGTCAGATTTTGAAGCAGGCCCAGCCATTATTCACAAAAGTAGATGCCAATGTCAGTGCGTTCCTTGGCCTCCCTTGACATACTCCAGTCAAGACCTTCCAAATAACTTGCAAGGCACAGGGCAAATAAATATATCTCATGTGGGCATTGTGAACCCATGTCTATATTTTCCTTAATGCTACACATTAAGTCGTGCTAATATCCTTGGATGGGCCCTATGAGGACTGCACATGTTTTGCTTGTTTTATTTTTCTTCATTTTATTTTGCTTTTTTGATCCCTGGATGGGAATCTTGTTTTCAGAACTGGCTTGTCAGTTCAAATGTCTGCAAGACAAACTGCTTCTACTTCTTTCAAATATACAGATGGTGGGCTTTGCCACCACCCAGAGAAGAATTGCTCTCTTGCGTCATGCTCCTGGCTATATGGTGAATCTTTCCACCTTCCAGGAAGTGGTTCCGAGGGAAGGGGGTCAGTATGAACTCATTTTACACTCAGTGATGCCTTCCCTATCTGCGCCATTCACACTGAGGGCGCAAACCAGACAGCAGATCTGCACATGCACAGTGCGGACGTTAGCACTCATAGGCAGGAATCTGCAAACATTCCATATGTTTTTAGAGGGCTGCAATATGCAAATACCTGTAGGCCAGAGTCTTGGAAGGAGCTCTGTTCCATGGAGACTTTATCCTGCCATGGTGGATTTTCTCTGTACAATGGCCTTGGAAGAGTTTCAATCACAATACACTCTTCATGGGTAGAATATACAAACTATATTGGTAAAAGAGGGTGTGTTGTGATTTGGGAATTTTAGGAGAATAGCAGTTCTCCAATAATAATATTGATTTTCATCCTTTAAATGCCACTGCTTTAGACATTGTTCCTTGGAAGTACTTTGGAATTTGGAAAGAGTAGGAAGCTTCACCTGAAGTACTGTGTCTCTCGGCATTGTACCAGACAATCTTCTCAATTACACTTTGAAGACTTTAGCAGTATGCAGACTCCTCAAGGTTCTGAGGCCTGTTTGATGGCTGTACGGCCTACAATAATCCTGGGAACTCAGCCTGCTGTCTTTCCAGTACTCTGGTGCCACTTTACTAGTGACCTCTGTTTGGGAGAGCCTAACATCCAAACAGCGTGGAGACCCTCGCAACTTTATTTTGTCCACAACTGGATCAAATCACTGACTCCAACCTTCATACCTAAATCAACACACCTCGACAGTTGCAAATGTCCTGCTTGAAATCCCAATCCAGCTGATGTGTCCAACTTGACATTGCTTACTGTCCACCACTCCAACTTGAATAGTTCCACTCTATCCACCTTCTCTGCCCAGAGTACCCAAAAGCTTAACAGGGACTCGAGTTAGCCTGCACCATTTTTCTTCTTGTCTTCTTGATGGCTGCAAAGATTTAACTCACTAACCTTGATGAACACATCTACACTACAAACCAGTGTGACAAGGCTCAAAGGCATCTCCAACTGGCTCAACCTGCCACCTCACATTAGTTTCCTGTGTCTTTCAGAGATTAGATTTTACAATGCTTGACTTGAACATGGCTCACTGAGTAAAACTACTAATCCGAATGGGAATTGACTAATGATTTGCTGTGCATGTTAATTGTGTTTTATCCAATAACCCCTGCCCCCTATTTTATGAACACCCAGATAGACTGCCCTTCATTTTTATTGAGACAGTTTGATAATTACTACCTTTTAATTGAAGGATTCCATTTTGATCATGTTTCCTTTTTTAATATCCTTAATTATCTTCTTGTCTAGACGTGGTTTGAACATTGAAAAGTTCTGTTTTTATAAAAAAAAAAATTTTTTTTTTATTGATTGTAGAAAGAAAGAAGCGAACTGTCACTCTGCTTGGTAATATATTAACCCACAAACATAACAAAAATGCCCAATCATTGTCTATCCTTCAGCAATTATCATGAAATCAGACCATATAGGTAAGGCGTTGTCACAGTATTCCGTGTTGTATAAACGTGTTCTGAATGTTGAACATAAGTCCTCGTTCTAAACCAATTAATTAACCCAAAACCCCCTTCAAAGTAATGAATGACCGATCATTAATGACATAGTTGGATACCGAACAAATCATAAAAAAGGGTCGTTTTCAGAAGCAATTTTAACTCCATACAACCAGCAATGCCTAGATTTTTATACGTAGCTCGCCAAACTCTTCTAAGTGTTGATGTGGCCAAAGCATGTAACACCACTTGCCCCTGCCATTGTTCAAGCAATTTAGATATTTATAGGATTTTACGGCGTTACATTTATGGAGGTTATATGAGGTGTGGTATAGTTGTTACATGTCGCAATAATGAATTTAATGGCGAATGGGTTAGCAAACACAAGTGCTCATGAGCTGACGTGGGCGTCAATCTAAGATGGTTGGAATTGGGTGGGTATTTACCACATGTGGGAAATACCATTACCTCGGGGTGAGAATATTTACCACGCATCACATGTTTTCAGTTAAAAAAATGTGGCATGACTTGCAGACCCGGGTTTTAACACATACAGTTTGGCATGCATTGCCTTTTTATCTGGGCATTTTCCCCAATTAATTTCATACTTATTGGTGCATTAAGTATTTCAGTAGGGCCATCCTACAAATAACTTGTTTTGCAAATCAGCAGTCTGCAGGGCCTGCGTGTCATAAAAATGACCTTGTCTGTTTGCTATTATTAAACTGCACATTCAGAATGTGCATGTTCCCTTTTGTGAACCTGTCTCCTAATATATTTATCATAGTCAACACCTCAGCAGTGAGCAGAAAAACAGAAGGGGGTGTGTAATAATGGAAGTTCTACAGTATTACATTTTCCATTCATTACCTCACTGAGCTGTGTGAATGGATTTGGAACCTGTGACCTACAGTGCATTAACGTGTTTAGCTCACTAAATTGGATTGTAATCTGTTGTGTGTAATTTGTTATGTGCTAATCTTTTTCAAATGCACAGAATATGAAAATAATACAGGCAACAGTACTTGGTGTTCAAACAAACCCAGCTCATCATAGGCCCTCATACCGAGTCATCAGGAGCAGTATCCTTTGAGGCAGTGGGTTGGGGGTGTTACAGGGCCCAATTTGCAAATTCACTGGAGCTCTGGGATATGCAAAGGTCACAGATGCAGCCCGACCCAGCTCGCTACAATAGCACAGAAGAGCTTGCAAAGCTCCCACCAGCAGCCACAAAGCCTGCCCTATTCACCAACACCCTCTTTCGCTATGCCCTCATACAGTAACGAGCTGTGGTCCCCTTACTAATATTTGCCACCTGCTCAGAGCAAGTGGCAAATTTGAGAGTTAAAGTCCCTGGAGCTGTAAAAACCTGCTGTTTTTGAGATAATTAAGGAGCCACATTGTTATTCGTCATTCTGAAGTCTTTAGCTCGTAATACCCAGAATTAGGGTTGGAGCTACCAGCTGGAAACTGTAACTCTGGCCCTTGAATCTCCACTCCTTAATTCCAGGTATGTCATGATGAGGGCCACAGTGTTCTTTCGGTAATAAATAGTGGGATGATGGTGAAAACCTCCCATAAATTATATTTAGAAATGTATAACCAATTATTCGATGCCATAATTAATTAGAATATACACTTCCATGCTCATTAAACAGATTTCAAACTTGCATTAACAATGCACAATTTTCTAATAACACAAAAAAATTCGGAGAAAGTCAAATTTTTATCCCAGTAATATGGCGCTCAAGGTGTTTGACTTTTGCTCTTCTATCAATTCCAAACGAAGCGCTCTAGTACTTTGCTAGAATTCTATAGTAAACATACAACAGAACATTGAAAAACTACTGCCCTAGCACGTACATCTTTCAATAAAGATTGATAAACGTTTTACCGAAAAGTTGTGAAAAAGGCATTTCTAACTTTACAAACAAGTACCCTAATTTGTGACAGCATGCGTTAAAATTCATTGCACTTTCAATACGCAGTCTAGAATCACTAACATATCAATTATATTGCCTCTAGTAGAACTTATCTCCTTTTCTTTACAACTTCCTCGTTTGTTGTAAACCTCGTATAGAGTAATGTTGTCCAGTTCAGTTCAAGAGTAAGTTCATGCTGTTCCACTACACTTCTGAAACAATATTGTGAATTGCACCAAAATATTTGAAGATATGGTTTACACAAGCCATAAACACAATGGAGAAGGCACTTCCAGGTAGTTATAAACTCGAGGTGGAGCTTTTCAACACGTTCCCTGGTGAATAAAAATCTGTGCTTTATTCCCCCCTCAGATGGCATTACTTATATTAGCAGGTTTGTTGAAATGTTGAGAGCCAGGCAGTCAATCAACTTGTTTAGAATGCAGACAAAAGAATTACTATAGACACAACAATAGTATACAACAAACCATACGTGATAATGGCACATGCAAGGTGCACTAAAATGCAAAAGAAAATGAACTGAAGAAGTATCTTCCCTAGGACATTCCCAAGAACGCTCAAGAGAAGAATAACCTTTCTAGTGGATTAGAATCAAAATAAACCTCAAAACCTCAGAGAATCGAACATTTCTTGAAGGTCATATTCTGGTTGCCCTTTTACCATAATTGTCAGAGCTTCACAGGCTAGTTGATGATAAGGAACATATGACTTCAGTTGAGAAGAATGAAAGACAGAATAAATCTTCCAAGTATGAGTCAACATTTACAGAAAGGCTACAGGACAGATCTGGTGAATTATTACAAATGGACCAAAAGATCGTGGTCGAAATTTAACTGGCAATAGTTGATCAGGAAGAAAATTTGCGGACAGACAGACTTTCTTTGCTGGAGAAAAAGAAGAAACATTTTATTTTGACTTATCAGCATATTTTTCAATTCTAACTTTAAAATGACATAAGCTTTCAGAAACAAGTTTCCTTTGCTTCAGTAACTGATTCAAATAATCAGTACAGGAACCAAAGGATCAATACAAGGAGAAGATTGAAAAATATTTTGATTAAATATTTTTAAACAATAGAAAGGAGAAACCTTTGCTGTACTATGGATTGCATCTTTGTAAGAAAATTCTGCAGTTAGTAAATAAGCCCAATTGTCTTGATTTGCATTACAGTAGCACCGTTGATATTGCTCCAAACCTTGATTAGTTTACTCAATTTACTCACTTGACTGGGGGTGATAATCAGAAGAAAGAACTTGTTCAACTCCCAATTCTTTATACAGAGTTTGCCAAAAATGTGAAAAGTATTTATTACTTCTATGAAGTGAATCCATGAAGATAGACAATATCAGTCAAAAATTACTGGACCATTTCTTCAGCGGTGTCACAGTGACATTTTAACACACTGTATCCTTTTCAAAGTTGAATATACATTATGAAATCTATTGAATTTGCATGGACACATTAAGGAGCCATTGGTAATCGTTAGAAATATCCAAAAGGTGTGAATGTAAGAATTTTTCCTGTGCACAGTCAAGGTAAGTAAGCGCATATGCTTAAAAATGATAATGGCCAATTAGCCACCAAAAAAATCGTAAATCCAAATCCAAAGTAGCCTCAACTCCTTAGTGACCAGAAATAGCTAGTCATGATACATCTTCAAAATATCCGATTTTAATTGTTTAGTAGGTATAAAAAATTGCTTGCTGACTGCAAAGTCATTTAATCGAATTAGAGGACCCTTTAGGTGAAGATCTTCTAAATCATTGGGCTCCGTCTGTTCTTATACGAACTTGACCTTGTCTAGGAGAGATTTAACTATTCCTGTCGCACATTGACAGAGAATTACAGGTTGATCATTAGCAAATGATGACTCAAGATACTGGTGGGACACAGCATCTGTCAATGCATTGTTTAAACCAGGATTTAAATGATAGTGAAAATCATACTATGCAAAAATAAATGCCCATCTTGCTTAGCGGCTACTCCTACTTTGAAGATTTCTCAACCACTCCACATTTTAATTATCAGTTTGAATTTCAAATGACTTTCTAGTGCCCACATAAGAGTAGTTCTGTTTAGATTTCTTTCTGTTCTATTAGAACTGTCCCAACTGTCCTTCCAGAGGCAATACATGTCTTTGAATTAGCAGGATGACATAAAATTAATGCGTACGTAATCCTCTGCTAAAGTGCACTGAGAGATCCTTCACCTTGATCATTCCAGCAAACATCCTTATTCATATTTTCCTTTTTCAAAACACAAGTAATGTCACTTGTTATTGCTGCAATATTCTTGATGAGTTGATGATAAAAGTTTATAAATCTAAGGAGACATTGAGCATCTTCAACATTAGTGGGTGAGGGCCAATCTAGAATAGCTGCAGCCTTCTTCGAATCCATGAAAATACCAGTAGCATTAAAATGCAATCCAAAGTACTCCCCTCCTTGCTTCTCAAATTCACACTTCTCAAGTTTACAGGACAAATGATGATGTTGCTGAATTCTTGATAAACTCACATGTTCTTGATGTTCCACAAGAGACTTTGAAAACTCTATAATACCATCCAAATCAAACAAATAAACTGATTTAAGACATTGAAGAACACTGTATTCATAAACTGCTGAAAGATAGTACGAGCACTGCACAATCCAAATTACATTACATGATATTCGAAACTCCCAAATGGTTACAGGGACGTTATAGTTAGGCTTAGGTTTCACTCGTACAAACTAGTGAAATTCAGCCGTTATAGTTAGTGAGCTAACTATAACTCATGCTCCCACAATGCACTGCTTATGACCTCACATATTAGATTACTCATGACATGGTCAGTGACATCATTGATGACATCACCGATGATATCGCAAATGACATCACTGATGACATCATCCAGTGACTATGAGTGTTTTTTAAACATTTATGTGTTTTAAATATATAAACCAAGGTCTATTGGTGAATTAGTGGCTGTATGAGTGCCTGTTTGGATAATTCAGTGGGTGCATGACTGACTGTATAAGTGAGTGATTAGGTGTCTCAGTGAATGTATGGGTGAGTTACTGGTTGTGTGAATGTGCGGATCTGTCTGTCAGTTGGTATCTAAGTGGCTGTATGGTTGTGTGAATGGAAACATGAGTTTCTGTATGGGTGAGTGATTGGTTGTCTGAGTACCTCTATGGGTGTCTGAGTGTCTATGTGGGTGGGTGAGGGTGTGTGACTGCCTGTATGGATAAGTGAGTGGGTGAGTCAGTGGCTGTATGGGTTAGTGAGTGTGTGTGTGAGGGGCTGTATGGGGGCGTGAGTGTGTGTATGGCTGTGTCGGTGAGTGAGTGCATGTGTCAGTGGTAAATGGGTGAGTAACTGGGTATTAAAAAGGTAGCATATGTGAGTGATGGGCTATGTGAGTGATTGTATGGGTGAGAGAGTGAATGTGAGAGTGTCTGTTTGGGTGAGTGTGTGCTTGTGTCAGTGACTGTACAGGTGAGTGAGTACATGTTAGTATCTGTATGAGTAACTGAGTGCGTGTGTGTGTTACTGTATGGGTGAGTAAGTGGCTTTGTGATTGTCTATATGGGTGAGAGAGTAGGTGCGTGAGTAGTTCTATGAGTGACTGGCTAAGTGTGTGAATGGCTGTATGGGTGTATGAGTGGCTATGTCAACGGCTGTATTAGTGAGTGAGTGGGTGTATGAGTGGCTGTATGAGTGAGTGAGTGGATGTGTGTGTAGAATTTATGAATCAGTGAGTGGCTGTGTAAGTACTGGTATGGGTGTGTGAATGGGTTTGAGAATGGTAGTGTGGAAGTTGGAAGGAAAGTAGATGTTTGTCCAGCGAAGTGCCTTTTGTGAATTGGCGTAAATCCATTCAGTAGTTGCAGAGTTATTAAAAGAAATTAAAATTTGTATATATAGGGATGCAAAGGCTCCTCGAACCCTCCCGATCCTGTGCTGGGATCTGATTGGCTGCCAACATTTCAAACTAGGAAGTGTTGGCAGCCATTGTGGTACTCAGCTTGAGCTGAGTCCCACAAAAAAGTTAAAAAAAGGAGAAGGGGGCAGGGCAGGAATACCCTGACCCCCTAGGCCTCTTGGGATTAGTATTGCTGTAGTCCAACTGAAAGCCTGCCATCGTTGTTTACATCATGAGTCTCATTACATTTTAAAGTGTGCAATGTGGAGAAAGTTACACATGGGATTTTTGTAGTGAAATGTGCAAACTGTCATAAACAAGCACTATGTTCTAATGAGACTCGTGATGTAAACATCGATGGCAGGATTTCAGTTGGGCTACAGCACTACTAATCCCATAATGCCTTTGATCAGATATAAATCATGGCAATTTGAACTGCTAAATGGCTACAACCAAATGATAACGACTAGATGTCGAAATGCACTGTGGTGTTAATTGCCGCATGTTCATTAAATAATACTGTGAATTGGAGTCTGCAGGTGTGCATCGTTTTGTCTCGCTCGCGAAAGCATCTGTTGGGGGTTCGTGGTCTTTTACCCCTCACGCTAGGACTGGCAGTAAGAATGCCACCCTCCTTAGACCTCTTTGTGTGGATATGTATATCTGTATACCACACGCCTGAGATCCAGCCTGTGTAAACCTTCCTCCTCCTTAGTTGGATAGGTTGAGGGATAAAAGATGGGCAGGTTGATAGATTAACCCAAATGGAGGGGAGTCACTAGAAGCTGCATTAGTTTTAAGGACATGCTTGTCCTGAAAGAAGCATGTAAATGGTAGACGAGCGCTCAGGACCCACAGTGCACTGACACACCTCACCAATGTCACAGCACTAGAAAAACAGTTTTCAATGGTAGCAAATACAATGGGCAACAATGTAGAGCCTCAAATGGGCAACCGATCAGAAAGATAAGACCAAGGTTTAAAAACCATTCGGGCATGATGAAATGAGTTGGAGGAAATATAATTCTGAGTGCCTTCAAAAACCTCAGAACCACCAGCAGCTTGAAAAGGGAGTGCTGATCCAGGAGGTTTTGAAAGATCAATAGAGCCACCATAGGCCCCTTGACTGAGCCCACTGCAAAATCCTGCTAGGCCATGGAATATGAAAACATTTAAGATTTCTGATAAACAGCCTTAAAAAGGCCTAACTGGCATTTGTTGCACCAATTTACAAATCTGTACTACCTCCCAAATTAAACAGGCTTCATGGCGGGTGTTAGAAATGGGGGTCTCTAGTTGGCAATGGTTGGCAGTGTGTAAAGCATTTGTGCATGCATAAAGTAATACAGTGGAAACACTACAAATGGACACCACACCAGTTTAGAAAAATAAGTAAAACTTTATCTAAACCAAACAAGACCAAAAATGACAAGAAGAATCCAACATCCAACATACAATATTATAAAAATAGTTACTTTTCAAGATAACCTATAAATTGCAGAAATAGCTGAAGAACACAGTTCCTCCGAGTCAGTAGCTCCGTCCGGGGCTACCGCGATGCTGAAAACAACAGAATCTAACAATTCCAGCAGATGGCGTCAACAGCGAAGTGAAGACAGACTCGAAAACAGTACCTTTCTCGTTGCGGCAGACACGATGGTACGAGCCGGTCGGGACAACTATCACAGTTGCGTTGCAAAAATGGAAGCGGTGCAGGGTGTGGTGCTAGCAGGTTGCAGTGCAGGTGACTGAGCCGGTCGATGTTCCGGTCGAGCAGCGACGGTGACGTCCAGGCAGGGTGAAGCGAGGCGGTACGGACTGCGGTGCCCACAGGACGTGGTGCGAGCAACGGCTCGGTGACAATCATCAAGAAGGCGTCGGTGAGACCAAGGACGCGGTGCGAAGTGTGGCGGTGCCTTCTGCAGGGCCTTCAGGGCACGGAATCCTGCAACGGACTCGGTGACAGAGTTGGTTGCCCTTTTCTTCTGCGGCGACTAAAACCAGCGGTTCCAAAGATGGTGCCGAGAAGGATGGTGAGGTGTTTGCTGTTCCTGAGACCTCTTGAACAGGGGGTAAGCTCCACTTCCAAGCCCTTGGAGATACCATCTCAAGCAGGATACACACACAGTTGCTCTCCTTGGCAGAAACAGCTACCGCAGGCCAACCACAGACAGCACACAGCAAAGGGGCAGTACTCCTCCTCCAGTTTCTTCCAGCTCCTCTCCTTGGCAGAGATTCCTCTTGAAGTCCAAAAGTGATCTAAAGTTCAGGGGTCTGGGCCCCACTTTTTAGAGCGCAAATTCCTTTGTTCTCTGGTGGCAGAGAAGCTCTTGCCCTGCCAAAACCAGTTCTGTCCTCTCTGGCAGGAGGTGGAGACAGCATTGTCCAAAGCAGACCAGGCCCATTCAGGTGTGAAAGAAATTTCCTCCCCCAATTCTGAATGCAGCCCAGGTCTATTCAGCCCAGCCCTGCACAACACCGGACCCAAATACCTCAATGACAGAATCAACTTCCACGTACCCAAAAGGAACCTCAGATCTGCCAACCTCGCACTGGCTGAAACCCCACGCATCCACAGAGCCAGAGCAGGCGGAAGATCCGTCTCCCACATTGCGGTCAAGACCTGGAACGAGCTCCCGGCAGACATCATACGCGCCCCCTCCCTGAACACCTTCAGGAAGACTCTCAAGACCTGGCTCTTTGGCTAAACATATCTGCTGACCCCCCCATTCAGCGCCTTGAGACCCTCATGTGTGAGTAGCGTGCTTACAATACCCTGATTGATTGATTCATTGACTCATTTAGGAAAGGCAAGACACACATCAACCCCCCTCCAGTGGCTGTCTGAGAGAATGCACACTCCCAGCCCTTGTCCCTCCAAAGCCAGACAGTCAAACCACAAACCAGCAGAGGCATCAGGGTCAGTCCTGCGGTGCTCTGACCTCACAGCTGGCAACCCCTGACCCACTGATCCTTCCACTGGGGACTGCATCCCCCCTCGCCCCTATCTCTGGACTCATGCCCTCTCCCAACTGGAGAGGTGCTGCCAGACACCAGAGCTGGTGGAATGCTGGTTACAGCAGTCTCCCCCAGCTCAACTGACACCTTGGGATCCCCCTCGGTACAGACCAGGCCCCCTTCCTGGTGTTCCCTCATGGAACCAATCAGGCCTTGAGACTGGGTTTCGGGCACCTCGGGACACAGCCACCTCCCACTTCTTCTCCTCTGAGACAGGACATGGGACCCTATACCCCTCCGATTACTCTGGGACTTATCTGGGCCACCACAACCTTCCCCTACCTCACTTGGTTGGGGAAAACCTGAGCCACCTCTTTCATGATCACCCCCAGATGCTTCTTCAGACCCTCTGGAATCCACTAAAAAAGTCTGCCTCCAGTGTGAGCTCCCTGGGGTCAGAGAACTCACACTCCACCAGGTGTTGGCATAGCTCTGGAAAACAGGGACTTAAAATATGCTCTCCAACAATTGAATCACAAAGCTGCTCACAGGTGTTAACCAAGCTACCCTTTGCTTCACCATCCAGTGCCTCGCACAACTACCCCACATCACTCTCCTGATATTGGCAAGACAGTGTCTGACTGTCTCTGTCACTCAACCCACACTCTTCTGGGTGGTCTCCACACTCACAGACCAGGACTTCTACCATGGGGGAACCCCTATCCCTGCACCTCTCATCTAGAGTGTCCCTCCCACCACTAGGAATATGATCCGCTGTGCCAGTTCCCCAATCCACTTCAGGGACACCGCGCACCACTGGAGCTACCTCATAAACCTGAACCCCCCCTGCCGTGTGTCAACCCTCTCCGTCAAGTCAGGCACCACATCTCTGGGTGTGTGTACTGTTGCCTCAGCACTAAATAACACCTCTTTGCTGCCACCATCTGAGCTGGACTCAACCTTCAGCCCAGCCAAGCTCACTTCATGAGTACACACATTTCCTTTTCTTGGTTAAGGTTCTCTTGGCCTCAGGCCTGTCAAGCTCTTCATCAAGCTCTCTCAGCCTCTGCTCACAAGCTAGAAGCCAGCCATCTTTTTATGTTTCTTCCTCACTTTCAGAGAAGTCCTCCTCCTCAGATTTAACTGGTAGTGTTAGCCCCCAGCGGGGTAGCTCATACTGAAATAGGGCTGTCTCTAGATCCTCCTGGACCTTCTCTTCACAGGCAGCCCCTTTTCTTTGCAGAACACACTTAGCTCCCTCACCGTATAGATGAACATGTGCCATAAGTCAAGTTAAATTTTTTCAAGACTTCACAGGTGCAACAACTAATCAGAGTCTCAGTATCAAAAATACTTCCAGGAGGATACCAGAAAACAGAAAAAGCAGTATGTGGTTGCGTAATGGTCTGCACTATACTAGTAGTGTACACCAATTACTGTATGTAAGGCACAAATGCAAGTCCGGAACCTCACCGCTGACCACCAATATTAGAAATGGGGGTCTCTAGTTGGCAATGATTTGCACCTTTGTCCAAGTAGGGACCCTTCTTCCTAGTCAGGGTAAGGGGAATACACTCCTAAAATAACCCCTGCTCACCCCCTTGGTAGCTTGGCACGAGCAGTCAGGCTTATCTCAGAGGCAGTGTGTAAAGCATTTGTGCATGCATACAGTAATACAGTGGAAACACTACAAATGGACACCACACCAGTTTAGATAAATAAGAAAAACTTTATCTAAACTAAACAAGACCAAAAACGACAAAAAGCATCCAACATACAATATTGTAAAAATAGTTACTTTGCAAGATAACCTTTAAATTGCAGAAATAGCTGAAGAACACAGTTTCTCCGAGTCAGTAGCTCCGTCCGGGGCTACAGCTATGCTGAAAACGACAGAGTCTAACAATTCCAGCAGACCGCGTCGGTGCGGGGTCAGCTAAAGTGAAGACAGACTTGAAAACAGTACCTTTTTCGTTGCGGCCAACACGATGGTACAAGCCGGTCGGGGCAACCGTCATGGTTGCGTTGCAAAAATGGAATCGGTGCAGGGTGCAGTGCTGGCAGGTTGTGGTGCAGGCGACGGGGCTGGTCGATGTTCAGGTCGAGCAGCGATGGTGTCGGTGACGTGTAGGCAGGGTGAAACAAGGCAGTGCGGAATGCGGTGCTCACAGGACGCGGTGCGAGCAACGGCTCGGTGACAATCATCAAGACGGCGTCGGTGAGACCAAGGACGCGGTGCGAAGTGCAGCGGTGCATTCTGCGGGGCCTTCAGGACACGGAATCCTGCGACGGACTCGGTGACAGAGTTGGTTGCCCTTTTCTTCTGCAGCGACTGAAACAAGTGGTTCCAGAGACGGTACCCAGAAGGATGGTGAGGTCTTTGCTGTTCCTGAGACCTCTTGAACAGGGGGCAAGCTCCACTTCTAAGCCCTTGGAGATACTTTCTCAAGCAGGATACACACACACTTCTTCTCCTTGGCAGAAACAGCTACTGCAGGCCAACCCCAGACCGCACACAGCAAAGGGGCAGTACTCCTCCTCCAGCTTCTTCCAGCTCTTCTCCTTATCAGAGGTTCCTCCACAAGTCCAAAAGTGATCTAAAGTTCAGGGGTCTGGGCCCCACTTTTTATAGTACAAATTCCTTTGTTCCATGGTGGCAGAGAAGCTCTTTGCCCAGCCAAAACCAGTTAGTACTCTCTGGTGCAGCTTCCTGGCAGGAGGTGGAGACAGCATTGTCCAAAGCAGACCAGGCCCATTCAGGTGTGAAAAAAATCTCCTCCCCCTACTCTGAATGCAACCCAGGTCTATTCAGCCCAGCCCTGACTCATTCTGGAAAGGCAGAACACACTTCAACCCCCCCCCCAGTGGCTGTCTGAGAGAATGCACACCTCCAGTCCCTGTCACTCCAAAGTCAGACAGTCAATCCTCAAACCAGCAGAGGCACACAGGATGGCTAAGCAAGAAAATACCCACTTTCTAAAAGTGGTATTTTTAAACACACAATATAAAAATCATCTTTGCTAAAAGATGCATTTTTATATTCTGATTTCAAGCATACTAAACTCCATCTTTCTATCTTGTCCAAATGGGAAGTTATATTTATAAGATGTTGTAAATAAGCTCCCACTCTATCCTATGGGACAGATAGCCTTTCAATAGTGAAAAACGAAATACACTGTATTCCACTATCAGGACATGTCACACACCTCAGTACATGTCCTACCTTTCACATACACTGCATCCTGCCCATGGGGCTACCTTGGGCCTACCTTAGGGGTGTCTTACATGTAAGAAAAGGGAAGGTTAGGGTCTGGCAAGTGAGTGCAATTGCCAGGTCGACTTGGCAGTACCAAACTACGCACAGACACTGCAGTGGCAGGTCTGAGTTACATTTACAGGCTGCTTATTTGGGTGGCACAATCAGTGCTGCAGGGCCTCTAGCAGCATTTGATTTACAGGCCCTGGGCACTTACAGTGCACTGTACTAGGGAGTTACCAGTGAATCAAATATGCCAACCATGGAATCAACAATCCATAAACGCAATTTACAGGGAGAGCATTTGCACTTTAGCACTGATCAGCAGTGGTAAAGTGCCCAGAGTCATAAAACCAACAAAAACAGGGTCCAAAACAGGAGGCCAAAAAGCAAAAAGTCTGGGGATAAACCCACTGGAAAAGCCAGGTCTAACAGCGGGGCAATGAGAAGTTAGGATCAAGTCAACCACCACCTGTGGAAGCTGAACTCAGGTGTCCCAGCACAACCTCAAGACATGAAGGTGTAGCTTCTGCAGATTGTGGCAAAGTACCTTTCCCACTGAATGGGAGAGCAGAGCCGTCCTGACAGGAAGATGGAATGGAAGACACAGGGAAAGGTGCAAGGGGTCAGTGTACCACACCCTGCTCAGCCATTCTGGGAGGATGAGAATTACTTGGGCTTGGTCTTGATGAATCTTCCACAGAACCTGAGGAAATATGTTATGAAAGGAAACACGTAGTGAAGTGGAAACTTCCACCACAACTGAAACATGTCCCCCAACACTCCCTGTGACAGGTACTCAGTACTCAAGGTCACAGAACATTGGGCACGCAAATTATTGTGATTAGCAAACCGATCCACCTGAGGCATGCCCCACTGGGCAAGGTTGCCCCGAACCACCTCTGTATGGAGACACTACTCACGTTTGGCAAAATAATGATAACTTAGGATATCAGCCATGGTGTTTAATGAGCCAGCCAGATTTTTGGCCACCAGCCAAATCCCATTCTGGTGCACTCAGGTCCAGAGCCTCAACACTTCTTGAAAGAGTAGGTGATACCCTTCTTCCCCAACTTTTTAACATGCAGCATCATGGTTGCATTGTAATCTGGACAGACTGGTTGCAAAGGGAAAGGACGAAGACCTTCGGCATTAGCCAAATTGCTGATAGACTGAGCAGAAGAAGATGTGCAGAAGTTGCTTCTCTGGAGACCAGAGTCCTCTGGTCCTCCAGATGCTCAGGGCACCTGAAAGTAGGAGCATCTGTCACCACTACGGCCACGGTCACGCCACAGAAGGACCAACACTTGACTCAGGTTCTCCTCTGTCAACCACCAGCTTACGTCTGCTGTGTGTCCCTGGAGACCACAATGAATTCCTTCAGATCTCACAGGTGCTGTAACCACTGCCTGCTGAGTCACCACTGGAGGACCCTCATGTGCAAGAGGCCATACATGACCAGTTGAATGGAGAAAACCAGCAGATCAGGAGGCACAGAACCATCAGGATTGGAATACAAATCCCTGCATGAGTCACATCCACAATGTCCATAATCCTCTGTGGAAGAGGAATGGCTTGCATTAATGTTGTATCCAGTACCGCACCTATGAACAGGAGGCACTGAAAGGGCTCCAGGTGAGATTTCGGTATATTGATTGAAAAACCCAAATCAAACAGTAGAGATGCTGTTACCTCCAAGTGATGCGATACGATCTGGGGTGAACCAGCTTTGAGCAGTCATTCAGGTATTGCAATACTGGGATCCCTGACCTCCTGAGATGGGCTGCAAAAAACAGCATCACCTTTGTGAAGATTCGAGGGGCCGATGTCAGCCCTAATGCAAAGATGACAAACTGGCAGTGAGTGTACCGTATATGAATCACAAGTATCTCCTGTGTCCTTTTAAGGGACACCATCCAGTCTTCCGCTTAAGATACAAAAGTACTTAGCAGTATTTTGAACTTTTGCTTGAGCAGGTAAATGTACAAGAGCCTGAGGTCTAGGATCGGATATAGTGTGCTGTCCTTCTTGGAAGCTAGGAAATACCAGGAATAGTACCCCTGCTCAAATTCCTGCTCTGGTATCAAATCTACCACCCCTTTCTACAGCATGACTGCCATCTCCTGCTGCAGTATGCACAGGTGCTCCTCCAGTGGAAGAGACTGATGGGGGTGGGGAGGTTATGCAAGGTTGCTGTTGGAAGGGTAGAGTATAGCGCTTTTCCACAATTTGTATTACCCATTGGTCTGACGTAATGGCCCTCCAGGCCAGAAGAAAATAAGATGCCTGACCTTACAAGGGCAGTACATGCTCCTTCCATGATGAACTAGAGTGACTTCCCTGGTAATGCTGTGGAGGAAACAGAAAAGGAGCAAGGCTGGGGTTGGCAGTCTCTGCCCTTGTTCTGCAGCACAAAGTGTTTTTGCTGTTAATGCAGTTGGCCTGACTGGCACTGCTTACTCTGGAAGCCATTTGAAAATCCCTTAAATCTCAAAAACAGATGAAAGTCCTTGGAGGAGGAATGCAGTCTCAGGGATTTAGCTGTAGCTTTTTCAGACTTGAATCTTTCTAAGGCAACATTTACCTTATCAACAGAGAGAGATCATCGAAGGGCATGTTCATCAGGGTATTTTCAACATCCCCTGAAAAGACTGTTCAGCGCAGTTAGGCATGGTAGTATAGCACCACATTGACATCATTGCCCTGGCCAGAGTCTATCAAATCAAGACCTGCTTTGATTATGTTCTTGGAAGCTTCCGGACCATTCCAAACCACTTTAGAGAAATGGGCATGAAGATGGCCAGGCAGGTTAGGCACTACCATTGCAGCCATATCCCACAGAGCATGGGTGTATTGTCAAACTGCCTGAAAAGAAGATAATTTTGTCTACCCTTTCCAATTTCTTTGATTCCCTAACTGGAGGATGGATAGGGAACAATCCTGGTTGTGGTGGAGGATTGCACAACCACATTTTCAAGGAAAGGGTGGAGCGAGAGAAATGCTGAGTCCTCTGAAGCCGGCCTGAAATGCCTCACTACTGCTTGACTAACAATAGGAGCTCTAGTTGGCTTTGCCCATGCCTATTTGACAGACTCTTTGGCATTGTCGTGGAGGAGAAATAGGAGAAACTTCTCTGCTTACAACCAAGTGTTTCGGTTATGTGACCTGAAAAATTTGAATTAGACAAAAAGTAAAAGAATGCGGTTTGTCTGGGCAGAGAACTGATTACAGGAATGGGCCTTTAACTCCACTTGATAATAGAGGTAATACATTAATTGGAGTGAGTTTATCAGGACTCAATATCGATAACTCACAGACATTAATAAGTGCTGGATCTTTACAACTTTTTTCAAAATCTTCTTGTATAATGTTTGATTAATGTTGATTTATGTTGATTTATGGTATCTGTGTCAAGTGATGTACATATTTGTTTTGTCTACACCAAAATGATGAGATTATTACTATAAAAAACTGGAAAATATAAGTGAAAATAAGCTGATGAAATGAGAAACGAGATAAATACTCGAACACACTAGATTAATGTGTATGTTCTGCTTTTTCAATTCGTGTCTATCAATGGCCACGTGGGGTTCTCTAAAGATTTTGTACTGTGACATTGATCCCTCCCATGCAGTAGGCCTTATTAGATCAGACCCCTTTGCGTTCATATATTTGACAGACTCTAGCAGAGCTTCATTGAATGGGAGTAGAGACTCTGATAAAGCTGTGGCTGACTAGAGAATTTCAGTTAGGATATTTGGCCTAACTTCATACAAACAAGGGTCAACTAAAACCATTCAGCAGCCTTTTTGAGGACTTCATGAAGTGATGCCATCTCTCCTGGGCCAGGGCTCGGGGGCGGTCTTTCTCTATATCCCAGGATGCATCCTGTAGGGCCTGCAGATTCCCAGACTAAGAGGAAAGAAAAAGGGGCCAATGTGCTTCTGCCATCCGTAATCCATATATTGTGGGTCTTCAGAGAGAACAAGTCCCAAGTCTGTGTCAAATATGTTGTGGACTCTCCCTGTACTGCACTGCTGGTGGTCACCATGACCCTCTCTCTACTGCTGTTCTTCAAGAAGATCCTGGCCTCCCATCTAGAATGCGGGTGTGCTAGAGTAGGCAAATGGGGCGAGAGGAAGAGCCAGTGGGTGCAGTGCCAGAACGGTATCACATGGCGGCAGTAGAGGATTTAACGGCATCATCAGGGGGACATTCTGTCATTCGCGGCTCCTGCAGTTAAGTGCGGTGGGGCGGGGGGGGGATCCGACAGACGACAGAATAGGATAAATGTATTTATTTATTTTCCCTATTCTGTCTGTCGGCCTTCCCCCTCCGCGCCCTGCCCCCACCCCACCGCCCCAACACGCTTACCTGCAGGGGCCACAACAGCATTTAGTGCTAAGGACGAACTGGCTGGCTAGCCCTATAAGGTCCCCTGAGGCCTAATAGCCATTCCGAGGGGACTGCCACCCATTAGAATCCCTCCAACACTGCAGATTCAGCCCTGATGCCAAAAACGCAAATAGCACCACTAAAGGTCGTGGCATGGAGGCTGGCTCCGACAGAGCCTCTTGTGGCTTGATCTCCACCAGACAGAGCCAGAGCAGAGGGAGCAATGAAGGTGGAAACCTACCTTTCAATCTGCAACGTCCCCTCATAAAAACACAACTTTGAGCTTTTTGTGCTTCTTCTTTTTGTTCTAGAGGACCTATATAAGGGAGAGAAGTGGGAGATGGACCAGTATCTGGTCTTCAATCTGGACCGGTGCCTACTATAGCCGTCATCGTTGCCCTGGGCCATAAAAAGTTTGGTCACCCTGTCCTTTATTCTTAAAAATAGGTTATTTCAGATTTAAAAAAAGCTTAAAAACTGTTCTTTATTGCCTTTGGGTTCATGACTGGAGCCCAGACAGACAGTTGTCAAGTGGATCAGTGATGGACTTTTGGATTTCACACCTAAGGCAGGGTTTAAACCCTGACTATTTGGTGGGGACATGTCCCTAACAGGTTGCATAAAATTATTTTGGAGAGCTGAAAAATCACCTCAGAAACTGAGGAGAGAAGCTCCAGGTCTGCATCGAAATGTGCCGAAAACATGGAACTGACATCATAGCACTAAAGTGACTCCTGTAAAACCACCATTACTCTACTTTCAGTCTCAGCATAGAGCCAACACCCCTGGTGCGTTAGTGCTATGCCAGAACTTTCCGAATCCAGTCTAGCATCTTGGGTATTCAGAGGTGGCCAATCTGCAGGTAGAGATATCCATAAAAATAGTGTTTTCATATGACAGTTTCTCTGTACTGTAGTAATAAATGTGAAAATATGTGATTAGTAGGGCACATGCTCTAAATAACATGAGTTATTGGGCCATATTTATTTTCACTGGCAATGCAGTACGTTTGGGTGTTTTTATCGTACATAATGCTGAGGTATAACCTTTGTTTCACAGGGAACCATGAAACAATGGGAAATATTCCATGGCCCATGTGAAATATGGGTTTCGTCAGCATAATAACAACTGCCAAACCAAACCATTTTGTAGAGCTTTACCACCATTAGGGCTACTATGATTATGCAGCAATGGAGGATCAGATTATGTGGCAAGGCAACAGTATCTAAATTAGGCAGCTAGAATAGGAAAATGATGTAGCTTTATGTGGCACATTATTGACAGTATTATTTTCATCTATTTAAGACAGAAACATTTTCTTGAAATATGCAGCAAATTATGTGGCAAACACCATAAACGCATAATTATGTGGTAAACCTCACAGCCACAGAACTGATTAAATCCACTAGCTTTCAACATTGTTTCACTGAGTATGGTTTAGTCAATAATATTCTCATACTCATAAAGGTAAATATAACCTACACAATCTATATCCAATCAGTGCCTACTTCAAGCGAACTCACTCAAAATAAACGTGAAATATGTACAACACAAAATGGGTAACATTTATAATATGGTCCTATATGCTTTCATGGGTTCCTGGTGAAAGTTATAAACCACTTGGCCTTCGATCTCATGGTTTACGATGTCAGCATTGCCCGTCGATTGCCATACTGGACCAAGTGGTATTATCCTCTCTTTCTCACTCTTTATCTTGCCTTGAGTTTGTGTTCAGGGGTGTAGCTGCGGTGGGCCGGGGGGGTGGTGTCTGGGGTGTTATGCCCCCCTAAACATGTACTCTGTAGTAAATAGTTCTGAACAAGTGCTTTCAGTTGGGTAATGTGAAGTGTCTGTTGGATTTCACGTGGGATTTTTACATACCCACACTGACAAAAATACACACACTCTCTCTCTCTCATCTATGTCTATGTTGAAAAATATTGCATTTTACGTACCCCTAACAATTTTCCCCTTATGCTTCCCTAATGTCCTGCTTCTCATATAATGTGTTTTATCAAGATGTCCCAGCGTGATTATTGGGAAATTTGAAGCTTACACCCCACCAATCAATTAAATTCAATTCAAATAATTTTTCATTCAGATTTATAAACAAATCCAAAAAAGAGCAGCAACAAAAGGATCATAATTTCATAATTTTAAAACATTCAATAAAAATATAAAATGCACATTATTTATCTAAAAACATACTTATTTACACATTCAAAAACTATTCAGAGGATGTAGGTTGGCAAAGCAACAATTACGAAAAAATAAACTCACATTTCCATCTCTCTTTTATAAAATTCTACAAAAATGTTCGAGGATCCCATTGATTTCAACCTGTATCTTTTGGCTGTAAAAAAACAGTGTGAAAAGTTCTCAAAGATTTTCATGAGTTTCCCCAAAAAGCACATCATCCAAATAGGTTGAGAAGTTTCGTCTGCGAATGGCTTTTTTGATATAATCAAGAATAGCACAACATTTAAGAGGTTTTTTAAAAGCTAAGTGCCACCTCATGATAGATAATACCTTGAGATAGGCAGAAGGGGCACAATGTCAATCACCTAATATCATTATAAAATCTATAAAACTATAAAATAAAATGCGTAGTTATCTGTCTTGCCTGTCTATTACACGGGCACCTAGGCAAATTCTGATGCCATACATGTGACTTGGGGAAAACCACTAAATGGTCGATCATCTCTAGGCGAAGTCTCGTTAACCGAAATCTGTCATATGTATTCTTCACCTCAATCAAATAACCCTGTATCCCCTCTTGATTTATATCCACACAGTATCTAGCCACTGTAGTTTTCTTTGTCTCTTCTAATTTCCTAAGGGCTGTCCTTTTTTCCAACAGAATTAATTTCTCTTTTACTAAATTGCAGAATACTGAGGGGTTCTAATGGATTAGAATTTATACACAGCTTTATTAACAAAGATCCAATGTAAGGAAGCCAAGGTATTTTTCCAGAGTTGTCTCGTCCCAAACAATCTTTGATGATTTCCCTTGTGAACTAAACACCCTATTTTGATTATGCCATTTTGTTAATGTATTAACGTCAATGGTATCCTCCATAAACTCTAAGCCCAATTATTTATAAGCGATAAATGCTGGAGTTGATATAGGCACCGCCAAAAGCCTGCATAAATAGTTGTTTTCTTGCAACTGTAAAAGTTTAGTCTTTTCTTCACCCCATACTGGGGAGCCACAAAGAGCCACTGGGAGGCATTTAGATCGGTAGAGTTTAGTAATCTCTCTCAAGAGTTTTATTTCCAACTTTTTTAGCAAAGCTGGATATTGCCAAAATACACCTTATAAATTTAAATTTGGCTGATGTCAGGTGTGGGGACCAATCAACTTTCTGGGAGAAAACAATTTCCAAATAGCTGAAAGTGTTCACCTACTTGAGCCTTTGGTCCTTTGCATAATGTCTAAAACCCTTTTTTTAGCTTTTCCCACATACCATGGTAAAAGTATTCGCTAAATTCAGTTTTAGATCTCTACTCTCCAGAAGGATAATAAAGTTTGTTATTAGTAGCTGAAGGCCGATTGCCGTCCTAGATATCAATACTGCATGAAGTAGGATCGGGGTGATCCGGGGGCCCACCTTCGGGGCGTCTGCATGTATATTTTGCAGAAAGGTGTCCACACCATTTATATACAATGAAAATAAGAGTGGTGCGAGCAGGCCCCCTTTCCTAATACACCGGGTCACCCAAAAATCACTTGTTCTTTCCCCATTTTTCCCATAGTGCACAGAGGCAATTAGGGAGGCATATAACTGGGAGAGATGACTTACAATGTTAATTGGAGTGCCCATATCTATAAGCACCTACCATAACTTTGCGTGATTCACCAAGTTGAAGGCACTAGACAAGTCAGCAAAACATAAATGAACATGACCTTCCCTTGGCTTAGTGTACTTACTACTCATACTTGATCATGGGGGAAGTCCTATTAAGAGGACGGAATCCCATCACCCACCGAGGTGGCATGCTTCATCATCTGGGATCTCCTCTTGGTTGCAAATCCTACTGCAACCAAGGGCTACAACCCCCTCACTGTGAGGGAGGAGCTCAGGGATGTTTTGTATTGATCTATTGATCGGATCTCCTAAAATCCGTATGATGCGAAGCTTCAAAATGTAAGGGGTGATGGTTGCAGTGCAAGGGATAGTGAAGTGATAAGTGCTATAAAATTGGCTACCAAGAAGAAAAAGGCAGTTTATTAGTTATCTCTTGGTGTCAACATTAAAAACAGTGCAAACGCAGTCTAAAAATTCTTTTGTTGACTGCGCTGATCTAAACAACAGGTCTACATGTTTCAGCCATATTGATCAATATCTGATCATGGCCTTCCTCAGGACCTAGATGGTATTTGCTACTGCAATGACTTAAGTGAAAGATTGTGGTTGGAAAGATACAACCTACAAACACCTGTGGTCTCGTTTGCGAAGATTCCACAGGACTGTCGTTGTCACCCGTGGTTGTACGGGTGGACGCCTCACCTCACCTGGCAACAGCTCAGGACGTGAGGCACCGCTCTATCCGTCGGTACCCCGGACCTTCCACAGGCTGCCACCGGTTGGTGCTTTAGAGCTCCCTTTTCTTTGTGAGCTCAACAGACCCGCGGATTTTTTGTTTGTTATGTAATGGTGCTGGGGAATTTATCCGCGCAGGTCTTTAAACTTTCTCCCTGAGACCCTCTACCCATCGTAGTGTATTGTTTGTTAGTGTACTTACTAACAATAAGGTGTAAGTTGATTCCCTGTTCTACTGTGCCTATTTCCTTTCTGAAACTGTATTGGGAATCCGTTATTATATTATTTTTCTGAGCCCAGAATTCCGGCCTTGCAAAAGTCACCCTACCCATGACTTTCACGGTGGAGTCCAGGAGGGATATAGGGCGATAACACCTAGCGTCCCCCCAATCATCTTTTTAGGTCGAGCTTCAGCCCGCATGCGCTATCTGCAAGACCTGTTGTAATCCAAAAAACTACTTTTTGCCCGCCTGCTACTTACCATTGGTTCGCACCAGTGCCCCTCATCTTTGATGTCTCCTAAGTTGTTACCGCAGCCGATAGCTCACTTCCGGTCAAGGCTGAGGAGCACCGGCCAAGCACAGATTCCCTGTGCTCACATTCGTTATCAGTTGTTTTATAGAATTGCTTCTGCCCTCCCCCCACCCTCCCAGCTCAAACGCAGAATTTGCCTTACTCAGATGGTGAATGAGCATGGACAAGGTAGCCTCGTTTTATGGGGGAGTCCCTTGTTGCAACTTAGTAAAAGGAAATTCCTCCCTGTGCAGATTCGTGCGCGCACTTGCTTTCTGTCGTCACTGTTTCCGCCATCCCAACTCAAAGGCAGTGTTTCCCTTGTGCATGTTTGTGCGTGCACTGAACACAGAACTTCTGTCATCAGAAAACTTAGTCCAATAGCACTGTTGATGTAAATGGTCAATAGCTGCGGTTAATGCACAGCTTGGGGAATCTCTTCTTACAACTTATGAAGAAAATTACTCCCTCGTGCAGGTTCGAAGGCGCAACGAACACTGAACTTGTGTCAAGTGAAAGCAGTTTTGGCATTGATCACTTAATGTGCTATTGTCGGTTTGGTCTTAACAAATTATCTTCCTTTTTCTGTGACCCTGAAACTAAAATTAATTCGGATTGGAATTTCTGGTACATTTTAATGAAATCATGGCACAGGCACTCCCAGTATGACACACAAAATACACTGGGGCATATTCACAAGAAATGGCGATAACTATTTCTAACGCTAGTTAGCGACAGTTTTTTCATCGCCGCCTAACCCTGAAAACTATCACCATGTTAGCGGCGTATTACCAAGCTGCCGCTACATGGCGATAGTATCAGGGTCAGGCGGTGAAAACTGCCGCTAACATTAGGGCGAAGGCGATAGGAATTTCGGCGTTAGCGGGCGAAATCCAGCGATAGGCCCATTAGCGGCAAGAAAACTCACGTTAGTCAGCCAAGCGTGAGCTTTCTTGCCTCTAATGCACAAAATAGCCTATCAGTCAACCCCCAATAGAAAATAGGCATAAAAAACAATAACATGAAAAATGGAGCAGCCAGGGCCAAGTGCAGCACACATCAACAACCCCTGCAAGCCAGCCAACATCCAGGATGACCAGGATGTGAGCCTTGATGCCTCGCTGGACCTGCGTCTGGAGCCTTGATGCCTCGCTGGACCTGCATCTGGAGCCTGGATGCCTCGCTGGACCTGCGGCTGGAGCCTGGATGCCTTGCTGGACATGCGTCTGGAGCCTGGATGCCTCACTGGACCTGCGCCTGGAGCCTGGATGCCTCACTGGACCTGCGTCTGGAGCCTGGATGCCTTGCTGGACCTGTGTCTGGAGCCTGGATACCTTGCTGGACCTGCGTCTGGAGCCTGGATGCCTTGCCGGACCTGCGCCTGGAGCCTGCAGTGGGATGTGGAGAAGCTGTGGAGTCGATGAGCCGTGGCGGTAGACATTGAGGCATGACAATCGCCCGTACCTGCTGGTGAAGTCTGGCAGGTCGCATGGAGACATGTTGCTGACCTGTGTGAGAAGACCGCCTTGCGACCCTTGGAGCTGTCAATGGTAAAGGCGCTCCTGCGCACCAACGTGGTGAGTTCTGCATCGCATGCTACGATCCACCACTACACCGGGGTGCACGAAGGGGATTACCAACTCTGTGTGCCGTCTCCCTGCATCACAGGCCCCAAGATGTTGGAGTGGCTGTATGCTGTGGAGGGTGAGGCCCCTGTGCTACGACGAACTTGTGTGGCGTGAGCGCTGCAACTTCATGCCTAAGGGGGCCCTGCTGCGTCAACTGCATCGGGAGGTCCACCAGGGGACTATGCAGAGACTGCTGTACCCAGCCTAGTGAAATCACACCGGGCTGAGGCTCCTGTTTGCTGAGTCACAGATTTGGAGAGAGTGCAGTGGAGTGCGCCACGGTGTCAATGTCCAGGTAAGGAGAAGGGGGGATGCGTAGCGCAGGAGGGCCGGGGGACGAGTCGCTCAGGCCTATCACACGTAGATGATGCACCCCCAGTGGGGGCACTACTGCAATGGCGGAAGAGCGTTGCCCCACTGCCTCAAGCAGTGCAGAAGAGGAACAATCATCACATGAAGATAACTCAATCAATCAATCAATCAGGGGAATTGTAAGCACGCTACTCACCCGTGAGGGTCTCAAGGCGCAGAGGGGGGGGGGGCGCAGATCTGTTAGCCGAAGAGCCATGTCTTGAGGGTCTTCCAGAAGGTGTTCAGGGAGGGGGCGCGTCTGATGTCTGCCGGCAGCTCGTTCCAGGTCTTGGCTGCAATGTGGGAGAAGGATCTTCCGCCTGCTCTGGCTCTGTGGATGCGCGGGGATTCGGCCAGTGCGAGGTTGGAAGATCGGAGGTTTCTTTTGGGTACGTGGAAGTTGATTCTGTTGTTGAACGTTGAGGTATTTGGGTCTGTTGTTGTGTAGGCATTTGTAGGCGTGAGTGAGGACTTAGAAGGTGACTCTTTTCTCCACGGGGAGCCAGTGGAGTCTTCGTAGGTGTTGGCTGATGTGTTCGTGCCGGGGGATGCCGAGGACGAGTCTGGCGGCGGTGTTCTGTAATGTCTGGAGTTTGCGGAGTAGGGACTTGTTAATGCCGGAGTAGAGTGCGTTTCCATATTCCAGTCTGCTGGTGATGAGCGCATGGGTGACTGTCTTCCTTGACTCCGGGGGGATCCACTGTAAGTTCTTGCGGAGGATGCAGAGGGTGTTGAAGCAGCTGGAGGTGATGGCATTGACCTGTCGGTTCATGGTGAGGGATGAGTCGAGTACGAGGCTGAGGTTTTTGGCATGGTCCTAGGGGGTAGGTGGGCTTCCGAGGGCGGTCGGCCACCAGGTGTTGTCCCATGCTGAAGGGGTGGCTCCAAGGACGAGGACTTCGGTCTTCTTGGCGTTGAGCTTCAGGCAGCTGTCGGTCATCCAGACTGAGACGTCTTGCATACCCTTCTGGAAGGTGAGTCTGGCAGTGGTGGGGTCTTTGGTGAGGGAGAGGATGAGCTGGGTGTCATCAGCGTAGGATACGATGTTGAGGCCGTGTTGTCGGATGATGGCGGGGAGGGGGGCCATGTAGATGTTGAAGAGGGTCGGGCTCAGAGATGACCCCTGTGGGACTCCGCAGGTGATTTACGTGGGATCGGAGAGGAAGGGTAGCAGTCTGATCCTTTGGCTTTTTCCAGTGAGGACTGATCGGATCCAGTCTAGGGCTGTTCCTTGTATGCCGGCGTCGTGTAGTCTGGCAACTAGTGTGCGGTGGGAGACGGTGTCGAAGGCCGCTGAAAGGCAGAGTAGGATGAGGCCTGCAGAGTGGCCTTGGTCCAGGAGGGTGCGGATGTCGTCTGTGGTGGCGAGTAGGGCCACGGGGTGTTTGTGCACGGAGTGCACGTTGAGGAGGATGCATCTTAGGGTGTCGCTGGTGCTGGCGTCGGATGTGTTGGAGGCCGGGGAGGTGGTTAAGGGCGGCAGTGGAGGCAGGATAACTGGCCGTGGGTCGTGTTTGGCGAAGCCTGTTGGCAGTCTCTGAGTTTTCCGGGGATGAGTGCGTGGAGGGTGGCTGTGCTGTAGCAGTGGGTGGCTCGAGATCCAGGGTTCCTGGCGCTGGTCGGGTCGCGGACGGGCATAGACGGGCTTGCCTTAGGTGTGCCTTCAGCGCGCCAGCGGCGCGCCCGCTGCGCGGGACTGCCCAGCGGCCGCCATTTAGTAGGGGAGGGGGGAGGAACGATCAGCTGGGAGGTGGGAACGGACGAGGACAGTGGGGCGGGGCTGTAGGGGCAGCAGCAGCGGAAAGTGGGAAGCGCAGGCTCAAAGAAGCCAAAAAAACAGATTCAAAAGGGAGAAACAAGGGATAACTAACTGATGTAATCATGCTATGTATCCTCAGGGGGTGGGAGGGTGGGTAGGACTGCTCCAAACAGGGAGCAGGGCATGCGCGTATTGGCATGCCCACTCAAGTGCGCAATGACTGTTTGGCCGACCCACTCAGTCCGCCCAAAGCATTACAGCCTGCATGGAGAACATGCCCACCCCTCCGGCCCCTGGCTGCATGACTTGTCCCGTTGCCAATTACCAACCCCACCGCCGCATCGCAGCGTTGTGATTGACTCAGGGGAGGGAGCCTGACTGCCTACTTCCTTTTCCTGGAAGCAGACGCAGGAGAGCAGGAGCTACGAAGACACAGGACCCGGCTTCGAGGTAAGACTTTCCTCATTGAAATATTTACAACACCCACTCACACACACATCCCCGCGTACACGTCCCATCCAGTATTCTTTCCGGCGTTTACCACCTCACAGCTGTCCCCCCCAGCACTTCTCAATGGCGGCCGTTTTAGCGCACATGCACAGCGGGCGTACCACTCGTGTGCCAAAAGCACATACGTAGTTACAACGTAGGAACATCGCATTCCATTCCAATGCATACTAATACTAGGCACATTGCAACAGTAGGGTAGGTGTTGCATAGCAGAGACATAAATATCACTTTTGGTTTTGCTTTGTTCGCTCTAAGTTGGCAGGGTATGCCCAGACGTGGGTCCCTTGCTCACTTTGCCACTGGATTCAAGCTAGCCTGGCTGATGACGGCTGTTAGCCAGAAGACGGTCCCAGGATGCTTGTTTCCGGTCCGGGGAAGACATGGCTTGGCAGTTCGGGCTGGACTGTTCCCATGAGGCACAGGGTCAGACTGATTTGCATATGGCCATGTCTGAACTGGGGTGGCGGAGTGAGCTAAAGAATGATGATGGATTAAACCCAGATCAGTTGACTGGGGGTGAGTGCTTGCAATGTTCAACACTCCGTCCATCATCCCCTTTGGTTTTGCTTTGTTCGCTCTAAGTTGGCAGGGTATGCCCAGACGTGGGTCCCTTGCTCACTTTGCCACTGGATTCAAGCTAGCCTGGCTGATGACGGCTGTTAGCCAGAAGACGGTCCCAGGATGCTTGTTTCCGGTCCGGGGAAGACATGGCTTGGCAGTTCGGGCTGGACTGTTCCCATGAGGCACAGGGTCAGACTGATTTGCATATGGCCATGTCTGAACTGGGGTGGCGGAGTGAGCTAAAGAATGATGATGGATTAAACCCAGATCAGTTGACTGGGGGTGAGTGCTTGCAATGTTCAACACTCCGTCCATCATCCCCTTTGGTTTTGCCAAACAGGGAGCAGGGCATGGGCGTATTGGCATGCCCACTCAAGTGCGCAATGACTGTTTGGCCGACCCACTCAGTCCGCCCAAAGCATTACAGCCTGCATGGAGAACATGCCCACCCCTCCGGCCCCTGGCTGCATGACTTGTCCCGTTGCCAATTACCAATCCCACCGCGGCATCGCAGCGTTGTGATTGACTCAGGGGAGGGAGCCTGACTGCCTACTTCCTTTTCCTGGAAGCAGACGCAGGAGAGCAGGAGCTACGAAGACACAGGACCCGGCTTCGAGGTAAGACTTTCCTCATTGAAATATTTACAACACCCACTCACACACACATCCCCGCGTACACGTCCCATCCAGTATTCTTTCCGGCGTTTACCACCTCACAGCTGTCCCCCCCCAGCACTTCTCAATGGCGGCCGTTTTGCGCACATGCACAGCGGGCGTACCACTCGTGTGCCAAAAGCACATACGTAGTTACAACGTAGGAACATCGCATTCCATTCCAATGCATACTAATACTAGGCACATTGCAACAGTAGGGTAGGTGTTGCATAGCGGAGACATAAATATCACTATTCCCACGTCAATGAGTGCAATCCAAAACTAACCTTTGCACCCCAAACCCAACCGTGAACCCTGGAATTCCTTTTTGAGCCCCCAAAACACACCCCAAATTTCATATTTTACCCCAAAAACACACCCCAACTTTCTATATTTTACCCCAAAACACACCCCGATTTTCATATTTTACCCCAAAACACACCCCAATTTTCATATTTTACCCCAAATGCACACCCCAATTTTCATGTTTTACCCCAAAACACACCCCAATCTTCTTATTTTACATCTGAAACCCATACCCACCCAAAAAATGTAAATTACCCCATTACTGACCTCACAATGCGTTGTAATCAAATGCGATGTAAAGGCACCTGCGTTGTCGGAGTTGGGTTGTTAACGATGTACTGCCTACGTTGTAATTGTTGTCTCCCGTGCCAAAGGCAACCCATAGGCTACGCCGTTTGCGGCCGTCTCCCCCTGGACCGTGCTCAGCACCAAGGAGCCTTCCTCTTGGACACTCCACCGCTACGACGCCAGCACCCTCCTCGCCATCAACCCTGGATGCCACCTCGCCTACCAGGACCAACCTCTGCTCCGGACTGAACATCGCCATCGCCATCACTGACGGCTGCAGTATCACCCGCAAGGAGCACCCCGACCATCAAGGAGGAGGCATTGCCATCACCTACAGAAGCAGACTCCGACTGACCACGCACTCTAATGACCCAAGGGTGACCATGGACCAGCTCAACTCCCAGATCCGGACCAAGCCCAAGCACATCCTCTGTGGCACCCTCATGTGCAGGCCCCCCGGGCCATGGCCCCCCATTCTCCAATACCATTGTAGACCTCATTGCACCCCAGGGTCTCCCATCCACTGACGACATCCTACTCGGTGAACTCAAGCTCCACCTGGACAACCCCAGTGACCTGGACACCACCCCGTCCTGGGGAAGGTCCCCTACATCAGACGCAAGCGGCAAGTCACCTCAACATGCCACATGGCAGGACGCACGGTCGAGCACGTCACCTCCGCCAGCGGGAACTTCAACTACAGCCACAACACCAGACTCTCCTGGACTGACCATCATTGGTAACATCACGTCTTCACCTTGCCTACCGGACGCCACCACCATCATCGCACCCCCTCGCAGCTGGAACAAGGCCACCGAAGAACGTCTCGTCAACTCCCTCCGCACCAACACTCCACCAATGCTTCCAAACGATGACACCGCAGCGCGCAACCACCACCGATGGATCTCCAACAGCGCCGACATTCGGGCACCCCTCATGAACGGCACTGCATCAGTACCTTCCGCCTGCCTGATGGCAGGCGTGAGGGTGACGCAGTGCCACAGGGATAGGCTGGCCCCATGCATTGCTGGAGTTGCGTCATGGTTGTGACACGACTGCAGCAATGCTTGTCTTTAGCGCAGGCAGATACGTCAGGATTCCTGACGTATCTGTCATTACTTGCGTCATGGAGCGCTGTCCAGTGAATACAGTGCATCCATGCTGTCGCAAGAAGGGCGTAGTGAGAAGTGTTGCAACGCTGTCTTGTCGCAGCGCTGCAACACTTTTCATGACTGGGGCCCAGGAATGCGCACTATCTTATTGATGGTGTGCATTCCTGCACTGTAGTTTTGTCACAGGGCAGCACTGCAACATTGCTTGCAGCGCTGTCCAGCATCAAAACCTGCTGGGATGTGTCCCCAAGTGTTATCCCCATTTTTAAGACCAGGTAATTTCTGGTCTTAAGTCCCAGCAGCTAACGGGCCTTAGGACTGTTTTTTTAACGTATCGCCGGTCCGGGCGATCATTGAGAGTATCGCGAAGTGGGGCTAGCGTGCGTTTTAACACGGGAACGCCTAAATTGCATATGATTACCATTAGTTGTCGCTAACATCGTTTGCGATACTATTAGCGGCCGCTATCGCCAGGAAGCTGTCGCTAACGGCTGTTAGCGACAGCTTGTGACTACGGCGATAGAAATATCGCCGCTTTAGCTTCAGAAAAGTGCCGCTAACGCGGCGATATCGCCTTGAGAATATGCCCCACTGTATTTAACAGAGTGGCAACTCAAATGCAGTACGCTGCATCAGTTTTGATTCTGGAGTCTGCTTACAGTACAGGACCCTCCCCCGGTCTTGGTCCTTGTTTAACAAAACTGGCACTCGGTCGTGTTCGTGCTATATTCCAGTACCGCACCTGGTTGTCCAGGGGTGGAGAGCTGCAGGGCCCGTTTCGAAGTGGACTCGCTCTGCACGTGCTGAAGGGAAAGAGCAAGGAGAATAGGAGCAGCGGTGGCTGTCTACGTCTAGTACAAACTATTTGCATGTTGCACTCAGTTATATGCATGTATTCATTGTAATGCATTGGAGGAATTCTGGAAATTGTATTAAATAGTTAACCCCAAAGGTCTGGATGTCCTTAAATGTTGTTAAAATCTCTAATGGCTTTACATGGTTCTTTTAACTACTGCATCGCTTACTTTTGCGTCATGCATTTTTGAGTGCCGTAAACAACGAATTTATTTCAGTCACAAAATGTTTATTGTCTGACAATGTAGTAATTAGGAACCTGTTGTAAATATAGCTGTGATAAAATATTTGGAATTCTTTCTGAGAATGTAATATTTGAAGGTACATTGAGTAAAGTAAGGTTTTAACTCCTGAATTGAGTCCTGTCATTTCATGCTTTGTTTCATCCATCCCAGGTTCTAATCAACACATACTTTTTGTCTTAGCTCTTTTATTGCACACGTTTTGATACTTAATTGCACTTGTCTACCGAAACCTTTCTTAAATCGGTCGCTAATTTGATGACCCATGCTTTTCAAACGCATACGTTTATCACAGTTTTATTGTGCCTCTATTTTTACAACTCGATTGTGCTCATTCTCGACATCATTCTATGTTTTATGTCGTTATTCTCATGCAGAAAATTTTCTAAAACGTTTGATACAGCAAAACTACCGTACAGGGACTGCTACGAAACCTTTTACATTTGAAAGTACGCATGCTATTTTCAGATTTCCTTTCATAGCCCCCTCCCCCAGGACAGGACTGAGTTAACCAGGGCGGAGCAGGCCTCTCCCCAAGGCCCAACTTGTACATACCACTCATTCTAGAGCACATTGACTTGTTATCAGGAGGCTCTAACTCAGGGCGGCTGTGCTCCCTCCACCTATCTGCCCTGCATTATTTTTTAATCACTAGTTAAAAAACATTTAGGGGCCGATTCCGATCTCGGCCGGTAGGGCACCGAATCGGATTCGGCTTTACCGGATCCGATTCGGAGCCCTCTTTCCCGACCGATTCGAACGCGCGTCCGGGCGAGCGAGTACGATGCGAGCGCACGCGAAATCGCCGACCGACTCGTTCGCGGGTCCGAACCGCTCCAACCGACTCGCACGGATACGACGCGTACCGCGCAATGGAGACGTTCCCCGGCCGGGCAAGTACGATGCGCGCCTCGAGCAGTCCGACCGACTCGCGCCATCCGGCTCCAAAGAGCAGTCGGAGCCGGACTTTGGGGGTCCATGTCGGACCCCGCTGTACACGTAGCCGCGCGAGTCGCACACAGGGGGGACCCATGGGTCCCCCCTACCTGTGCATGTACAGCGCGAGTCGCATCGACGCGTACCCGCTGTAGGGGGCGCCCTTGTTCGCCTCACACCCATTGAGTCAATGGGAGCCCGCATACGCGTTGTACGACCGGCTCCCGTTGACTTCAATGGGAGTCCGACCGAATCGAGTCCGATTGCATGCGTACGCATCGTACTCGTTCGGTCGGGCTGCTAGAGTCTGATTCGGTCGGAAATCTCTCCGGGTACGGCTCGGTCGGAGTGATTTCCGGCCTGAATCGGAATCGGCCCCTTAGTCTTCTAGCTAGCATATACTGAAGTGCTCACACATTAGTTAAACTGACGAAAGCCACTACGGTTTGCCCTAACTTCACAGTTCGTGTTGCTTATACCTGTATATAATGCATACAACGCAAACCAAACTGTACCCAATAGGTTTGTGTGTATTGTTTGCTGCTACAATCGTACACTTGCTACGCCTTAAATGGATACAATTTAGCGGGTTCACTGACAAAATATTGATGAAAAAATAAAATATAGAATGCAAAAATATCGATGAAAAAATATAGAATGCAAAAATATCGACTCCCTATACTTAAACAGGTAAGTACAAAAATATCGGGAAAAAAATATTGATGTAAAAAATATAGTTGTACAAAATATCGAATTTTAAATCTATAAAATAAAGTAATAAATATTAAATATGTTAAATAATAAAAATAATATTAAAAAATAAAGTAGATTTAATATAAATTTAAAAATATATAATAAATAAACTTAATTGAAAAAGGTTAAACCCACATACATAATAATTCATATATATTTACTTTAAAACTATTAAACTATTATTTTAAATTTATTTTATCATTTTAAAATTATATAAAAATTTACAAATATATAAATATATATATATATATATATACATATATATATATGTACTAATAACATAAAATCTAATAAAAAAACATTCTTTTATAAATTAAAACACTAAGGGGCTCATTACGAAGGCGGGCGGAAGCACAACCGCCGTGCTGGCGGATGCAAAAAGCACCAGTTACCGCCGGCACGCAGCAGTCCACACGCCCGTCCAATTACGATGCGAAAAGTAGGCCAAACACCGCCGGCAAGCCAGCAACACCGTCCGCCATCAAAGTGCGCCCGTACACGTAGCGGCGCAGCCCAACTGACACACACCGTCTGACGAAACACGTCCCGCCCGGCGCATAAATTACGATGCCGCAAACAAACGGCTCCCACGGCCAAGAGATACCGTACGACAAACCGAAGCGGTAACACGGATGCCGAGCACGGACAACGAAGAAGCGGCTCCCCGAGCATGAATCCAGCACTGCAGGCCCTCCCCATGCTCCTGCTGATGCACCACCAAGGACGCAACGTACCGCGGAGACGCAGGTAGGCACACACACAACAAGTGCACGCAAACAGCGCACACAGTGCAAGGGCGGAAAAAGCGGACAACCCCCACCAGCGCGTGTACACAACACATCCACCATTGCATCCACATATGACACACAGGCCAAATCGTAACATCGCGGAACACATGTGTACACACCACCTGGGACTAGGAACCAACCACCCCGTCACGGCCCCAAAGCGCCGATGACGCCGCCACATGCGCACAACGCAGAGGCCAACCGCAGCGCCATGCATGCGTCGCACACAGACACAGGGACACAACCAAGCAGCACACACATCAGCCCCACCCCGAACGCACATGACACGTGACAGGCCTGCCACAGACATGTCCCCAACGCCCAATTCACGGACAACACCCAACGCCACACAACCGACGCACACATGTCAGTGAAGACACGCAACAGCAGGACACACCCCAGTGTAACAAACATGGCGAAGCACACAGCGGCATCAACACCAACTAGGAGAAGCAGGGCCCCTTCGGGAAGAGGAACTCCAGTACCACACTGAAACACCCATACCACCCTGCACATATGAACAAGACATATAAAACGGAACACCAAAGAGCCCGGGGACCGACAACAGGTGGCCCAAGAATAACATTCACACACAAGGCCCAACGCAGAGCGGAAAGGCAGCCTGCCGCCCACACAAGGGAGAGCAGACAGCACTGAATGACCTTCCATTCCAACTCCGAAACCACAGCCCTACGACAGAAGCCGGTGAATACAGCCATTGTCCAAGAATAGACCAACACAGGCATGCCGAGGAGACCGACCACAGGGCAGATAGCGCATATCACAGAAGCACACAACGGACGGGGAAGAAAGAAGAAAACACTCCCCCATGTCGGCCACATGCAAGTTAATTGGAAGGAGTCACACATCACTGACCTTGAACTGTCTGAGAAGCATGTGGGAAGAGGGCCCGTGTCCTCCAAACAAGCAAACAGAACACAAGTCCTGTCTCCCTACGACTACACAGAGCTCACAGCAACCTCGGAGCGTGCACATTGCAGACTGCACACACAGCCGGAGCACGCCACCACAATGCACCGCTGGGAAATGGCAACCGCAACACACCTACCCAACTACGCCGAACAGCTCAAGCTGTACAAAACCAACCTGTTCCATACATTGGGATGCGATCTCCTGTCCCTGCTGAACGTAAGTTACCGACTGACTTACCGCATCACATTGTTCAGCTGCGTCATGCCCGTCTTCTACTGTCGGAGGTGTCCATACCAGCATCCCGTCGAGATATGCCTCTCCAACCCGGCATGTCTGAAGGCGGACCTGCTACCACTACTCCTCCCTCTGGACGCACACGACAGGGCCTGCTCTGCCTATGGGGGCATGGCGTATGTGGCCAACATCGCACCCGCACTGAAATGGGACCACTGTGCCTCCACACGATGGATCATCGAGAACAGCTACATCGAATGTCACCCAGCATGCCCCATCATGGTCCTCCAAGGGACAACTTACGAACAACACCTTGACAGCCACCATCCGCTACATTGGCTGGCAAACATGTACACCACCAATGACATGGAAGCCCTGCTGGACGGCATCGCATACCTGACAACCTGTCAATTCGTCGGACCACAACGCAGGTTCCCCGAGTGACGTATGATGTCCAACCCCGCACCCATGCTTAGCTTCCGCACGGACTGGCCAGTCACCACCACAACAGCCATACCAAACGACCGGCAACTGTAACCACACCATCAACGACATCGCCATGACATCGGATATGACCGGGACATGCACACTGTTCCCCATCACATCCAGGAACACCGCATGCATCGTGGGAGGCAGTGGCATGGGCTCTGTGTATCGCACCCACATGGACGGAACTGCACGAACAACCAGGACACGACATGGATCCAGCGCCCATGGACACACACACCGCTCAGTGGACATGAATAGGTCGCCTGGAGTCTGTGGGTGCTGCACCCTCCCACCCCCGCCCCGGGAATCCCATACCAGGACCTTTGCATGGACGACAAGTGCATACAACAACAACACGACCCCAGTGACTGTGACATGTCCAGTAACCACCACAGTGCAACAACAAGTGGCACGCCGCTGCATGCACGCAAGCACATGCCCTGATGTCATCTCACATGCACGCGTGCATGAGGAACAACCGCAGCAAACCTGTCACATGGAACTGAGATGGACTGTGCCCATGATGCCAAGCGGTCTGGTAGGCTACATGTATACCGTCTGTGTCAAAGTCCGCAGCTCCGCAGCTATACGTAAATGTACATTAGCACAGCCTTGGCCAAGCAGATGTCACTCTGAAGCCCACATCCCACATGCAACAGCCAATCACATGTAACCCCACACCCTATCCCATTTGCAATCATGCTCAGTATATCCCCAACATGTATTCCGCTGCCAGTAGTGTCCACTATACTGCATCACAGAGGACAGAAGACTCAATATAATGTTTGAAACCAAAACTGTCTCCGCTGACTCATTTCACAAGTACGAATGAGAGAGGATGAGAGTATGTGAAGTACACGGCAGTCGTAACATGACCATGTAGTCCACTGGTATTGGATGTCAACGCAAATGAGTAGCACTACTGTGGAAGACACACATGTGTCGTGTGAAGTCGTATGGACGCAGTGCTCAGGTGGGTGGGTGCGACGGGTAGATGCGCACATGCCAAGTTGGAGCACGCCGTGTTGGGAGGGGTCATGAACAGTACACCACCGCTTCCCTGGGCATTGTGAGAGGACACCTGTCGGGGGGAGTGAACACGTGTGTGCACAGCAGCCGGGCACACGTACAAAGCGGTACCAGGCGCACCTCAGCCCACCCTCTGTGGACAAGCTGGATCCTGTTGTGCGCCCGCCATGCCCCTTGACAAGGCACACACAGCCCCAGTCGACCAGGTGTAACCCCAACATAGTCAATCCGCACAGGCGATACAGGGCACGGGATGGCAGTGGAGCATGGTGTGTGAGAGGTCTCCTCGCGCTCCTCCTGGTCATATCACGCAGGCAATAGAACCTCAACGTCTAGCATGGCACAAGTCAGATGGAAGTGTAGGGGGACGCACCACAGCACGAGCAGCACTGACGTCACGGGAGGTGGCTCGCACCATCCCATCCATTGCCCATCATACCAACCACGCCACATGCCATTGCGACTAAGTGCAAGCGCGTGCGCCACCACCCCCGAGCCCTCCCCAGAGAGGCCAAAGAGTGAATGTGTGGGCCATCAGCCACAGACGGACGCGGCCTGGCCGCAAGGGCAGCCACAGCCACTGGGTGTCGCAGGTGGCGGATCCGGAAGGCGAAGACTGTGATGCATAGTCCATGCAGGCCGGGTCTCCATTTGGGGCACCATGCAGGTGGACGGCGTCCCGCAACACATCATACCCTGAGACAGCCCACTCGTGCAACTGGACCCACACATACACTCCTTGCCCTCTCTGGTGCGAGCTTGGGGCTGCCTGTGCAAGCGCTAGCCTCGCAGGTGAGCATGCATATTGGGGGAGCGAGGGGAGGACATGAGGGCTGGGGCGAAGATGACTGTATCACTGTCAGTTAGTACAAGGGATGACCCAGATGTGGAAAGGAAGACACGTGTCCCGTGTGTACTGCAACTAGTCGCCAATCCAACTACCCCCCATGTCCGGAATGTAAGCCCGCACCTAGGCCCGCCCATCCGCCACATCGAACATACCACCAGCACGACAACCTTCCCATTCGAAACACTGACTGGGGGTGGCGACCAGTGTACAATCATGTGTAGCCTACCCACGCGTACATGTGGGCCCTCCATGATCCATGTCACCTGCGGCAAAGTCATGACATGCGCAATGAGGGAAGTGAGGAGAGCTGTCCGCCCCACGCGCAGAAGGTGCATCAGCTCCACAGACCCAGCAGCGAGTCCAGCAGGGGTCACATGTGCAGGGGCAGCTGTGCCTGGTGTGAAGGCACATGCATATAGACAGCACATCGACCAATGTGTAGTCTGCCCACATCTACAGTCCATCATCATGCGGACATAGGAATTGAACACAGGGCAACACATCTTAGTTGGTGCACCCACCGTGACCAACAATGCGCAATCATCGACGTACCCGCCCTGTGCATGGCCCCCCACCCAACGGAGGCACATCCAGTGCCACCATCCCACACACACAAGCCTTCCACGGAACATGCTGTGTCCAATGGTCAGTACAGAGTCAGCGCCCATCTGGTGGATCCTGAACAGGAGACACATGCACACACATGCCAGCTCCCACTATGTACGTCTGCCACCTGGCACGTGCAATGTAACCTCTCACCTGTGACGTGTGACTGCAAGCACACAGCCGTCTTGGCATGGGGCTGTCAATGTGGACACCTGTCAATGTTTCGGGAGGTGTGATCCGTACAGTGCTGTACATAGGGTGCAGTGCTGACACCTACTACTGTCTCATATCCCCTCGTGCCACAGGTCCCACTTGTTTTGGCCGCTCAGCCTGTGCCCACATCGTCGTCGTCGTGTGCCATACTCATCCAGCCGCGGAAGCAGTTCCATGCTCAGCAGACATTCATGTTGCCGTGGCGTTGCCGCTTGACGGATATGCAGTCAGTCCCCATCAGCACGCCCCGCAAGTCATTGGGGCCTAGATCCCCATGTGCATGCACATGGCAGTGGTTTGTATCACTAGCCATTGCCATTGTTGGGAGACCTGTGTAAGTGTATTGTGGCCGTGCCGTCCCAGCTTGACAGCTGGGCTGTGGCTCATGTGCTTGCTCAGTCATGTCAGTGATGTGTATGCGAAATTGCTATGTGTCGTGTTGCTTTGACATGTGTCCTCTGCCATTGTCCCTAGGCGGAGACCGAACATTGACCGCCCATACCAATTGCTGGCGGACATGGACGATACAGAGGTTATTAGGAAGTTTCGGCTGGACAGGCCAAGCCTGCATCGACTGTGTGCCATGTTAGAACCCCATCTCCGTCCCCGCAGGGTGTATCCGACTGCTGTCACCCCCACGGCTAAGGTGATGGCCGCCATGCATTTCTTCGCCACTGGGTCATTCCAGCGCACAGTGGGCATTGGAGGAGGGATGTCCCAGCCCATGTTCAGCAAGGTGCTGAGGGATGTACTGGCAGCCATGATGCTGTACCGAAACAGGTACATCCGCTTCCCCAGGGCTCGTGAATTGGCGGCAGTGAAGGGTGCATTCTATGCCCTTGGCAGAATCCCACACGTCGTTGGAGCCATTGACTGCACACATGTCGGCCTTGTTCCACCACAGGCCACTGAGCACCTGTACCGCAACAGGAAGCACACGCACTCCCTGAATGTGCAAGTGGTGTGCCTTGCGGACATGGTGATCACCCACGTGTGTGCAAAGTTCCCAGGCTCGGCCCATGACGCACACATAATGCGCAACAGCATCTTGCCACGACTGATGTCCAATATGCAACAGGATCGTGCCTGTATTGTCGGTGAGTATGTGGAGTGGTGTAGCGTGCTGGTTGTGCGATGCTGTCCCCTGTCCAGTTGGAATTGCAACGGTTCTCTGTGTCCCTCACACCCAGGTGACTCTGCGTACCCGAATGGGGCATGGCTGCTCAGTCCATTGAGGAATCCTCGCACCCCAGCAGACGATCGCTACAATGAGGCACATGGGAGGACCAGACGTGTGGTCGAGCGTACCTTTGGCCTCCTCAAGTCCAGGTTCAGGTGCCTGGACCGCACCGGGGTGCGTTGGCGTACTCCCCACAGAAGGTGTGCCAGATAGTGGTGGCGTGCTGCATGCTGCACAATCTGGCCATTCGGAATCAGATCCCCCTCTTCGTGGATGACGGAGATCAACCAGGGCCCCAGCCCGCAGACCAGGACAGCTCGAGTGAGGAGGACAGCGGAGAGGAGGAAGCTGGTAATGTGCGGCAGCAGCTCATCGCCCGCTACTTCACTTGACGGTGAGTGTCCATGTACGACGGCTGATGTGGCTGTATCTGTGCAGGTGTGTGTGTGCTGTGTCAGGGTGGCCGTTTGTTCACTGCGTGCTGTGTGTCAACGCTCCATGGCCAGGGTAGTATGCCACTGTTGGTGGCTGTGGCATTGTGCCCTATTGCTCTGTGCGATGTGTGTACATTGCTTGTAGTTGTTGACATGTACTGTGTGATGGGTGTGTGACACACTCATTGAATGTGCTCCTGTTCTGTCTCCCACCCCTAGGTCCCTACAGGCCCTCCGGATTCAATTGCCATGCCACGCATCAGGTGCCTTTCCGCCCAAGGTGGCCGTTGTATTCCGTACAAATAAAACACAGGGCACAAACAGCAGTTAGTGAAAAAGGTGCATTTATTACAAACTGTGACATGTGATTGTGTGTAAGGTGATGACAAAAGTGGTGCGTGCAGTGACAATGAGCTGTCGGTCATGGCTGCGTGATGATCAGGGTGTACCCACTGGTTCTATGTCCATAGTCCAACACACACATGCCATCCAGATGGCTGTGTGGAGTGGGATCGTAGTCCAAGTCAATGCAGTGGCTGGTCAAGGAAGGCTGGCGGAAGGCTGGCTGGCTGCCTCACTTGCGTTTGGAGCGTGCGAAGTCCTCCCGGGAGATCTGTTTCCACTTCGGACGGCCCCTTCCACGTTTGCGAGGGGGGTGCCTGCTTGCGACATGCTGGTGGTTGAGGTGTGCTCACTGGCTGTGGACGCAGGGGAACTGGACACTGCTGCTCCACCCTGCGCCCCGGCAGGTTGTGGCGGAGGGGGAGCTGCTGTCCCTGGCAGTGACCTCACCGCCACCACCAGCTGGCCCATGAGGTCCACGAGTTGGCCCATACGGGCGTCCATGGACCTCAGCACCCCCAGCACCTCACCCGTGTCTGAAGCAGACCGGACCCATTGTCCTTGGGCCTCTTCATAGGCCCCAAGGACTCTGGCCATTTGAGGCAGGGCATGGCTCCCAGGGGAGGCTGGCGTTTCCCCTGACCCTGCTCCTCCTACCAGTCCTGCTGCCACCGGCCTGCCCACTAGCCACATTGCTCACCACGGTCCTCGCTGTGGCTCCCAGGGTGGATCCAGTCGGCCGGGCCACCACCTGCGCTGGGGCTGGTGCCAGCGAAGACGTGGTGGTGGTGGCGGCGGTGGTGGTCGGTGCGGCGATGGTGGCGGTTGCGGCAGTGGTAGTGGCCACAATGACCGTGGGTGTGGCCGCAACGACAGTGGCAGCAGGGGGCTGGGAATGTTCAGCAGCCCTGGATGATGGGTTGGTGGGTAGGAGGGGTCCTGGGGAGCGGCTGGGCCCTGCCACACCAGATGGGCCTGCTTGGTGGTCCGTGTCCGAAGAGGAGGACAGATCCTCCAGATCCGTGTGTCCTCGTTGGGGGCTTGTAGGCTGGCTGTGCTGGCTGCTGGCTCCATCCCCAGCATCCAGCAGTTCGTCACCTGTGGAGAGAATGAGATTTGTTATTGTGTTGCACCTGGCGAAGTATGTAGTTGTCGTCTGACATTAACAGTTCGTGCAATCTCGTACATGGGTTTCCCGGAGGCGTGTGTGTGGCTGTAGCATTTGTAGTTGTGTGTGCTTGGCAATGGGACTGTGTGCTGTGCACATGTGGCATGGGACGGATTGGCCATGCCGATGGGTGTGTTGCTGTGCCCCTACTTATTGTGACTCTGGTGTATGCGGGCTCCTGGCCCATCCTGGGTCTGGTTTGTACTTTGCTTTTGGTGTTCAGATGGGACGCTTAGGAACGCATATGGCAACATGGGGGCCATGCCCCAGATTCGCATTTGGGAGGGGATATGCTTTTGGGGTTCAAATGGAACGCTTAGGAACGCATATGGCAACATGGGGGCCATGCCCCAGATTCGCATTTGGGAGGGGATATGCTTTTGGGGTTCAAATGGAACGCTTAGGAACGCATATGGCAACATGGGGGCCATGCCCCAGATTCGCATTTGGGAGGGGATATGCTTTTGGGGTACATGCTGTGAGCCATGGGTGCCGAACGTGACATGTGTTGTGGCAGCATGACAGTGCATGGTTTGAGGTGTGTGCATGCTTGACATGGCCTGCATATTTGCTGTCTGTTGTGATTACTGGACATGGCATTGGACGCATCGTTATGAGTGAGTGATGGTTGTGTGCCAGCCAACGTATTGCAGTTGTCCCATCTCCTTGGTGTGCGTGCTGCCCTGTGCCATGTGCATCACTGCAGTGCTCGGGGGGTGTGGCCCATGTTGTGTGTTGTTGCTCACAGTGTGTCGTGCGCTTCATTGACTTCTGGCACATGGTTGGTCATGGGCATGTATCTTAGCATGACTGCTGTATGTGTGGCAGCTGTGCGGATGACATGCCTTTCATGAGACTGGGGCTGACGGATGGATGGTATGTTGTATGTGCATGGTGTGTCTGTGTGTTTGATGGGTTCAGTGGTGTTCGTGTGCATATATGTTGTTCCGCTCTGTTGCGTCTAGTGTTGTTTGTCTTACATAGGCGTAGTTGTGGGGTGTGTGGTTGACAGGCAGTAGGGGCTACATGGACAGGACTTCAATGGTGTTTCGGTTGTGTGTGATGAGTTGCACAGTGGCTGCCGTGTGGTACTATATTCAGTGTGGCTTGTGCATGCAGACGTGGCTCCTTGGGTGTTGCTATGTATGTGATGGGTCATGTGGGGTGTGAGTCTGTTGTTCATGTCCGTGTGCACATTGTTCACTTGTTCGTGACGGTGGGCGGTGCTGCGTGTTCGTCTGCTACGTGACATGTCCCATGTGTTGGTCGTGTTATGGTCCTCATGCCTCCAGTAATCCAGCCCTGTCCAGTTTCCCACCTGCAAGTTGTTCGTGCGTGCACTGTACTGGATGCCACATGGCTCTAAGCGGGGGTGCTCCATGTTGCAGGTCTGTGGGGGTGGGGGGTGTTGTGGGTCGTGGGGTGGCTGGACACCCACTGACACCGATTGCTGTGGACCGTGATGTCTGCCTTTCGGCTGTCGTTGTGCACTGCGGTGGCTGACACGTGGCTGTGGGGTGTGGGGGATGCTCCTCCTTGCTGTGCTGTGGGACTGGGGCCTGGTGTGTGTTGTACTTGGGCTGTCCACCCTCCCACCCACTGCACTTTGTGTTCCTGCCACTTACCTGTTACTTGTCGGTTAGTGCAGCTGTGGCGGACACATGGGTGTGGTGGGTGCTCGTTGTGGCGCTTCTGGCATATTTGGGGACCTGTTGGTGGTTACGTGGCTGGCTGAGTGTACACATGTCCCCACGTATGTTACAGTTGTTCGGTTTGGGCTGTGTGTGGTGGTGTCTGTTGCATGTGTGTGTGATGTGTTGTGTATTGTGTGCTGGACATGGGGGTGTTTGTCCCTGGGAGCTGTGGCATGGTGGTTGCGCATGTGAGTACATAGCGGTGTGCTGGTATACATTAGTTTGTACTTACCAGCCTCCACTCCCCCTGCTAATCCGGCGAGGATCTCCGGATGTATTACAACTCGCACCTTCTCCTCCCACGCTTTGAAGGTCTTAAAGAGCACGGGATTCCCTCCGCCAGTGACGGCAGCCAGCTCTCTGTTTTTGCCCTCCTTCTTCTTGACCAGGCTCTTTCCGTCATTCCAACGTTTGTTTATTTCACCTCTGTTCCTGGGCAGGGTCCCGACTGCATTGACCTGGTCTACGATCCGGTTCCACATTCTGTTTCTGGTGGCTAGTGGTGTGTGCTGGACCATGTTCCCATAGATTTGTGGGTACACCTTGATGATCTCGTCGACCATGACCGTCAGCTCAATGGGCGTGTACTTGGGCATTCTTTGTGGTGCCATGGTGTTTGTGGTGCTGGTGCGGTGTGTGTTGTGTAATGTGCAGGGGGTTTGTGGTGCCGGTGTTTGGTGGTGGTGGTGGTGGTGGTGGTGGTTGTGATGTGTGCGTTTCTGTGGTGTGCTGCTGTCCTTGCTGTGTCACTGTGTCCTCTCCTCTCCTCTCTGGTTTGCAATGTAGCAAGGGGTTGTGGTCTGTGGGAGTGCTGCTTTTGTACTCACCTATGTGGGTGTGTCCTCATGGTCTGTTGTTTTCAGGTGTGTTGTGTCTGGGGTTCTGGCCTTTGTATTTTTTGTTTGTCCGGGGGGTGTTTTCGGGATGTGTACTGTGCTTGTGTATTTGTGCGTGCCTTGCTGTGTGGACTTGTTGGCCATGTTGTGTGCTATTGGTTTTGTGTGCGGATGGTTTCTGTGCAGGTACGTGGGCGCCATGGCTTCTGCCGTGTCGATTCTCATCGGCGTTGTTTGCGCTGGCGGGCGGTATATTTGTGGTTTTTCCGCGCTCATGTCGGTGCGATCGTAATTTCACGTGCGGTGTGTCGGCCGTGAGGGCGGGCGGTTTTGTGTTGTCGTGCGTGTTTCCGTCCGTGGCGGGCGGTTTGCCTCCGACTCGGACGTTGGCGGGCGGTATTTTGTGTGATTTCTCCGCCGATGGCGGTTTTCGGTTTGTGTAATCGTAATGGCGTGGTCGGTGTTCAGGCGGTGTGTGCGGGCGGATTTTTGCCGCTTCCATGCCTGGCGGATTTTTTTACGCCGGGTATCGTAATGGGCCCCTAAACTATTTAAAAATCTTCAAACTTAAATTTCCCACTGAAGTGAGTGCAAAAGTAGGGAAAGTGTTGGATAGCGGAGGGGTAAAAATGGTAAAAATTACTATTCCCACTCCAGTGAGTGTAACAGTAGGGAAAGTGTTGGATAGTGGAGGGGTACAAATTACTATTCCCACTCCAGTGAGTGTAACAGTAGGGAAAGTGTTGGATAGCGGAGGTGTAAAAATTACTATTCCCACTCCAGTGAGTGCAACAGTACGGAAAGTGTTGGATAGCGGAGGGGTAAAAATTAATATTCCCACTCCAGTGAGTGCAACAGTAGGGAAAGTGTTGGATAGTGGAGAGGTAAAAATGATTATTCCCACACCAGTCAGTGCAACAGTAAGGAAAGTGTTGGATAGCGGAGGGGTAAAAATTACTATTCCCACTCCAGTGAGTGCAACAGTAGGGAAAGTGTTGGATAGTGGCAGGATAAATTTACTATTCCCACTCCAATAATTGTAAAAATAGGGAAAGTGTTGGATAGCGGAGGGGTAAAAATTACTATTCTCACTCCATTGAGTGCAACAGTGGGGAAAGTGTTGGATTGCAGAGGAGTAACAATTAATATTCTCATTCCAGTCAGTTCAAAATTAAAAACAAACAAAATTTTAACAACAAAAATATTTAAAAAACAAAATAAATTAAAAAATATATAAATATGTTAAAAATTAAAATACAAATATATTTAATATTAATTTAAAAAAACATATTATAATGTTCAATACATAGGACAAATACTTACAAATATCATATTAAATTTAAAAAAATATAATTTCCAAACAAATATTTTTAATTAGAAATTATTTAGAAACAAAAACATTAATTATTACATAAATTTACTTTTTTTATTTCCCACCCTATAACACCGCACAATTCACAACCCACATCTAAATTTTTAAAAATGTACTTCCTAAAGTTGACATAATTAATTACCAATTAAAGAAATATTATTAATTAAAAAACAAATTAAAAAATAATAAAAATTATTTAACTTCCCACACTTTACCCCTATAATCCACACAACCCACAGCTAAAACTAAACTGTAAAAAAATTAATTACACAATTAAAACTTCTTTTCAATTAAAAAACTAATAGTATTTAGCAACTAATTATAAAGTAAGTATAATTCATTTGCTCCCACACTGTACCCCTATAACAATAAAACCCACACACAAAAATTATAAACAAATAGCCTAATTATAATAAATTAATTAATATTAATGATCAACTAGTTTTTAATAATTAAACATAGATTACTTCCCACCCTTTATCCCCTGTAAACCCCACAACCCACACCTAAATGTAATTATATAAATCCCATATTTAATTTTCAATTAATTAATTAATAATAATTAACAACTAATTATTAATTAATTGAACATAAATTGCTTCCCACCCTTTACCCCATAAACCCCACAACCCACACCTAAAGAAAATCACACAATTACCATAATTAATTATCAATTAATTAGTTAATATAAATGAACAACTAATTATTAATTAATTAAACATAAAGTACTTCCCACCCTTTACCCCTATAAACCCCACATCCCGCACCTAAAATTAATTACACAATTTCCATAATTAATTTTCAATCAATTAATAAATATTAATTAAGAACTAATTATTAATTAATTAAAATTAATTAATACCCACCCTTCACCCCATAAACCCCACAACCCACACCTAAAAGTCACACAATTACCATAATTAATTACCAATTAATTTGTTAATATAAATTAACAACTAATTATTAATTAAACATAAATTACTTCCCACCCTTTACCCCTATAAACCCCACAACCCGCACCTAAAAGAAATTACACAATTACCATAATTAATTATCAAATAATTAATTAATATTAACAACCAATTAATAATTAATTACAAATACATTATTTCCCACAATTAACACTAAAAAGTTGGATTAAATAAATAAAAAATAATTATTAATTTATTATAATTAAAGTACTTTCCACCCTATTCCCCTATAAACCCACAACCCGCTACAGAACTAAAAAATACAAAATGTAAGTAAAATAAAATTCATAACTACTAAAAATTTAACACATATATTAAAAAACATAAACAATATTTATACAAAAAAACACATTTAAAATATAAACTAAAATACATAACACTAATTAGAAATTCGATATTTTAAACAACTATATTTTTGCAAAAAATATTAATGACTTCTATATTTTTAAAAACGATATTTCTTACCTTAAATTCGATATTCTTGACCACGATATTCTTGCTGTCGATATTTCGGAATCACGATATTTCCAACTCGATATTTGTGTAAGTCGACATTTCCAACTCAATATTCTGTCTCAACACCAGTTTAGCGGCAACCCTCATACTGACATGTACATTTAAGGGGTTTGTGTTATGTATCCTTGGCCGCCTTTTAACACTTTTGGTTTATACATTTAATTTGTATGCAGTTTACTGAAATAAATGAGTGCAGAAGACTAAGGCTTTTGCAGAGCACGCCAGCGTTTGTTACCATATGGTCTCCGCATCAAAAGCCCACCCCTTCATCTGCAGTGGATTCTCGTGGTTGTTCTGTCCTGCTTAAACTGTACACACTGTCCAGCTTGAAGTCGAACCTTTGACAGCCAATTAGCTTATATTCTTTAAACTTCTTGGCAATGACATCTCATATCTGGCTCTAAACAAGCGGTCTCGAGTTTTGTGCCATCAGTGCGGAATTATTTCCCACCCAGTGCTTTAAATGGCCAGGTACTCAGTAGACGCACCTCTTTAAATTGGAAGGGAAAGTACTTGTACTTCGTAGTAGGGTTTCAAAACTTTTAACTAGAGAACATTCTCTTCTGATTTACAGACAGTTACTCTGGGATGCTGGGTCCCTACACTTTTATATTCACATTTCAAGGACTGCTCCCATCAGAATGGAGATGCTGACCTTGAGATGCACTCTTTTCTGTCGAGGTGCCACGTGCCGACTTATTTATATACTGATGGGAGTGCCCCAACCTGCAGTCTCCTGTCACTTCATTGCATACGTTAAGCTGCAAACTTTGCCCCGGGAGATGGAGTTAGAGGTCTGCCATATGTAATTAGTGCGCTTCACACATTTCTTTTCAGCGATTGCCACAGATTGCGGAGGCATGGCCCTTGCTTTCTAGTAGTGCTGAAGGCCTATCACTCATTTTTTGCAATTTTCACACTTCCCTTACGCTGTCTTGAAAAGTGAATAACCTTTTGATCTGCTAACTTATGTTTTTGCTAGTGTTCATGTCCTAAAAGTACAGCGTAGGGCATCAGCCCGTGTAGGTAGGTAGTTGTGTAATAAGGCGCATTTGTTGAATGAGTGCCTTTTCATAAAAACTTGCACATTGTATAGTGTCTGTATTGCTGTTTAAAAGTTAACTGTTCACTAAAATAGAATTCTTAACTGCCCCTTAACATGAAGCATTTCTTCAAAGGTGTGGCTCCTTTTTTATTTAAATAGACAAGGTGGGCTGTTAACTTTCTATTCTGTGCAGTCATGCAATTTATCGAGCTTGAGGCCAGAGCTACTTCAGACAGAACCTTTGCCATGGGGATTGCATTGTTAGTTTTCGAAGGAAGGGCTGGTTTTGCTGATGTTATTCAAGCTCTTTGCAGCTCCAGGATGCCGTTTGTCCATAAGAGTTATTGGTTATTGTGGTTTTTTTTTTGTAATTCTTTGACCTATTGTAGAATTGTTTTCTCCCATTGGGAATTGGTTTTTGCTTAAACCAACTTAAGTTTGCAGAAATGCGCTCTTCTATTTCGGTTGGTGTTGAACATTGGAAAGTTACTGTTTATCGCTGCTAGTAAGTGGGTTCCAGAGTGGCGTGCTACTCGGTGAAAAAGCACTTAAACACCTCATCAGGGGTAGCAAGCGCTATATAAATACAAACCTTTTTACCTCTTCTACCCCTTTGTTATCCTTCTCAATCCAAATAACTGACTATCATATCCACCACTCAAATTACTTTCATATTTCACTATACTAATTCACCCATAATCCTATATGGGTTCCGGAGTAGCGTGCTACTCACTGAAAAAATGCTTCAACGCCTCGTCAGGGGTAGTAAGCGCTATATAAATGCAATTACAATACAATAAAAAACAACAAAAAAAAAAAAATACCAATGCCACCCGCCTATTCCCAGCGCATATCATGAGACACCACATAGCTCCGCCCCTTCCACGCACATTTTCACAGTACTTAATATAATAGCTCTCTTGATGTCAGTCTTATCTTCTCCCTAATCGTTTCCAAACTTAGGAATGCTGTGTGTGTAAGTAGACTCTTGCCCTGTGTTGACAGAAATGTCCGAGGGGAAGACAGTTGCTTGCTTCTGTCACTAGAGCATATGGCACTTTCACGGAGTGGCTAGCTGGCTGCTTTCCTGATAAGCTTATAATTACAATAACCACAACTGTGAACTATGTAATATGGACCTCATTGCTCTAAAATAGATCCTCCTGTATTACATGCGAGACCTATTGCATTTCCAATGCTTGTTTAAATATAGGGACAATCACGCTTTCACTTCATGATTTCGGGAAATAGCCAAGAGCTGCTGCATTAAAAACATGGGCCACCATCGGGACCCATAAGGAAGGATGGGTCTTATAGATATCCACAGGGACCCCATCCGGCCCGGTGCTTTTTCTTGGGCAATCATTTGTAAAGCTTGACTGACCTCCTTCAAAGTAAGTTACTCCTTTCGTAGGCTCAGACTTAATTATGTTTGGGCAGCTCACCGGCTCCCCAATTACTAAATTGTCTGGATTAAAAATATTTCCAAAGTGCGTAATCCAGACACCAGGCGAAACAGATGAGTCCATACTAGGGGTAGTGCTCTCTTTAAGAAAGGGGGAATTTATAGTTTTCCAGAAGATAATATTATTTCCAGTTTCAGCTGCCTGTTCTAATTCTGCCCAGGCCTGCTCCTGTAATTCCTTTTTTCTTCTGTCTAACGTGGTCCTATAATCCTTCTGTAATTTCTTTATTTTCACCCCATCTCTAGGAGATTCTTGTATAGCCCTTCGAAGGGCATGATTGGCTTGGGTACAATAAATGTCAAACTACCCTTGTACTAAACATCTATTTTCCCCACTTTTAACTGGTCTATGTAAATTTGGTGCTATTGCTAATGTTATACGGTGAAATGCATCAACCAAGCTATCGTGGTCCACCCCCCATTCTGTTGCAAGTAACAAAAGAGTTCCATTGCTCTGTAATAATAGCCTTAAGTATTTTGGGCTGGTGTGCCCCTGCCCATTTTAGGGAGAACCCATTTCTCCCAGATATATTTATAAAAGGCACAACTTCCATTTGCTCACTATTTTTGTAAAGGACAATGTTCAGCGAAAATGTTAATACAGCATGGTCACTTAGCACAGTGCTTATTACTTTAAAATAATTAATCAAATATAAACTGACACCAAAATGTGATCAATGGTGGACATGTGGCAATTTCCATAAAAAGGTCAGTACGCCCGGGGTGTTTCCATCGAACTCCTCATTTCAAAATTCAATTTATATATAAGTTCATTTAAGGCATCCCCATAAGAATCATGTACGAAACTGGGTTGTTCAGACCCTAAATAATCCGAAAGACCACATACAGTACTTTTTTAGCTTGTCATTTACCTGTATTAAAATCCCCTACCCAAAGGAACATCTGGTTCGAATCCATCCTGGCTAAGAAGACCTCCAGATCATTTCCCAAATCAGTAATGATTCTGCCACGTGAATTATAAAAAATATTTTTGTAAACATTTGTTAAAATTACCTCATACCTTTTTGCTATAGAAAGGTAAATCACCTGATAATAAGGGAAAGTGGTCAGAGTTTCTTCACCGTTATAAGGAGTTGATTAGAAATAAGTGTTGCCAAACCTCCTTTAGCACGCCCATTTACCAAAAGAGTAGCTGGAGTTATTATTGAGTAAAAAACATCTATATGAAAGTCCTTCTTGATCCAGGTCTCCTGTAAACATGTTATCTGAGCAGATGTGACAAGCTTTAACCAATCTTACCCCTGCCACATTCCAACAATTAACATAGGCCTTCAGTCCCCCATCTAACGTCACGATCTGTTGCTGTCAATCCTGATCGTCTAACTGCAATAATAGGGTGTATCAATTAGACATGGTAAGTGGGGCAACAGGCTTACATGAGGAAACCAACTGACCTCTCTGTTGATTATTCAATGTTCTAATACTGGTGCCAGCAAAAGAACATGGAGACAGATTTTCATTCTACTATGCCTAAAAGGTCCATAGAAGTATCCAAAGGGGAGAGCTTCAATCTTACTACGCCCAGGGAATCTTTGTGCTAAACGATCAAATAAGTTTGCAACAGTATGTGGTTTTCTAAAATTAACAATGATGCAATCACCTGTGTTTTCTTTTGGGTGGGCTCCGAACCAGGGCATTCTCTTCACATGTATCAAATTCCGCGCCATGTCCCCCACCCAGTCTGTATTTAATGCTAACCAATACACAGTTTTATTTTGCAGAGTAAGGTAGTCTTCAGTACCCTCTTTTGAGAGTGTTGGCACATCCTTTAGGACAATGGTGTATGGGGTACACTCGGGGGGAAGGAAGGGTAGGCTTTATCATAGTTTTGGCCCCTCCCATCTGCTTTTCCTTGTTGGTCTTTGTTGTCTTTAAGAGTATTGTTTCATACACACTGGTGCTGAGTGTGGAGGATGTGTAACCATAGAATTAAGAGTAGCTGATGTTTTCCCTGTATTCCCCCTAGGTTCCTCTATCCTTTTATGATTTGCCTCTACAGGCAAGTTAATAGGGGTGGAGCTCTTGAGCGTGCCTTTATGTATAATCTGCCCTTCTTTTAACTGATTATTCAAAACTTTTATTTGGTTACCCGTGTCTCCTAGACGTGAAAACAGGGGGTCGAGTTCCTGCCTTATTATATCCCTAAGGAGTTCTTTATCTTTATCACTAAAGAGATCAAGGTGAGTTTGGTGAAACGGATTAGCTGCAGGTTCTAGGTTGACATACCTTCCCAGTGTCTGTTTCCTGCCCCCCAATACCTGCTGAAAGAGTATCCTGTAGGGTTTCCCTATGAATTTTTGCAATTTTAAAATTGGCTTTAGTTTTGACTCTAGTTTTAACTCCAGTTGCGCCCCTGTCTTTTTTCCTCCTTTGAGGACTCAAATCTAAATCTAAATCTGAACCTGTTTACGAGTGCTCTCAACCATGTCACACGTGGAGGGCAGATCGTTTACATGAGGCGGCAATATACTGGATGAATTTATCAGGGAGCTGCCCCCTTCGGGATGAGCGATGGGTATACCTGAGCTAAGCCTCAAGGAGAGCCTTCTCTCCAAGAGTTCAATCTCGGCATTAACCACCCCTATTGCTCTTTCTAACATTCGGTCTATTGTGTTAGTTTTACCCACAGTGGGGCTTTGTGTAGAGGTTGAGTCTGGTCATTTTTTCTTCCCCATGGTCTCACCAATTAAGTAGCCTTGAGTTACTAACTATGGTTGATTGTCCCTTAATACAATATAAAACAAAACAAATCTTCACTTTCTATCTTCCAAAGTATGTTTGAAACCAGGCAAGCTAACCCAGAGACAAATGGATGCAGAATACCTCACACTTTAAGCACGAAACCACCGACTATGTTACCATAAATTTTGGCTCCCTGTCGACTTCCAATTAAATTAAATTATATAGCAGAACACACAAAGCCTTCTGAAAGGACAAGCCAGATAGTATGCTGCCTCTCAAACTTATCTAAGGGCTCATAAACAGCGCTTCACTTTCTACGTACATAAAGAGTTCAATTCTCTTCCCCTAGTTCATATATGAAGACATATCTGCCCAGAAGCTGAGCCAAGAAGTCCTCCCATTAAGGTCTACGGATAACACCCACAGTCATCCACCTAATTTAAGAGGATTTGTCTTTCAACCACTACTGCAAATTTATGTTTAATGTCATTACAGTAAGCAGTGTCAAATTCCACCATAAATGAAGGAAGGAAGAACTCACCAAGAAGATCTATTACTAATTTTTTTTTAAACTGACGGGTGCAGGATGGCCCGTCCTTGGCTCGGGAACGTCCAGCGCCGCAGATCGTTTACATGAGGCGGCAATATACTGGATGAATTTATCAGGGAGCTGCCCCCTTCGGGATGAGCGATGGGTATACCTGAGCTAAGCCTCAAGGAGAGCCTTCTCTCCAAGAGTTCAATCTCGGCATTAACCACCCCTATTGCTCTTTCTAACATTCGGTCTATTGTGTTAGTTTTACCCACAGTGGGGCTTTGTGTAGAGGTTGAGTCTGGTCATTTTTCTTCCCCATGGTCTCACCAATTAAGTAGCCTTGAGTTACTAACTATGGTTGATTGTCCCTTAATACAATATAAAACAAAACAAATCTTCACTTTCTATCTTCCAAAGTATGTTTGAAACCAGGCAAGCTAACCCAGAGACAAATGGATGCAGAATACCTCACACTTTAAGCACGAAACCACCGACTATGTTACCATAAATTTTGGCTCCCCTGTCGACTTCCAATTAAATTAAATTATATAGCAGAACACACAAAGCCTTCTGAAAGGACAAGCCAGATAGTATGCTGCCTCTCAAACTTATCTAAGGGCTCATAAACAGCGCTTCACTTTCTATGTACCTAAAGAGTTCAATTCTCTTCCCCTAGTTCATATATGAAGACATATCTGCCCAGAAGCTGAGCCAAGAAGTCCTCCCATTAAGGTCTACGGATAACACCCACAGTCATCCACCTAATTTAAGAGGATTTGTCTTTCACCCACTACTGCAAATTTATGTTTAATGTCATTACAGTAAGCAGTGTCAAATTCCACCATAAATGAAGGAAGGAAGAACTCACCAAGAAGATCTATTACAAATTTTTTTTTAAACTGACGGGCGCAGGATGGCCCGTCCTTGGCTCGGGAACGTCCAGCGCCGCTCAGAACGTCCAGGTGTTTTATAGCGTGCTGCTGGCAGCGGGAGGCGGCTGGTCACAGGCCCCAACTCACAGAGCACAGGATGCTGGATGACTGAGTCTCATGCAACTGGACTCGCACCCCAACACTCGACGTCCCACGCTGCAGAGAAAGTCCAGGTGCTTTATAGCGCATCGCTGGCAGTGGGGGGCGGCTGGTCACAGGCCCCTCCTCACAGGGCAAAGGATGCTGGCTAGTAGAGTCCCATACAACTGGACTCATGCTCCACACTCGGTGTCCCCCTCTAGGGAATCCAGAGGTCAGGGGCCGGATTGAACCAAGAACACTAATCAGCTGTACGTGGTCCTAGGCAGCCTGCTGCAGATTCATTAATGGCCTAAACAGCCCAAGTGGTGCGTGGTGAAAGAGCTTGGGAATCGGAGGGCTGGAGGCGGGGGCAGGGCAAAACAATGAGTGGTACAGAGGTGAAGCGAACCCTATGGTCAGCTAGGGACCGTGACCAGCAGTGGTGGCTTCTCTGGGGACCAGCTTGTGCAGGGCTTGCGAAGGGGAGGCTGACAGTGGCAGCTCCTCCATGGAGGCACGGGGCCACATGCTGCACCGAGGCCTGGATAGGCTGCCTCCACATTACCTGTGCTCCTCCCCTAGTGCAGACTCCCTACTGGAGTCTTGCAGGGCCCGAGAGCTGCACCACACACCTTGCCTCCTACCTCCTTCCTCCGAACCGCTACTCGGACTGCTTCATGAAGCAGGACTGGGAACAGTGATGGCTGGCCTCCGCTGGCTCTGAACCTAGGTCTCCCCACTAATCATACTGACCAAGCTACGCCCCTGTTTGTGGTACTAATGCTTGCACTGAATTCAGCGGCAGTGCACCATTAGGGCAGACGAGCGCCACCCCCCCTTCCACCACCAGTACATAAAATGATCATAAAACGGGTTTTAAACCGGTTTTATGATCGTTTTATTTTAATTCTCTGGACCCGCACCTAGGACACTGATTGGTCTTGGGGGAGGGTCCAGGTGATGACACTGCTGGTGGGGGAGTGGTGGGCACTCCCTTCACTACGCATGAGGTGTTTGGCCGGCCGTCTCAGGCTGGCTAAACTCCTCATGCGCAGTGAAGCTCTCTCATGCAAGAGCAGCTTCAGGATTGACCACAGGGCAGGCTGGGAGCCTGTGCCAAGCCCCAGAGCCAGAAGCAGGAGGAACCAATGTGCAGGAGGCGGCAGCAACAGCATTAGGGTAAGTTTATTTTTATTTATTTATTTTGTACCCAAACCCTCCATCCCTCCCTCCTCCCCACCTCCATCCTCTGGCCCGGCCCGCCCCCCCACTTTGGCAGGGGTCGGGCTGCTACTGACTGAATTTGTGGTTCTAGAGTTCTAAAATAGGACCAGACCCCACTACCAAGCCCACTGTGCGCAACGGAAGGTCGTGTGCAGCGGGGTTGGCTGCATAGTCAGTTTGGTGCAAGGTCTGTGGCCAACTCCCTCTTTGCATAGCCATGCACAGCAAAACCTGGCCATCCGAGTAGGGATTATTCTGTCTGCATGACAAAATGCTGCAAGCAAGAAATTAAACCGAGCTAGTTTGTGTGGTGCATTATTTGCAATGTAGGTGCTTTTATTGGCTGCTGAGAGAGTTGAGTGCAATGTTAGGAATGTGTGTGCTGAGGCCCTTTGAATGAGAGAGGGCTTTTGAGAAAAGCTCCTGTGAGATCTTAATATATTACTCAATAAAATAAAGGTAGAAATTCCCAAGAGCTAACTCACCCATTCAGAGTTGTCCTTGTACTTCCTCCCTGCTATTTATGGACAAGACCCCAAGACCCTTAACATCATCTCAAATAGGTGCCGCTTATCATGACCATAAGGAAGGATGAGAGATTGACCTGGGAATGGTATCCCAGATGCTACAGGCTACCTCTTAAGTGTCCAATGGGTTTGCAAGGGACTGACAGAGATGTACACTGTTTGAACGTTCTGGGAGGAAAATGTGGCGTGTGAGCGATGACTGATTGATTCACTTTCCCCTGGTTATACGGAGATTACCCCTCTCAGAATGTAAATAGAGGAAGGGCAGCAGCTCAACTTACTTTGACATTTAAGGCATAAGGGAGAGGTAGAGGTTGCACACTCTTCCTCCAGTTCTTAATTTATAAAAAAAAAGTGCAGGGGCAAAGTTTTTCTTACAAGCTGTTACTGATGTAGTGTCTTGTGAGTTAGCAATGACGGAACCCTTTTGGCTCCTGTAGAACTCTGTAGAGCTGTGACATAAGTGTTAGAGTGGAATGCAATGAAAGCTGATTTAGAATGTTGAGTTCACAGCTACACGCAGATGAATAAAGACATGTAATACTAAGCTCTATGTATGGTGTAGTCAATGGTGGGTACCCAGGCTGGGAAAGGCGCTATAATTGGTGATGACATAGGGGATAAGTAACCCGAATATCGACAGTGCTCTTCCAGAGAATTTGCCTTGGTCCAAGCAAACTACTCGTGCGTGCCACATGTGCCGTCATCGAAGTATGGAATCAACACTTAATGCATGTTAGTCAAAGCGCAGCTACAGTCGCTGTCAAGCAGTTGAAGATAACAAAAGCATTGCAGAGAATCTACACTTCGCTGGTTGAGAACCTTCTGGTCAGGCAATTCATACAGGAACCGTGCTGCCACGCAAGATAAAGTTATACGGTATATGGAGTGTTAATGCTGAAGGTGGATACAACCAGGTTTTCAAAGAGCAGTCATTGAAAATCAAAAATTACAAAATAAATGCTGCGAACAGAAGCGCTGCAAGACAAAGATAAACCAGGTGTCAGAAAGTGCAAACTTACATTTAGAAAAGAAGTAATAATTAACTTACTGAAACCATTAAAGAGTCGTCGTACCTCTGCACTCAGTGAAGTGGCTCCTGAAGACGTGCCCATGGTTGTGCTTACCAAGAAGTCCATACCCAAAGTGGTCAGCCACCAAAACTGTTGAGAGGAGCTCAGAACAACTTCTCAGGTCTTTGAAGAATAAAGAGCAGAGAACGACTCTCAGAATAATGACATTTTTCAGTTTCAGATCCAGAGGCCAGAACGTCAAAAGTCCTCACAGATGAGTTGCATACAGCGGTTGTATGCTGGAACAACGAGTTTCACAACCACGACTTCCCTAACAACGAGGGCGCAACCATGACCTCATCTAAACCACGATTTATTTTACCACGCATTCCTTTACGATTTTTCATGTTAAAGGAATGCGTGTTCAAACAAATGCTTTTCTACTACTACTCCAATCCCCCCAAACCCTCCTACCCCATAAAAATGAATTCGCCTCACACCCTATTAACAAACACTTTCACCCATTCCCCCTAAAAACGAATCCCAAACCCCTACCCCCTAAAAACAAACTCAACCCCCTTATAACTAATTCCCCCCTTAAAAATAATCACGATCACCCCCACCGCCTGAAAACGAACTCAACCCCTTAAATTCTAATTCCCCCCACACCATATAAACAAACATAGCCTCATAAAAACTAATCCCAAACCCCCATCCTCTGAAAACGAACTCAACCCCCATAAAACTAATTTCCCCCACCCTAAAAATAATCACGATCATCCCCACCTCCTAAAAACAAACTCAACCCCTTATAAACTAATTCCCCCACCTTAAAAATAAATACGATCACCAATGCCCCCTAAAAACGAACTCAACTCCCTACAAACTAATCCCTCCCACACCTTCTAAACAAACACGATCACCCATACCCCCTAAAAACGAAACCCCAACCCCTAAAAACTAACCCCAAACCCCCCCACCCCCTGAAAATTAACCCCTCTTATCTGTTCCTCTGCTACGCTGCTCCGAACTCCGCCCTGCCCGAACACTAGACCGAAACAGCCTTAACCACGCACATGCGTGGTTAAGGCTGAGTAGTTGTTCGGGCAAGTCGTTGTTCTGCTTGCGTGACTCCGGAACTCGTTGTTCCGGAGTCTTTGTTCAGGATGTTTCCCGCATACAGCATGTCACAGTGATCCACAAGCGGTGTCATTAAGTTCTACACTGTCCTACAACGCTGCAGCGTTCCAGATACCACCACCACTGTTCGATACCACCAAAAAACAAAATATTGGTGAAGATGGATTGTTTGGATAGAGACGTTTGAAGATTTCATTGATACACGTGAAGAGATTGATAACTAAAAGATGATCAAATACTTCAAAAATATTGCTGGTGATGGTGTAAAAGAAGTCAGAAGGAAGATGCCATGAACTGTCAAAGAAATCACATACCGTCAGATTAAAGAAACTTTGAATCTCAAATTTAATCCAATTCTCAATGTGCATTATGAAAGATACATTTTCAGTCAAGAATGACAGAAACTTAGTGAAACCACTGATGAATTTATGGAGAGACTCGACCTGCTCATCAAACACTGTAAGTTCAATTAATTTAATGATGAAGAAGCTGGGCGTCTTAGAGTTATTGATGGATGCTAGTCAGATGAATTCAGAGGACAAATGCTGACTGAAACTCTTAGTCTGGAGTTGCCAGAGCTGAAGAGTGTGTTGATAGATAAGATGCTGACATGGAGGCTGGAGGTGCCCGAATGAATCAGTGATGAGTGTAAGCCAAAGCAAAAGACTGAAGGACACAAGGTGATGTCTACACGTAAAAAGAAGTTGTGTTTTAGATGTGGATTTTCATTTCTACACCAAGGTAAATGTCCCGCCATTCAACAGATAAGTAAAGGCTGGGGGAAGGAGAACCATTTTTTGACAGTTTGCTAAGCAAATGAAAAAGCAAGTGCATTACGGCGCAAAAACAAAATGGCTGTCAGAACGTTCCAGCAGTAACTTTCGACGCATACCTTCAAGGCCAAGCGATGACATCAGTTATGACAAATCAACACTGAACAAGGTAAATTGTCATCTAAATCATCATCAAACAGTTCTTCTATATCATATCAAGTCAAAGTGGAAAAGATGGTTGTGCCATGTCGATGTTTAGCTCAGAAAAGCATGTGCATGTTGGATTGGCTGCATGTGAAGAAAAATGTCAGTCAAAGAAAAGTCAACATGCCAAAGCAACAAAGTCATTCAAACAATGTCTGAAGATTACACTGAAAGTAAATGGCTGTTTGATACCTTTCATCATTGGCAGTGGTGCTTTGATAAACATTATGCCTGAGGAGAAATATAATGAATTGTCTCCATTACCACAACTTACGCCATCGAAAACCAAAGTGTATACGTAGGCTGCATCTGCACCCTTAAAAAGTCAAGATTCATTTGTAGTGACTATGAAACACAAGAAAACAAAGGTGCAAGATGTGCAGTACAGGGTCAAGTACGTTTCTACTCAATTTCAGCACATCTGCTGATATGAGACTGATTTCTGTAAACTACAACATGAACATTCACCATGAAATAGTAAGTCAATTCCCTTCATTATTTCAAGGTTTAGGAAAGTTTAAGACTATGAAAGTGAAGCTGCATATTAATGAGGATGTGCGTCCTGTTCCTCAAAGATATAGAATTGCTTTTCATTTCCAAGACACTGTTGAAAAATAACTTGAATCGTGACTTAAGCATGGTGTCACTGAGCGTTCTACTGGCTCCATGCCCTGGGTTTCTCCCATAGTGGTAGTGTCCAGAAAGGACAGTGGAGGACCTGTACGCATATGCGTTGACATGCGTCAGGTCAACATGGCAATTGAACGAGAATCACATCCAGGTTCACACAGTGCTTACATGGTAACACAATTGAATGGTGCAAAGGTCTTCTCTCACCTTGATTTGAATAAAGGTTACAATCAGTTGGACCATGAAGAAAATTGCAGGTACATTACAACCATTTGCACACATGTTGGTCTGTTTCGATACAAAGGACTAAGAGCCTGATTACGAGTTTGGGGAAAGAGATACTCCATCACAAACGTGACGGATATCCCGTCCGCTGTATTACAGGTTCCAAATGATATAATGGAATTGCAATTTGGTGATGGGCTATCCGTCATGTTTGTGACAGAGTAACCTTGTCCACCAAACTCATAATCAGGCTCTAAGTTTTGATTTGTCTTCGGCTGCAGAACTTTTTCAAGATGTCATTCGACATATCATACAGCCTGCCATTAATGCGTTTGTTAGACCTCTCATCTTTAGCATTGTTTCCCCTGACGTTTGCCCTTGGACCTCATGTTTTGCTGACTTCATTACCAGTGCTAACGTGCATATGCTCTGTACTCAAAACATGGTAACATTGGCTTATCCACAATTGGCTTATTTAATTTACTTATAGGCCCCAAGTAAAGTGCATTACATGTGCCCAGGGCCTCTAAATAAAATGCTACTAGTGGGCCTGCAGCACTGATTGTGCCACAAGCTCAGCAGCCCTTCAAACATGGCTCAGGCCTGCCACTGCAGAGCCTGTGTGTGCAGTTTTAAACTGCCATTTCGAGCTGGCAAGTTAACCTACTTACCAGGCCCAAACCTTCCCTTTTATAACATATAAGGCACCCCTAAGGTAGGCCATAGGCAGTCCTATGGCACAGTGCAGTGTATTTAAAAGGTAGGACATTCACTTTTGTGCTTAACATGTCCTGGTACTGAAAAACTGCTAAATTCATTTTTCATTACTGCAAGGCCTGTCCCTCTTATAGGTTAACATTGGTATTGCCTTAAAACATATGTTAAGTCTAATTTCCAATTGGAGAAAGATAGAGATTTGGAGTTTGGTGTCTCTGTACTCACAATTTAAAATCACAACTTATGGTGAAGTCAGAATTTAAATTGTAAGTCTGAAAATGCCACTTGAAGAAAACTGGCATTTTCTTACTTTTACCATTCTGTGCCTCTGCCTGTCTCTGAATACACATGTGGGTTGGGTGACAGCTGGGCTTTCTGCATTCCCTCTAGACAGTCACACAAAGGGAGAAGGGGTGTGACATTTGAATCCTGATGGCCCATCACCAGGCTGATGGGCCTTCCTGATGTAGATTGGGAGGGAGGAGCTGACACTTGCACCTGAATAGGGCTGTACCTGTCCCCACACAAAGAACTGCATAACGTTCTGCAGTGAGTCTGGAGCCAGGGCAGGAAAAGCAGCGACTTTGTGATCTTCAAAGGCCTCTTTGAAGTCTCCCCCACTTCAAATGCACATTTGTGTATAAGTACTGGACCTCTGGCATTACCAAATCAGAACTTTGCTGGAACCAATGACATTCTGCTGTGTTGCAGAAGGGACTGCCACTTTGCTAACTGCTTTGCTGTGTTGGCCTGCTGCCTGCTGATTGCTGTGCTGCAGGAGGGACTGCCACTTTGCTAACTGCTCTGCTGTGTTGGCCTGCTGCTTCTTGCCTGGGAGCGTGAAGGACTGGACCTGCTCTCTACACCCTTGAACCCAAGTTTCTCCAAGGGCTTGCTGGCTTGCCACCTGTTCTTGAAGTCTCAGGGCCATCAAGGACATCCTTCAACTCTGCTTCAGTTGCTGGACTCTGCCATCTGTGAGTCCAACCCTTGCCTGAGGTGCCCCGCTTCCAGTCCTGGACTTCAGAAGTGGGTTCTGCAGCTGTGTTCTGCAAAAATCGATGCAGTGACGCCTTTGCACCTATTGGAACCCGCGCAATGTCCTCCAATGCCGACGGAGTGCCGATTCTACGACAACGCGAGTCCCAACTGTGAAGTTCAATGACGACGTAGCGCCGATAAGAAAACACCACTGCGAGGCTTGACTTTGATGCAGTGCAAACTCTTCAACAGGCTTGACTTCGATGCATCGCCATGACTGCGTAAATTAGAACAGACGCATCGAGACTTCGACACTGACGCTTGCTCCATCCATGGTACTTTTTAGCGGGCTCTGTGTGACTCCTGTAGCCGGTCTGCCCTCCATCGTGATCAGCCTGGAACTTTGTATTTACCCTGGTCTAGTGCTACCTCAAGTAACCCTTTAGCGCTATTGACCTCTAAGCACTGTTTTGGGATTTAATGTTTAAAAATTAATATTTCAAGTTCTACTGATTGGTTGTTTGTCGTTTTGGTCTTGTTTTACGCAGAAAAATATTCTCTATTTTTCTAAACTGGTGTGGAGTCTTTTTGTGGTGTTTTCACTGTGTTACTGTAACTCAAGTGTTGCATAAATACTTTACACATTGCCTCTTAAGTTAAGCCTAACTGCTCTGTGCAAAGCTACCAGAGGGTGAGCACAGGTTAACCCTGACTAGGATTGTGGTTCCTTCCTGCTTGGACAGAGTGTATACTCTGCCAGCCAGAAACCTCAGTTTCTAACATTGGTGATCAGTGGCAAGGATAGGGCAGTACCTTAAAATAATTTGGTGTACACTACTATCCACATCTAGACCAATTGGAATCAATTGTCAATGATCCCCATTGGCATTTTTTTCCTGTTTTATCTAATTGGCATTTAAAAAATTTAAATTCTCCATGATTATCATTTTTTGCTTTCTACTCTAAATCATGTCTCTGATTAGAGGCTCCGCATTTGCACCTGCAAGAATGGAGTTTGAGCTGGCCAAACTTAAGGACTACACTGTGGCCCATCTCAATGATGTCTGCAATAACTTTGGGATTCCTGTAAAGAGCACCACCAGGAAAGAGTAGCTGCAAAAGGTACTGAGAGCCTGGTGTGAAGCCCATGCTTCATTAAATAGACTCCAGAGGATGATTTGGACCAGGGCCTAAGAGAAGGCCTTGGGCTGCTGTCTGTGGAGGAGAACGGCAACCTACTTCCAGGAGTGGTGATTTCCTTTAGGGCAGGGGGCAGTGTGTCATTCTAAAGGCCTGTCCCCAGTGGAGCTGGAGGACAGGAGGGAAGAGAGGAAATAAAAATTGGAGCTGGCAAAGCTCAAATTGGAAAAGGAGAAGGCCTTGGAACAAAGGAAACAGGTCTTAGAGGAGAAAAGGCTAGCTATGGTGATGGAGGAGAGCCAAAAGAGATTGGCTATAGAGGAGAAGAAAATGATGTTGGTTCAGGAGTTGAGCCTGAGAGAGCTGGGCATCAAGGCCAGACAGGGGGAGTCCAGCAGTGATGGTGGCAGAATTTCTTCTGTGCCCTTTAACAGAAGGGTCCACATACCCAAGGGTTTGGTGCCTGATTTTGTGGTGTGAGATGACGGAGTCAGATGGTTTGAGGCCTATGAAATTGCACTCCAAATGCACAAGGTCCCTGAGGCAGATTGGGGGGCTAGTCTTTGAAAACATATCCCTAGTGAGGGAAGGAACATTCTACTGGCCCTAGAAGGGAGCAATAGGATGAGGTATCCCCCCATGAAGGAGGCCCCAATCAGGAAGTTTGGTTTGACCCCAGAGAAATACAGACATAAATTCAGGGATAGTCTGAAGATTTCCCAACAGACCTTGGTGGATTGTGTGGAAACTTTTTGCACGGCACTAAATGGTTGGGTGAAGGGCACTGAGGTAAATGATTTCCAGGGGCTGCATAATTTGTTTGCAACAGAGCATATGTTCAGTGTTTGCTTTCCAGATCTATGCCATCACCTTGTTGATAATAAGCTCACTGACCAACGAGAGCTTACTAAGGAGGTGGACTGCTGGGTCTGCACCATGGTCCACAGGAAGGTATCTGGGGGGTGGGATCACCACAAGGGTGGACAGGGTCCTCACCAAAAGAAGGAGGGGAGACAAAAAGAGCAGGGAGCTCTCTAAAGGGCCACAAACTAGTTCAGTAGGTCAGTGTTCCCTTCCCCCTGTTGATAAGAGGAAGAAATGGTTCCCTGAGAATAAGTCTTCAGGGAAAGCTCCTCTGAAGTGCTATGAATGCCAGCAGGAAGGGCACAACAAAGGGGGTGCTAAGTGTCCCAAGTGAGCACAGCCCCCCACTGGTGGGCAGTCACTGGGGTTGTCTAGTGTAGCGCTTGGTGAGGAGATTACCCCAGTTAGTTTTGGGGGAGTGTGAAAATTGATCTTAGACTCCCTAGTTGATGAAGGGATGGTACAGAGGACCCACATGCCTGACAATTCTAGAAAGTACAGTCAGTGGGTGTCCATCAATGGGCAGAGGGTGGAGGCTTTGAGAGACGCAGGAGTCAGCATGACCACCGTCAGGTGTCATCTGGTGTCTTCAGAGCAGGTAGTCCCTAACACATTCCACCAAGTTGTTGAACCTGACAACCGTGAGAGACACTATCAAGGACTCTGGTTCCCATTGAGTGGGGGGGCCCTTTCATGTCCGCTGAAGTTAGCTGTGAGTCCGTCCATGCCTGGGAATTATCTGCTGGGCAACGACCTGGAGTACACCATCTGGAAGGAGGTTGAGCTCAGGTCACACTTGGAGATGATGGGGTTGCCTGAGTGGTGCGTGTGAGAAGCTAGCCTGGTATATGATGTCAGCTAATGTAAGTGGGCACCTTGCACCAGTCCAGACAACCCTTATGGTGATTTAAGAGGTCTCAGACAACCTTAAAAAGCTATTCAAGTGGTAGCTGTGGAGAGCAGCCTTCAGGCTTAGTCTTGAAAGAGTGTAAAGCAGCTTGTTTTACCAGGATGCAATCTTATAGTATAGATTAAATGAAAAAGAACCACACAAAGTATTTATAAAAATATGTATTTATTATATAACACTATCTAGTACGTTACAGTATCTCCCACACAGAAATAGACACAAAGCACACAATCCTTTAGCAAAGAAATCACAGTAAATAGCACTAATACACAGTGCGCCCCAGGGGGGGACCAACCCATATACTAAGAAAGTGGTATAAGAAAAACGACTCGAGTCAGGACAATGTTGAGATGATGTAGAATTGCTGGGGACCCACAGAACCACCCAAGGTAAGTAGATAGGGACCCCACAGAGAGCGTGTGCAGTGTGAGAACACGACTGCGTGCTCCGTACAAGTCAATGTGGAAGTCGCGGTTGCAATTTTAAATATTAGGGACTCTTCCCAGTGGACCCTGAAGAAACCCCGTGGAAGACAGAAGGTTGGGGAGCCACCCCACCTGTGGATACCGTGGAACCCAAGTTACCTATCCCAGGGAAGCCGGGTGCATAGGGGTGAAGTGGTGTCGGAAACCACCGTCGAACCCTATGGAGAACTTCAGAAAAGTGCAGCTGCTGGAAGAGGAGAAAGTGTCCAGAGGAATCCAAACATGGATTCTTGAAGAGGAGTACCTGAAAGCAGAGGGGACAGTGTCTACGTCACTCAGGGGTGACCAGGAGACTTGGAAGATGGATGTCCTCTGATGTCGGGTGCTTCAGGGTAGATGACGGTGACCTTGACTCTGCAGCTGCGAGGACCAGGTGATGCTGAGGATGACCAGGACCCGGATACGAACTGTCCCACGAAGGATGTTAAGTGCTGAGGGTTCGGTGTCTGGCGGGAGCACCAACAAGCCTTGGAAAATGCAATCCATGCAGGAAATCAAGTAGGTACACGGTTGGGACCAGCAAGGTCCAAGAGACTCGCCACAAGCAGAGCAGTCAGGGCAGGCCCTAAGCACTCAGGGGAGCCCAAGGAAAACAAAGATGACCCTCAATTGGACCCACAGGCCGGAGGCACAGGGATTGCGACAGGACCTCGAGCAGCTCACCAAAAGGAGCAGGCCACGGTGCCCACGAGGCAGTGTGGCTAAAGATCATGGTGGAAGAATTTGCCGGAGGTTGGGGCTACTTTGAGCCCTATGCACGTGTCGCAGAGTTGCCAACAAGCATATGCACTTGCAAAAGTATGCAGTGCACAGAGGTTCAGTTAATGCAGCCCCCATGAGGGATTCTGACCTCAGTCTTTGTGAGAGGGCAGCTCGGGCCTCGCTAGACGTAGATAACCACCACCTGTGTTGTTGAATCCTTCGGGGTCCGCAGGAGCTTGGGATCAGCAGACAGGACAGCAGTGTTGAGGTGCCTACAAATGCAGGGGAGTGAGTCCTTCACTCAAGGGAGATTACTTTAGTTGTCCTTGATGCTTCAAAGGCCTTGGAAGGTTCCTGTATGATGCACAGGCACAGCCGATGCAGCAGACTGGAAGGGAGACGAAGTAAGGCCCAAACGAAGTCCAGAGTGGCCAGACGGTAGAAGTGCAGTGGTTTCAGTTCTGAATCTTATCCCACGATGAATCTAGGGACCTACACCCAGGTAAGCCCTTAAGTACCCTAGGGAAAGGGTAGGAAAGACTCAGGGGATCCTCCCAGGGGAGGGTCTGGACAGGGGGAGGTTACTCCCATGTCCTATGTCCAGTTTCATGCCAGAGCGGGAGCCAACGGCTCCCAGGACTGGTTTGAACTGGATATGCACAGGGCACCAAATGTGCCCCTCATGCAGACTTTCAGGCACTGGAAAGCGCACCCACCGAGCCTTAATACACTAAATCCTGTCTGGGAGGTGGTCACACCTCCCTGTGACAGGATGCCTATTGTTCTGCCTTCCCCTGCTCGAGCTTGGCTCAGCAGCAGGAGGGCAGAAATGTTTCTCTGGTCATCAGCAACCATTTTGTGCTGTCCGGGACTAGAAGGCTGGTACCGGGAACACCGAGAGCCTATCGGAGGGCTCTTCCAGTGCTTGGAATCATACCTCCCACACCGTTTACGGTGTGGGGGTATGATTCCAACATGTTTGATACCAAACATAATACGATTTGTTGCAGCTGTTTTCGAGATGATCATTGTGCATATCACGCGATGCCCCTCTATATAGTATATGGCTGCCTCACTGACAACCTGGGAGAATGGACTCAGTGGGCTGCAGGGGTGCCCTGCTCAAGCAGGGGCACCCTCTCACTTAGAACCAAGCACCCTGCCCTCAGGATTGTAAAGGCCTGCTAGAGGGGTGACTTATAGGTTTTAAGTGCAGTGACCCTTAGATATAGTAAACCTATATTGTTAGTAAGTGGTGCATGCACCGACTTACACAGGCTGCAATGGCAGGCCTGTAGTTCCATGTTGCATGGACTTTGATGGGTGGCATAATGCATGCTTCTGCCAATGGGAGACCTCTGGGGTACCTATGCCCTGGGTACATGGGTACCATATACTAGGGACTGACAAGGGTACCCCAGTATCCAATCTGGGATGTACCTATGTGTTAGACTTGGCGTCTTTTGGCGTGTTCCCCCGTCTTTTTGCTTTCTGACCTCCCGGTTTTGATCTGTTTTTGCTGGTTTAGTGTCTCTGCGCACCTTCTCACTGCTGTTCAGTGTTAAAGTGCAAGTGCTCCTGTTGTAAATTATGTTATGGATTGGTGTTTCCATGATTGGCATATGTGATTTACTGGTGAGGCCCTAGTAAAGTGCACTGAGAGTGCCAGGGCTGGTAAATCAAATGCTACTAGTGGGTTTGCAGCACTGGTTGTGCCACCCACAGAAGTAGCCCTGAAAAGGTAACTCAGACCTGCCACCGCAGGGTCTGTGCGCAGTTTGTAACTGCCATGTCGACCTGGCAAGTGCACCGACTAGCCAGGCCCCAACCTTCCCTTTTTCTACATGTCAGTCACCCCTAAGGTAGACCCAAAGTACCCCTGTGGGCAGGGTGCTGTGTATGTTAGAGGTAGGACATGTACTGCTGTGTGTGACATGTCCTGGTGGTGAATTACAGTGTATTTCGTTTTTCACCATTGCAAGGCTGCCTGTTCCCATAGGACAGAATGGGGAGTTTGTTTATCTTATAAACATAACTGGCCCTGGGAACAAGTAGGAAAATAAAGTTTAGTATGCCTGAACTCAGAATGTTAAAATGCATCTTTTAGTGAGGGTGATTTTTACATTCTGTGTTTGAAAATACCACTTTTAGAAAGTAGGTATTTTCTTGTCTAACCATCCAATGTGCCTCTGCTAGGTTTGTGTATTGCATGTCTGGCTTTTGGATGACAGGGGCTGGAGAGGGGCAGCGGCTCCAGAAGTCTGATGGGTCAGTGCCAGGCTGAATAGACCTGAGTTGCATTTAGAGTAGTGGGAGGAGATTTCCTTGCACCTGAATGGGCCTGGTCTGCCTTGCACAATGCCGTCTCCACACCCTGCCAGGAAGCTGCACCAATGAGGACAGAACTGGTTTTGGCTGGGTACAGACACTCTCTGCCTTCAGAGAACAAAGGATTTGGTGGTAGAAATATTGGGGCCCAGACCCCAGAACTTTAGAACTCTTTTGGACCAAGAAGACTGCCAAGAAGAAGAGCTGGAGAAGCTGTGAGAAGGAACTACCCCTTTGCTGAGTGCTTTGCTGTGTTGGCCTGCAGTGGCTGCTTCTGTCTTGGGCAGTGAAAGGACTGTACTGAACTTTCTGCAACTTCTTCCTTTGAGTATCTCCAAGGGATTCAGGTAGAGCTTGCCCCCTGTTCAAGAAGTCTCAGGAACAGCAAAGACTTCAAGTTCTTCTGCCCTCAGCACTGGGGACTGTGTGTTTTGTGCTGCAACAGAAGAAAAAGCAACCCGACGCTGTCTACGACGCCACTGCCGACTCTGTGTCCTGAAGGCACCGCAGAGGGCACTGCCGCAACGCCGCACCGCGACCCTGGTCTCACCGATGACGCCTGCTGATGCCACCACCGGGCCGCTGCTCGCACCGCGACCTGTGGGCACTGCACCGCCTCACTTCACGACGCCACCTTGGTATCCCGATGACGCCGCTCCACGCCGAAACAGGCGCCGCTGCTTGCACCGTGGTTCAAGGGAACCGATCGTAATGTTACACGACGCACCGCCCTGATCCCGCACCGCAACCTTGGCCTACTGATGCCGGCGCCATCGACTTCAGTTCGTCAGCCGACGACAACTCTTCAGCAACGACCACGATGCTGCTTGCACTGTGACCTGCCAGCACCGCGACACGCACCGCATCACTTCACACAGCGACCCTGGTCTCACCGACGACGCCATCTGACGCCACCACCGAGCCGCTGCTCGCACCGCGACCTGAGGGCACCGCATACCGCACCGCTGCACTTCGCACCGCAGCACCCGACGCCTGCCGACGCCAGCGCTCCTGACTTCAACTGCAAGGAGTTCGATCTGCAATGTGTGTGGCTTCAAGGGCCCGACGACTCCTGCACCGACCTCCGGAACCGACGCCTGCGGAAGCCGTACTTTCGGAGCTCAACGAGAGGTCGCCGACGCCCTGCATTTCTAAAGGTACTGTTTTGCGGATCTTCCCGACACCGTAGCTGGCCCGCGACGCCGCGGTCAGCCAGAACTGTTTGGATTTGTTTGTTCACGACGCCGTGATAGCCCCAGAGGGAGCTATCGACTTCAAAGAACTGTTTTTCAAGGTTATTTTGATAACTGAAGATTTCTAAGGACTGTATAGTGGATTTCTATCGTTTTTGGTCTTGTCTTAAGTATATAAAAATATTGGATATTTTTCTAAACTGGTGTGGTGTCCTTTTGTAGTGCTTACACTGTGTTACTGTTGGTTATGTGCAAGTGCTTTACACACTGCCTCTAAGATAAGCCTAACTGCTCATGCCAAGCTACCAATGGGGTGAGCAGGGGTTATTTTAGGAGTGTTATTCCCTTATCCTGACTAGAAGGAAGGGTCCCTACTTGGACAAAGGTGCAAACCCTTGTCAACTAGAGACCCCCATTTCTAACACAAGGGTACCCCAGTATCCAATCTGAGATGTACCTAGGTACTGAACACAACCATTTAAGGAGAAAGCAGATAGACTGGGGTCCTGATTAGCAGGATCCCAGTCAGACTAGTCAAAAACAGCATCACATCAAGCAAAAAGTGGGGATAACCATAAGAAGCAGATCCTACTTTCCTACAGTGCGCCTCTCACCAATCCCTCATGCGCCCTCTATGTAGTGGGCCTAGCGTGCAGGGCTCATGTTGCTTTACCCCCATGGCGCTTTATAGCATGTTATGATATCATGACTGATGTTCCCTCTGCCCCCTTTAACTGATGTTCCCCCAGCACCCTCATGACTGATGATTCCCTAGCATCCTCATGACCAATGCGTCTCTAGCACCCGTAATTTCCATTAGGCTTGAACCCCTGCAAGCGTTCCCCAAATCCTGTTAACCAATGGATTAACTGCTCTTGCTGTTCCTAGGGCCTTATGGTTCTCAATCAAATCCCCGCAAGGTTCCACAAGGATCCTGGAAGTCAATGACCAGCCTTGCTCTTGGGGGCCTTGGCGTTGTTTTCCATTATGCACGTTTGAGCAAAAACAATACATTAGTTTCATGTTATTTGGTTCCGATCAACATGTTGCACCTGCCCATTCTGTAAGGTCAAAGAGAGTGTACTAACACGTCTTTCCCCAAGGTTCAAAAACCTTCCAGAAGGGCTTGTGCCCCACGTGCCACACGAGATCTAGCTACATCCATCGAGCCTTCGAGAGGGGATATAAACCCGTCCAAACCCGAATCGTGGCTTGGCCTTGCTCCCTGCGGAACAAGCTTCACCCTTCCCCCTCACCTGAAGAATCCTGCCGGACCAAGAAGCGCTCCAGTCTCCTTAAAGTCTATCCGAACTGGTGGTTCCTGTGGCACTCGCTCCCTTGATGTCTTCCTCCTTGCTCCCTCCTGCACAGCTACACCGGACCCCCTGTGACTCCCTGAGCCAAAGCTTCAAGTTCTTCTTTGAACTTCATTCAAGATGAAGAACTAGGCTAAGTACTTGATATCAGGTTAGAGCACACTAAACCTCCTATAGTAGTAAAAAGGACCGAGTATCCCCATCTTCAGAGACTATAGACTTTTCCTCCATGTCTTCTCTATGAATTACTCCAGCGCTTCATGTGTGTTTATACTTCGGACCCTTCCTACAACCTTGGCACTAGAACTTTATCACACAAGGATTAAAGACTTGAGTTCCATGGTCTCTGATGAGCAGTAGTACCTAGAGAAAGCACTTCAGAGTCTTTGATATATGTATGGACCTTGTACCAAAATCTGTATTTCAAGTTATTCCTAGGAGTGCCACACTCCAATCTATGATTTTGGTTATTCTGCTCTCATGCTGAGCTGCTGATAAGACCTGCAAGTTTGTGTCACTGAATTTAATGCACATTCATTGTATGTAGACACTTGTTAGTGTACCGATGGTAACTGCCCCTTGTTATTTCCAATGCATTGCATCATCACAAAAACAGAGGTTCTGGTCCCGGGCACATCTACCTCACTAATGTAGAAAGTCTCAGAAGTGACAAATCCTGCTACGCCTTGTTGCACAGTTGCAGAGCAGATCCAGTACCACAAGTCTCTGTTTACTTATTTTATCCCAACCCCTCTCTCCCCTTAGGGACAGTGTGTGTTCTAAGGTTTTGATTCCTAGGTTGTCAGTCCAAAAACTTGTTTCAGCCAAAATGGCCATATAAGAGTAACAGCAATGAACATACGATTAAAACAATATAGATGCTGACAAAATAATAAAAGATGAAAACAATTCATAGCTAACAATTTGCTTAAAGAATGACGTATAAGGCAAGTAACAGCATGGCGAACAAATACATAATAGAGTAGCGACAATAAGCATACAATTGGAGGCTATTCAGATACAGACAATGTAATAAAATCTGAAATACACAATTTGTAACTAGCAGTTTGGCGGTATCCTTGTGCCTTTTCTGATTTTAAGGGAATGACGTTTAAAGCTAATAAAGGAGTGGCAAACAGGTTCAGTTTCCAGGTATTGCAAAAGTTTAAGGCTTTGTCTGGCTGATCCCCAATTATTTGAACGTAAAATAGGGCGTGAAAATTGAAATTCTAGGGATAATATAAAAACTGCAAAAGAACAGAAAGTGCATAAGAGATTGTTGGCTGGTATTTTCTTAGGGACAACAGGGCAGAGAAGGAAACTCACTGCCCTGTTGTGGAAAGGCAACCAGGAAATGTGTTAAGTAAAATCTATGCTCCTGGTTAGGAATCCAGACTAAATATGGTTCAACACATTCAAAGAAGGTGATTTCCATATGGTAGTGAACAGTGTACATCACCTGAGACCCATGAGACCTCTTTAAACCGCAATTAGTTTGAAAAAGAGAACATATTAAGGTCTTTGTTATAATCAATCTTACTAAGTAAATAAAAAAGATGAGGGACACCAAGATCTTGGAGAGATTTTCTGATGTACGCTAACCAAAAAATATTATTACCGTGGTCTAAATAATACAATCAACTAAAACAAGCCAGAAGAAATGTGTAAATGGGGAACTCCAGATATTTACGCACATTAAGAGGAGTGCCAATTTAATCGCATCCTCAATGTATGGGGGACTGACGTCTGTATTAGTGATACTGTTGGCAGTGCTTATAGGTGCTGCCAGCAATTTGGCGAGAAATTTGTTTTCGGATGTTTGTAGGTGGCCGCAGTTCATATACCCCAAACTCCCACCCCGTAAGTGCCCAGGGAAAGACATTTTGCTTTATAAAGGGAAGTCAAATCTTTGATTGTTTTTTGTTTATGTTTTTTTAGCAAATTAGATAATTGCATCAGCTGCATTATCCTTTTTAAGTTCTCTCTGGTACAGGAGTTTGTCCCATTTGAAGTCAATATCCAGCAGAATCTCTAAATAATGAACCTTTGTAATAGGGGTTTCAACAATCATAAACCTATGTGAACGTGTTTTTCTGGAGCTGTAGGCCATAATAAATGATTTCTTGTGATTAACCCTTAACTTCAAGTCCACCATAAAATCATTAAAAGAATCCAGCAAAACCTGCAACCCGTTTGCCATAAACGACAATAGCACAGCATCATCAGCATACAAGAGTACAGGCACTGGCCGATCCTGGGCAGGTCCTTTTCCTTGAGCCATAAGATTTGATCAAGGGAATTAATATAGAAGAGGAACAGAAAGGGGGCTAAAATGAACCTCTATCTAACTCCCTTGTCGACCTTAAAGCTGGACGTACCCTCCCATCGGGCCAAAACGGATCTGAGCTATGGCGTCCCAATATAAATGCTTGAGGAGTTCAATAAGACAGATGTCTACCCCGGCCTTTCTAATTAGGTCCCACAGCCTGCCCCTATCCATGAGGTCGAACGCACTCGAAAAGGTCCATGAGTGCAAGATGTAATGAGCCTCCTTTAGCCTTAAAGTACTTCCCTGTGTTCAGGAGCAGGTTGAGGGACTGTTACACCGTACCCACACCTGGTCGAAAGCCAAACTGAAACACGGAAAGGAAGGCCCTATCTTCCGCTCATGCCTCTAACCTCTGACGAATCACCCTGCCAAGGATTTTGACAGAGGAGTCCAACAGCGAGATTGGATGGTAACATGTTGGATTTCCTCTGTCACCCTTCTTGAAATTGGTTATGATGCTGGATTTCTTCCAAGAGCTTGGTACTTCTGCTTGGAATATAGCACTGAACACATTTGTCAACAGGGGTGCCCAAAAGGATATATTGTGTCTAAAAACATCAATAGAAACCCCTTCTGGGCCGGGGGCGTTACCAGGTATACTCTTTAAGATGGCAGAGGTTATATCGCTCTCATCTATGGTAAAGGGAAGAGAGTTACTACAAAGCTCAATAGGGGAAGGAGGATTCACACTGATTAAAGGAGTGTTAGTGGGACCTGAATCTAAAAGAGTAGAGGGCTTATCCTCGAAAATGCTTGAAAAATGAGACAGTCAGTCTTTTGTTGAAACATGACAGGTAATGTTCGAGTTTTTGTCGTCTGAGAAGTAGGGATGATTAATCACATTCCAATAGGCCTTGGAATCCCTAGGTTTAGTGGCTATAGGTATATCCTCCCAGGGCTTTTCTCTGATTTTCCTCCTCCTTGTTCTAAGTGTCCTCATAAACCCTCCTAGCATGCCTAATTTCCTCAATGTTTCTGAGACGGCGCTTAATAGTCGACTTCAATTTCTTGGAGGCAGCAGAACAAGCATGGTTAAATCATCAATGCACAGGAGGTTCAATAGTGGTTTTATTGACTGTCATTTAACTAGACATTGATTTGCACAAATCGGTAAAACTGCCCAAAACCATATGTGGCTCAACTGAATCAGAGAGAAAACACATCACATCCGCTCTCCTATCATTTACTAATTCAGCAAAAAACGTATCCGCGTTCAAGTTTTTCCACTTTATGCATATTCCCCTGTTTTTGCTATATTGTAGATCTAAAGGGCTGGCAGAAGTAGGCGGAACAGTGTCAGGGTAAGAGACACACATGGTGACCAGATTGTGGTCCCTTATATTAGAAGGATAAATTGATTAATCCATCACTGGGCGAGATAGGTGAGAGGAAATCAAAATAAAATCAATAGTTAATCTTCCATTTCTACCTGTAAAGGTTGGGGGAAGGCGCCGACCTGTCCTTAGCAAAATCCAAATTGAATAATAAATTATACCTCAAGATAATCTGATTCAAAACTTCCCTGTAGGGGTTGTGGGAAAAATGGGATAGGTCTTCACCCTGCCAATCCGTTAAACCACTTACACTGTCCCCTGGTAGGGAACATTTCAAGATATTGATGTCTCCTAACCATATAATAGACCCCCTAGACAGGTGATTCTTTAAAAAGTCTGAGATAAAACTATCGAGTTCCCAAAGCAATTCAACAGGGTGATTTGTGAAAAAATTAAATAAAAATTAATCAAAAGGAAGGTAAAAAAAACAGGAAAACTCATTGACAGGATTTGATACCAAGGAGTGGACTGTAATCCAACAATTTTTATATTTCTTGAGTTGAGAAAAATAAGCACCCCTAATCCACCCTTAGGGCGCTCGAAGAAGACGGCATGGCTGAAACACAAAAAGATTGATAATTTTTATATAACATTGTTTAAAGCCCATGTTTCTTGGCAACACACCACATCAAACTGTTTAATAGTTTCCAACCAGTCCACATTGACCGGTTTCTTATTGATCCCAGTGACATTTCAGGAAAGGAGATGCAACCTACCTGGCCTGGTTGTCCTGGGACAAGTAATGATATCGGATAAAATGGGCTCTGCTGGGAGGACAAGTTCAGATGTTGGCGTATGTGTATTGCTGGAGACTATTGGTGAAATTGGCAAAGCAAGTCAATTATTATCTGAAAGACCGAAGAGTGGTTCAAACCGGTTCACATGCACAAAAGTGGCTGTAATATTGTTGGTGACATAACCTCTTGCCCAGTCCTCCTTCTGACCTGCTCCGATGAAGGTGGTGGACGGTTGGAATAGCCGAGGGGAAAAGTGCAGATCTTGGCATGACCTGTAGTTAAATAGTCCAAATGGTGGAGTAAGGAACCCACCAGTCAGGAGCTTCCAAAGTTAATGACTAAACAATCTCCTTGGATTGACTTTGGGACGTAGCCAACCCATCCAACCCTGCATCCCATAAGGATGTCGTCCATTAAATCGGAACCCCAACCAGGTTTATACTCAAGCCAATGAGCAGCTCTTCGTTTGAGTGTATGCCAATCTTCTGGGGAGTCTTAGCTCAAAGGGGTCATGGTTGTGAGAACGATTACATATGGCGTGCATTCAGGAGGCAGTTGTAAGCAGGCAGAGTGACTAGGGTCAGTGAGTTCAGAACCTCTAGATTTCACTCACTGCAATTTTTCCTTTTGGCTGGCGCTCTGCACAGTGTTGGCTTTATTAGGATGAACCGATGATTGATTTAGGTGGTCCAATGTGAGTGGACTATGGGCACTAGCTCCTGATGACATACTCGGTGCAGGGGAAGTAGGTGCATAACAAGATCCAGGTTGTGATGGTTGGCGAGAATGGGACTATTGCGGATTACTCTGAAAGTCATGAAAGTATTGGACTTTTTCATTTAAGCGGCTAAGATGTAACAATACTGCTTGTCGGAATTCTGTCAATATAAGTTCCACGGTGTCAAAAAAGGGCTTGCAAATATTCTGTATAATAGAACTGAAATCAGTGTCCGGGGCTCTATTGGAAGTTGAGGAGGAGGGTGGAGTAGCGGTTTAAGCATTAGGTTTATTACTCTTAGCCTCTGACTTTTTAGCTTTACCTTCATATTGTTTCCGTTTGAGGGCAGGAGGTTTGGCGGAGATGTAGTAGGACAAACAACAGAAACGTCATCAGCCAGGATGTGCACGCCGCAGGTATTTGTGTTGGGGGCAGGATTGAGCTGCTAGACGTTTTTCATGGTGTCACTTGAAAGGGCAGCATTCCCCTCCAATGATGGAGATTGCAATGTTTTGGAGGAACATTTATCAGTTTTTGCACTTCGTCGTGCAAGTTTCAACTATTTCAAGTTCCATGGAGATGGCTCCCATGGCAGTAGTTAAATATGAAGTAATAAGAGGGAAAGGCGGAAGCTTCCTATTCATTTGCCGTCCGTGGAAGGGATAGGAGGTCCAACATCGGCTACAGTGCTGTCTCCACAGTTGGGAAAAGGTGAGTATATGACACTGACCATGGCAGCTTGAAAGGGTGGTCAGAAAGACCTGTAGCCTGGAAGAATGGTCCAGGTACCTGCCAAAAGGAGGAAGGGCATGGGGTGTGTCGAACCTGCTCCTGAAATTCCCATGGTCCAGGAGGAGGCGGAACCTGATGGAGATGCTGAAGTACCTCTAGTGGAAGATCTGGGGGACATGCCTGAGCTGACCAACTGGCAGCAGGAAGGGGGTCCATCCAGGGAAGAGTTCTGCAAGGAGCAGAAGGAGTGCCCTACTCTTGTGGGTCTTTGGCAGCAGGCTGATGCCCAGACAGCTGGTGATGCAGCTGGTGATGCCTCTGGGCAGCACCTGATCTACTGGGAGAATGATCTCCTGTATAGTGAGCCTATGGCTCCGGAGCCTGGTATGACATGTGTGTTGGTGGTACCTCAGCACTTCAGGATCTTCCTATTGGGTCTGGCTTATGATGTGCCACTGGCAGGTCATTTGGGGCAGCACAAGACCTTTTACAGGCTTGTCACCCACTTTTATTGGCCTCAAATAAGGAAGTCCTCAGATGCATTCTGTAGACCCTATCCTACCTGCCAGGCGAGTGGCAAGTTAGAGGGGAAGAGCAACCTTTTCCTGCAACTAGCACCCCTTTGAGAGGGTGTGCATCGACATTGTGGGGCCTCTGGATCCCAAGACAGTCATGGGCAACAGATTTGTTCTGGTCTTGGGGGACCATGCCAACCGAAACCTGGAAGCTATCCCTCTGACGACAGTGACTGCATCCATTGTGGCCAGGGCACTGATGAGGGCTGTTTACCCGTGTGGGTTTCCCCAAGGAGGTGGTATCTGACCAGGGCACCAACTTCATGTCCAAATACATCAAGGCAATGTAGAAGGATTGTGGGGTGACCTATAAGTTCACCACTCCTTACAACCCTCAAACCAATGGGTTGATTGAAAGGTTCAACCGTACTCTTAAAGGCTTGATTATGGGTCTACCTGAACCCATGAGGTGTAAGTTGGACGTACTCCTGCCATGCCGTTTGTTCAACTACAGAGAGGTCCCACAGAAAGGGGTTGGCTTAAGCCCTTTTGAACTTCTATATGGACACCGTATGAGAGGACCTCTCACTTTGGTTAAGAAAGGCTCCCAAGAAGCCACCCCAGGATGTAGTTAGCTACATGTTGGTGTTCTGCAACAAGAGAGCCCACTTCCAGAAGCTCACACAGATAACACGGGAGCCCGCCAGGAGGACATGAAGCAATGGTATGACCAGAATACCACTCTGATGGCCTCTCCAGGTTCTTCCACCTTAGTGAAGAAAACTCACAAGGGGATGGGTAGCTCTTCCCACCTTTAGCTGAGGGGGGGACATGTGTTAGACCTGGCATCCTTGGAGTGGTGTCCCTGACTTTTTGCCTTCGGACCTTCTGTTTTGCTGACTTCATTTTTGCTGGCTGTAGGATTGTGGGTACTTTACCACTGTAAACCAGTGCTAAAGTGTATATGCGCTGTACTCAAACTACCGTAACATTGGCTTATCCCCAATTGGCATATTTAATTTACTTATATATCCCTAATAAAGTGCACAGTATGTGCCCAGGACCAGTAAATTAAATGCTATCAGTGGGCCAGCAGCATTGTGCCACCCACTCAGTAGCCCTTTAAGCATGGCTCAGGCCTGCCACTGCACAGCCTTTGTGTGCAGTTTTAAACTGCCATTTCGATCTGGCAAATTAGCCTACTTGCCACGCTCAAACCTCCCTTTCATTACATATACATCACCCCTAAGAGAGGCACTAGGAGGCTCTATGAGCAGGGTGCAGTGCATTTAAAAGGTAGGGCATGTACTTTTGAGTGTTACATGTCCTGGTGGTAAAACACTGCTAAATTCATTTTACCTCAGCAAGGCCTACCTCTCAAATAGGTTAACATTGGGATTGCCTTAAAACATCTTTTTAGTCTAATTTCCAATTGGGGAAAGATGGAGAAATGGAATTTAGTGTCTCTAGACTCACAATTTAAAATCACAACTTACAATGAAGTGGATTTAAAATTGTAAGTCTGAATATGCCACTTTTAGAAAGTTGCCATTTTCTTACTTTAACCATTCTGTGCTTCTGCCTGTCTCTAAATACACGTCTGGGTTGGGTGACAGCTGGGCTTCATGTATTCCATCTAGACCTGGGGCAGCTCCTCCGCTAAGGCGGGGAAGCGTAGCACCGCTGCTCGCAGAGGAGAAAAAAAATTAAAATTATAATAACCTCGTAATTATCATTTTATTTGGGTTAGGGCGGGGTGGGGCTGGGGTCACAGGGGAAGAAGTGGTTTGCACACTCCAAGTGCGCATGACTGCTTGGCCAGCTGTTTCGGGCCAGCCAAACAGTCATGCGCACTTTGCATCTTCCCCACCAGGCTGTAATGCACATCCTGGGGAGGTAAATGCACAGGCTCCCTGTCCCCTCTGAGTGCCAAACTCCGGCGCTCAGACCAATCACACCGCTGCATTGCAGCATTGCAATTGGCTATGGGGAGACAAACAAAACACTGCATTGCAGCATTGTGATTGGCTATGGGGAGCCTAGGTGCTTCCTGGTTCGGACCTCGCCAAGAAGAGCAGCAACGTGATGGAGGGACGGCAGCCGTTTAAAAGGTACTTTTTAAAAACTTTTGGGGTCTTTTTTCAAAAACCACTCTCGTTCCCTGCCAGTCGCCACTGCGCAAGACAGTCACACAAAGGGAGAAGGGGTGTGATGCTTGCATCCTTATGGTCAATCACCAGGCTGATGGGCCTTCCTGAGGTCGATTGGGAGGGAGGAGCTGACACATTGGGCTGTGCCTGTACCACCACAAGGAGCTCAATACCCCCCTGCCTGGAAGAAGAGCTGATGTGCTGCAGGATGGACTACCACTTTGCTAACTGTTCTGCTGTGTTGGCCTGCTGCCTGCTACTTATTGCCTGAGAGTGAGAAGGACTGGTCCTGCTCTCTACATCTGTGAACTCAAGTTTCTCCAAGGACTTGTTGGCTTGCCCTCTGTTCTTGAAGTCTCTTGGCCATCAAAAACTTCCTTTCAACTCTGCTTCAGCTTCTGGACTCTGCTATCTGTGAGTCCTACCCTTCCATGAGGTGCCCCCTCCAGTCCTGGGCCTCAGAAGTGGGTTCTGCAGCTTTTTTCTGCAAAAACCAATGTAGTGACACCTTTGCGCCGATAAGTACCGACGCACAGCCCTCTGACGCAGTGCTGATTCGATGATGACGCGGGGCCCGACTGCGACACAGTGCTGACCCTTTGACACCAACTGCGAGGCTCGACTTCAACGCAGTGCCGATCCTTCAACACAGACTGCGAGGCTCAACTTCGATGCATCGGCCCGACAGCGTGAATCGGAACCGATGCATCAAGACTTCAACGTCGGCGCTTGCTCCATCCAAGGTACTTTTTCAGCGCCCCTGCTTGGGTCCTGTAGGCAGCCTGCCATTCTTCGTGGACGACCTGGAACTTTGGATTCACCCTGGTCTAGCTTGAAACTCACTAACCTTTTAGCACTATTGACTTCGAGGCACTGTTTTTGGACTTAATCTTTGAAAATTAATATCTCACGTTCTACTGATTGGATTTTTGTTGCTTAGATCATATTTTACTCAGATAAATATTCTCTATTCTACACTGGTGTAGAGTCTTTTTGAGTTTTTTTCATTGTGTTACCTTAATTCAAGTGTTGCACAAATATTTTACACATTGCCTCTTAAGTTTAGCCTGACTTCTCTGTGCCAAGCTACCAGAGGATGAGCACAGGTTAGTTTAGAATGTGTATCTGATTTACCCTGACTAGGATTGTGACTCCTGCTTGGACAGGATGTATACTCTGCCAACCAGAAACCTGAATTTCTAACAGCATTCAAATATATAGCGATGACATATTCATTTTCAGAGCTATACAAAAAAGAGCACGATAAAGCTCTCACACAAATATGTCGTTTACTGGCTGATGCAGGTTTGACTTGGAATGCAGATAAATGTTAGTTCCACAAGACAAAGGTAAAATTCTTTGGCCACACACCCACCCGATCCTGCTAAAGTACAAGCGCTGTCAAATGCTGATCCCCCAAAGGATGTTTCTATTGTGCGTTCATTTCTCGGCATTGTTCCAGATATATACGTGACTTTGCCACTGTAAGTGCTCCATTGAGAGATTTGACAAAAAAGAATGTTTCATTTCATTGGTCACATGAATGTGAGAAAAGTTTTAACAAAATCAAACATGCTATTGAGAATGCTACTGAATTGGCTTATTTCAATCCAAAGCTTCATATAGAGGTTGTTGTAGACTCTATCCCAGTCAGGTTAGGCCCTATCCTTGCACAGCAGAATACCTGAATGCTCGAAGGCATTGGGCGCAGGGTCAAGACTGATTTGCATATGACTGGGTCCAAACTGGATTGGGATGGTGAGCAAAAAAACGATGGATTTAGGCCCAGATCTCTGTACTGGGGTGAATGTATGACATTGTTCTGCATTCTGTCCATCAATTGTTCTTTTTGCATTTGTCACCCCGAGTGGGACAGGTATGCCCAGCCGTGGGTCCCGTGCTCGCCATGCCACTGGAGTCAAGCTATCCTGGTTGAAGAGGGGTGAAACCCCGAAACCGGTCCTAGGATGCTTGTTTCCAGTCCAGGGAGGACCTGGCCTGGCAGTTTGGGCTGGACTGTTCCCATTCGGTACAGGGTCAAGACTGATTTGCATATGGCTGGGTCCAAACTAGAATGGCATGGTGAGCAGAAAAACAATGGATTTAGGCCCCGATCTCTGTACTGGGGTGAATGTATGACATTGTTCTGCATTCTGTCCATCAATTATTCTTTTTGCAGGCATATTGTGGCATATGCGAGTAGGAGTTTGTCCCAAACAGAACGTGCTTATTCACAACCTGAAAAAGAAAGTTTAGTCATGGTATGGGCTTGTGAACATTTCCATGTATTCTTGTGCAGAAAGCCTTTTACGCTGGTTACTGATCATCAAGCTTTACTAACTATATTTGGCAATCCAAAAGCCAAGATGCCTCCTCGATTGAATGATGGGGACTATGAATACAAGAGTACAATTATAACATTGTGCATCATTCAGGGAAGGATCAGAACCCTGCTGACTACTTTTCCAGAGTGCCTATACAAGGTCATGGTAGTCCATACAAGAGGGCTGAAGCCTATATAAATTTCATTTTAAAATCAAACACACCAGCTGCCATTTTGTTAGCCCAGATTATCACTGCCTGAGCCATGATAGTGACACGCTAAGGTTGAAAGATATAATTACACATCAGTCATGAAACCAACACCCTCGACCTCTCACCAGTGATGGCGAATATCAAAAATACAAAAATGTCAAAGATGAACTGTCCATAACTCAGGAAGGAGTTATACTGCAAGGGTCAATAATTCTGATTCCGGAGAGTGTGCGGCAGAAAATTATTGAAGTGGCCCATGAAGGACATCGTTGAATTGTTGCTACAAAACAAGCGCAATGAGTCTGGATTATGTATATCAATGAGTGGGTTGAAAAGGAATTAAAGGTCTGTCATCTATGTAGTTGCCTTTCTACAAATGTTACTCAACACACCTTAAACATGTCAGAACTCCCGAAGCATGCCTGGGAGAGAGTAGCCATTGACTTTTTTGGTTCACTTAACAATGTCTCTTTAAAAACAGAGAGGGACCCTTGGTCACCCAAAGGACTAGTGTTCAAACAGAAACTAAAAGAAAGTGTCCTTTGGGAGTACTTTATTAGCCTTACTTAACAACACTTCACCATGCATAAAATCATACCTCAAATACCCATCATCCAGCCCAGGTGTGTACACCCGGACACAATTTTGAAATGGAAATAGATAATAAATAAAAGGGAGAAATACCCCCCAGGGGCCTGACTGGAGTTGCAGACATGGAAATAATTTAGTCTGCATTCCGACTTGTTGGGTAGTAGCATTGAGCACACTCTATTGCAACCAATATGGAGAGAAGAGCACTTGGCCATGAATACGAGGAAGTGTACTCACGTAGTGAAGTTTGTTTCTAAAGAATTTCATTATGGTCATATACATTATGATCTGGATGCAGGGACCATAAGCTCAACAGATGGGGCAGGAGACCCTTGAGTAGGGTATTATTGATATTACTAAAGCAGAAGGATACACTTACATGTGTGGTCCTTTTGGTTTTTTACTCTTTTAGCCACGAAAAGAACCATACTGTAGCACATGAAGGACTTGCAAGAGACGGGGTCAATAAGAAAGTGAGTGACCAACCCCTTCTGTAATAACAGGATTTGTGTTCTGAGAAAGGCCGGACTATTATCTCATTCTTTGTCCTCATTTTAACCCACTTAGATTCTAATTACGGCTATGTCATTCCCGTTGAAGAAGGTAAACCTGTAGTAAGCCATACTAAATCTGTTGACCTAAGGTGGGTGAGATTTACATGTAATTATAGGAGAAATAACCTTTACTTAGATTAAGAACGATCAAATAAGGGTGGTTTTTTATTTGGTTGATCGCCGACTAAGTTTTACATGTGGTCTGAATTAGGTACCAACCAGTCCAGCGTATCCTGCAACTGGGATTTGGACCTATGCAGCCATTTCTGAAACAGATTCTCCATCGTAGAGAAGGGCACATTAGCAAGTAAGTTATCATCATTATTGGCACCCCAGTATGGCTGTAGCCGGATATATGGGTGGATTATAGACCTCCCTGACCACTGAATTAAAAGATATATTTTTTCTCTTTGTGTGTGGTTCCATATTAGGTCAAACCAGTTCGTGGTTTTTTCAAATTGGAATTTGGATCAACGCAACATTGTCCAAATAGTTTCTGCACTTTTGAAAGTAGCTTATTAGTAAGTACGCTTCCAATTATTTAGTGGCATTAAAGTATGTGTGTATCTGGTGGGGTAAATGTATTTATGAGACTGAGAGCGGTAATTATTATTGTTGAACAAAGTGTTAAATATGAGTGTGGGGTACTGTTGGGATCAAGCTGATTGTTGTGCTGGTATCACAAACTGCAGTTTTCTCCTCTTCTCTTAATCCAGAAATGGTTAGTCAATGTAGTATAAGCTTTATTTATAAGATCTTTTTGTAATTACTTATTGGTCCAATATATGTGTTTGTGTTATAGATGTTTTGATTCAACGAGAGTACATTAATCCGTAGTCTTGAAAAAGAGGGTTCAACCAGAATAGACCTTCGAAACGCGTTGACGCTTGTTTGCCATAAATCCACCCTTCTTAAGTTACCCTAGATGTTGATGGACTACAGTGCATCAGGGTTAATTTGTACAATTCATGGTGATGGTTATGGGGCTTTAAGACAAAGATCAATGTCTGCTTGAACTCTCGTGTTGTGTTTTTAATATTGTTTTATATTGTGATTGAAATTGTTGTTTTTTAGAAAATTTCATTTTCTTTTTGTATGAAATGCTTTTTAACCTTGTACTATATTTTTAATAAATTGTGATTACAAATGTACAAACTGTAGGTTTCTGTGCCAATACATTGTGAGAATTGGTCTGAACAGTGATCCCCTGGGCTGGATGATGGGTGTTTGAGGTATGATTTTATGCATGGTGAAGTGTTGTTAAGTAAGGCTAAAAAAGTACTCCCAAAGGACACTTTCTTTTAGTTTCACTTAACAATGGACATCACCTGATGGTGATTGAGGAAGAATAGTCACGATTTCCGCTAATTGAGGATCTTTCATCTACCACTGAAGACAGATTTATTGAGAGACTAGATAGCATCTTTGCGACATCGGGTGTTCCAGCCATTTGAAGTCTGACAACGGCCCGCCTATTAATAGTCAAGAATTCAAAGATTTCTTAGAACATCTGAATATAAAACAACAGAAGAGCACACCTCTGTGGCCACAGGCCAACGGACTTGTTGAGCGCTTTATGAGCACGCTAAAGAAGGTAGTGCAGAGTGCTACTCTTGAGAAGCTCGATCTAAAAATCGTGTTAAATTCTACCCTAAGAGCTTATCGTTCAACACCTCAATCAACCACAGGTGAAAGCCCTGTGGCATTGATGTTCAGGAAAGCAATGACACCCAAGATACCTCAGTGGACCAATCAGAGAGAGAAAGACAAGAACACAACTTGTGAGAAGGACTTGGTTCATAAGCAAAAGATGAAAGTGGATGCGGACAAAAGACGACATACGTAGAACATTGTCTTTAAGAGAGGAGATTAAGGTCTGACACGCCAGATGAGGAAAATAAAATCAGATGCTCCAATTGATGCAGAACCTTTTCAAGTGGTGTCCACCAAGGGACACATGGTGACTGCCCAGTGCCCTGGGAAGTCTATTACCAGAGACTCTTCTCACTTTCTAATGAGAGCGAAACATGTGTCAGGGGTTGCTTTTATTAATTTCAGGTTGGCTTGGATGGTATTTTACCAATTCAAAGCTGTAATACTGTGCCTGGAGTGGTAAAAGGCTTTGGTCATTTTACAGCTCGGCATGGACAGCACTGTGTTAGTCCTAAGCTTAAAGACTTTGCTGTAGAAATGGCAAAAGACTTTGTCCCTTTCTATCTCGGCGTGGATGGCACTGTGCTAATCCTATGCTTAAAGACTTTGATAGAAAAGCAGACATTTGAGGTGAGCAGATCTAGAGTGTCGCTGGTGTTGAGGGTGCTCTATACAGGAGCTGCTTTACACCTAAACTTGAGAACTACCCAGTTCTCTGCTCCTTTTTGCATATATAAATATATATATATATATATATATATATATAGCTTACCTACTGGCGATCGCCAGTAGGTAGTTATAGTTAGAACCTAGATTCCATAGGAAAAACGTTTTTTGTTTTGCCACTAACTTTGGCGCCGTTTGACAAATTTTCCCGAAATTTGGAAAACTAATTGTTCATTCAGGTCAGCTCCTGTCTTGAAAGTTTGGGGGTGATTCGTGAAGGGGGGACCGAGAAAAAAGGGGGGTCCCAAAACGCGTTTTCTCCATGTTAATTTCCATAGGAAACTTTAGACACGGCTACAGCCCGAACTGCTGAACGGAATTACACCAATTTTGGCAAAAAGGTAGCTCTTAGTTCAGAAAGCACGTTTTTTTTTTTAAATGGTGTAAATCCGTTCAGTAGTTTTTGAGATATTTATAGATTTAGAGATATCGATATTTGAGAATTGTGAGATCTGAGTAGCTGAGGCGTTCCGAGCACGAGCTTGCCTGGGATTGGCTGCCAACACTTCAAACTAGGAAGCCTTGGGAGCCATTTTGTGACTCGGTTAAGTAGAAGAGGGTAGGGTAGGAACAGTGTGACCTTCCTAGGGTGCTCAGGGGTGTCACAGGGAGTCGGAACGTAAAGAAACATTTTTATATGTTTTCGGCGGGATTCACGTAGGGCCTGGAAATCACGGCGGGAAAACGAAAAACGGAGCGCGGTGTGGAGTGCTTTGTTTAATTAAGCCCCCGGGTGGGCTCGTTCCCGGGAGCAATGTTTAGTTATGATGCGGGGTTTACTTCTGTCACGGGGACTGCCTTTTCCTTAGAGCAAATATAATGATATGGGGGGGGGGGTCGCGTCTTTCCTGCCCCTCCGGTCCGAGGAGCAGCACGTTTTTGGAGGTATACGTAAAATTTAAGTGTGGAGGGGTGAAGATTCCCCACACTGTCCCGGGGGGCACTACTTCTTTCGGCATTCATGAATTAAAATGCGGGGTCTGTTGCGGACTGGCGGCCTCTGGGAGTACGATGTTCGCGGGCTTTAAATTGGATGGAGGCGCATCGTCCAATTTTTCTTGAGAAGCTTTGCATGGCGCTGGGTATGGTTATGTCCGAGGGCCGGTTGCAACAATGAGCCGTGGTGCCTACGCCATAGACATTGTAGTTTGCTATGGCAAGACGGGATCTATGCAGAGTTGCGGCTCTGTCATAGCAAACTTTTGCTTCGCTTGATGGAAGCGAGTGGAGGAAATTTGCTCTCACTTTTATGAAGCGAAGCACATTTGCTTTTGGGCAAAGGGAGCCTGCATGGAGCTGCTGGCTTTGTTCAAAAGGAATACTGGGTAACATTAACAGAAGGCTGCAGGTCACAAGTTCACCAGATTTTACCCCAACAGTTTGTGCAACATTGAATGCCACGTGCAGGTCATAAGTTCACCATAGTTCATTCTAACAGTTTCTGGAACATTCAACAGTACGTGCAGGTCAGAAGTTGACTATTTTTTTAAGTTACAACAGTACCTTCCAAATGCAAATAGTAGGTGTGGTTGCGCTCCGGACGTGTGATCTTATCCTATGTAGTGTACGTTTCAAACATTTTTTATTAATCAATCAGAAACATAGTTTTTCACGAAAGTAATATGCACATTAGTTTACACTACATAATGTTGTTTATCACCCAATCAGTTATCGATTTCTGAAAAAAGCTTGTTTTCCACCTTTGTGATGTTGCAAGGGTTACATGGTCTTGTGTGTAACGTATAGGGATGAATTGGGGTGTAATATCGGGTGGGGTAATGTACAAGAAATGTCCTTTTGCAGACTGAAGCTTTTGGGAAAATACTGGGGGGGGAGGGTGGGGGCTTTAACACGGACATGCTTTATTAACTTCAGTGAGTTGAAAAAAATTAAATGTTGTTTCCACACTTCGTGTATTGGTTTGTGCACAGTTGTGAAGCACACGTGAATATAAGTTAAGGTATTGTGAAGCTTCCTGCTCGTGCTGTACCTGCGTATATCACAGGGGCGGCAGATCGAGAGACTGAGAATGACACGTCCCTTGAGCCCCCCCCTCCTTCGTCCTGGTCTGTAACGGTTTTTGTCCCGTGGTTTGTAAAAGGAAGGTAACAGTGGCCCGTGTGCGTTGACTGTTACTGGGCTGCTGGGGGCATCTGACGGGCAGACAGAAAGTCATCATCGATTTCTGTGCTATATAAAAAAGCCGCACACAGGGGCATATTATGAAGGAAGTGGCGGAGAGAGGCGTTAGCGTTCTTGGCTTAATGTGTCTTTCCGCCACTTCGGAAATGCGAGGCTGCACTATATTAACAAGGATATGGTGGAGCCTTGCGTTTGTCACTGCAATGACGCTAAGTTTCAGAAGTTAGCGCCAACGTTAGCACCCTTGCACCAGAGTGTAAGGGTGTCTGTGAGCAGGGAGGTTTGTTTATGTACAGGAAGGTGTCCCTTCCTGCACATAAACAAACCTAAAATGCTAGTTTGTAATTTACGTGTGTGCTGTTTCATGCAGCACAGATATAAGTTACAAAATGGCATTTTGAAAAAAATGTTATTTATGTACAGGAAGGGACACCTTCCTGTACATAATCAAACCATGGCATTTTGCTTTTTGCATGTGTGGTGCACAAGGCAGTACACATGGAAAAAGCAAAAACGAGGAGAAATAAAGCATTTCTCCTCGTTTAGCTAAATTAAGACCAGGGTTTTTCTGGTCTTAACTTTGGCGTTGCCTCCTATTAACGCTGCCCTTATTAATAGGATGCAGCATCAAAATGAATGGGTGTTGAGGTGGAATGCCCCTCACAATACCCACTGGACGCCCCTTTCACGCTAAACAGAGCTGAAAGGGGGCTTATTTAACAAGGCAGTGTTACGCTATATTAAGTGGCTTAATGCTGCCTTGTTAATAAGGCGAGGCCCCTATCGCCACCACAACGTCAGTGAAGGTGACGTTGTGGTGGCGATAAGGGCTTGTTAATATGCCTCACAGTTGCAACTCACATATTGCTCCAATTTACATTGCTCGACGATTGGTGTTAACATTACATTTTGCTAAGGTATGTCTATGCTTGAACATGTATTTTCACACGAGTTATATATTGGAAGATGCGATGCTATAAAACACAGGTATACATGTAGTTGTATGTTTCTTTTAAGTATGCTGCCACTACGAAAAGGCACAGGAGATGTATGCATTGTAATAGTAATATGGTGACACTGTCAACTGTAACTTGAAAAGAGTTTCTGGTTTGCATTTGCTTAGGCTCAAGATTGTCAGTAGTTGGTGGGTAGTGAACATGGGGCAGGCAAATGACGTTAAAAACATGGTGGGAAAGGAATTAACTGTCAGTAATGTGTTTGTAACATATGACACAGACATGATACATTTTTAAAAATTTATTTTAAAGTACATGGCGTAATGTGCAGTATATGTGCCATAACAAAAAAGAAAGTCTATGATAGAATTATAATCAGTATAGTAGTGAATCGATATCTGATAAAGGGAGATGTTATCAGAAAAAGAGAATAGAGAAAGGAACATCTTGAGTTACGTTTCTCTCTCAGCTAAAAATAACTATTATTATAAAATAGAACATCTCAAAGGTTTGTCTGCAGACTACATAACTTTTAATATAGATAGTAAAGTCCCCAACTGCCAAGTCGCCCGTTTCTTTGACTAGCTCTGTAACAACCAGGCAAACAGAGTGGAAACATCAAAAGAGCGTAACCAAGTCTGTAAAGGGGAATTCGTAAAGAAAGTCAATGTCTGAAAATCCAAAAAGGAAGGAAAAGCGAAAAGAGAAAAAAACAAAAAAAACGGTGTTCTTGAAGTGTAGAAATAAGAGCTCGTCAAATCCGGTTACCATGTGCACTTATGGAGATTCATTGAAGCTCAGAACTCAGAAGCACCGTGATATGCAATCAGTTCCAAAAGGTCATCTGCACCTCTCCAAGCAAAAAGGGTGGCAAAAAGGGTGGCCATCCAATTTAGCAAGTCGAAAGAACAGACATGGTCATCATAATCTTCAGCAAGCAGGAGCATGTCAGGGCAACTTGCATGATATTCGATGATAGTCTGCTGCAAGAGGCTCTCCGTATGAGCGCATGTACTCCATCTTCCCCTTATTGCATTATGAAATGCATCCATCAAGCGTGTGTCTCCGGAACAGTCCTGGCCATGAGCCAGCAATGGATGCAGCAACAGTTCATAATCCAGGGGATCGTGTGAAGTAGTAGAGAGGCAGACTTGGAGGTTGCATTCATAGTGGCACCGGAGACAATAAAAAACAGGTTGAACACAGGTGAAGTACACGTAGCGGAAATTCAGGCGATATCTGATGCCAAATATCGCCAATGGCAAGCATTTGAAAAGTTGTAGCATTCATCCACGGTATAGCTCCATTTGTCGTGAATGGGGTTGAAGCAGAGGACGGGCAGCCATTTCGTAGTAGGAGCTATAGAACGACTTTTCCGGAAACAAGGAAGGAGCACCAAGGGACCCGCCAAATGTGCTTGCAAAGTTAGAGTGAATGAAATCCGGTATTACTATAAAAAATAGTCTGAAAAGAGATAACAAGGCGGGAGTGGGATAGTTTAGAAAAATGCGGTAGGCCTTGAGTTTCAGACTGGTTAAATATTTGGTGTATAAATTGTGCAAAATGTAGTGGGAGATTTCCACAGAAGACTAAGTCAATGTCACTTGCTAGTATAGCCACCTGTTATTTGAAGGTCGCACGAGGTTATATGAGACCCGCTTGTTGTTGAAACAATAGCGTTTTCTGTTAGTGTTTGCTGTTAATATATGTTTTCAAAGTAGGAATGGAAGGCCAGACCAACTATCTTCAAGCGCATGTGGGGGAGGAGAAAAGACAGTGGTGGAACATGTTACACGTTGTGAAAGAGTTGCTCTGTACGGGACGCCTGCTTGTAGGTCAGAGCACCTGCGGTTATTTGGAATAAGATAATTGTTTTTCAAAAGCACACTGAGCGTGGGATTAACAGCAGCTACTGGAGTTTGTTTAAAAAAACAGTTTAAATTAGGAGCAGAAAGTTAGAATTGCCGTTTAATTTAACTTGTGTATAAACTAAAGAATATTGAACAAAACAAAGTGTGGTCTCTGTTACTAAAACTTACTTATCTTCATTTTGACAGCAAAATGCAAAAACAAAGAATGCAATTCATGAATAAAAGAAGTTTCAAGGTAGTTAAATGTATAAACTGGGTAATGTTTTATGCAATCATGGAGGCTGTGGTATACAGAGATCAATTAATCAGACATTAGCAACAGAATTATGCAATCCCCCCGTTTGTATTTTTGCACTTAATTAATGATTGAGGCAGTACGAAAGCACTGATGGATTCCCTCAGGTACTACCCATGCACTCCCACAATGACCCAGAAATTACTGTTGAAGTCATCATTTTACTTAGGCAGTTTCCGTGCAGTATTGTAAACAGGAAGGTATAATCTTTTTAATGATATAGGGGCATATTCTCAAGCCCCTATCGCCACAACAACGTCACTTTGTTGTTGTGGCGATAGGGGCTTATCCCTATTCACAAGGCAGCGTGGCTTAACGTTGCCTTGTGAATAGGGCCCCCTTCACGCTGTTTTTAGCGTGAAAGGGGCGTGCAGTGGGTGTTGCGGTGGGCGTTCCACCGCAACACCCATTGAGTGCCTACCTCCTATTCTCAAGGGCAGCGTAAATAGCAGGTAGCGCCAAACTTTAGACCAGAAAAAATATGGTCTTAAGGTGGCGAAACGAGGAGAAATGCTTTATTTCTCGTCGTTTTTGCATTTTCCATGTGTGCTGCCTTCTGCAGCACGCATGGAAAATGCAAAATGCCATGGTTTGTTCATGTACAGGAAGGTGTGCCTTCCTGTACATAAACAAAACTTTTTTAAAAATACAGTTTTCTAACTTACATGTGTGCTGCACGAAGCAGCACACATGTAAGTTACAAACTGGCATTTTCAGTTTGTTTATGTGCAGGAAGGGAGACCTTCCTGTACATAAAGAAACCTCCCTGCTTGCAGACACCCTTGCACTCTGATGCAAGGGTGCCTGCGTTGGCGCTAAGTTTTGAAACTTAGCGCCATCGCAGGGGGAAACGCGAGGCTGGACCATGTCCTTGAGAATAGGGTGCAGCCTCGCATTTCCGAAGTGGCGGAGAGAGGCGTTAAGCCAAGCAGGTAACGCCTCTCTCCGCCACTTCATTGAGAATATGACCCATAGTTACTTATGCAGAAGCGATGCAGTTATAGAATCAAGTAGGCACTACTACCACACAAATTAAATCAATCATGGATTACTTATGGAGTTATGCAATGAGCGAGGGAGGGAGTACTTTTGCACTGAAGCATTCATAGAGGGACTATGCAGTTTTGAATTTTTTTGAATATATCCATTCAGTGATGTACAAAGGAAGTATTTCTTTAATTATTGTGGGAGTACACTGTGACTCATAGAAACTGTGAGCCTGTATATTATAAGGGCCACTAACCTGTATTCCAGATTCTTTAGTCCTGGCACCGACAGGCCCCCAACCCCTTTGAGGTAAAATAGGGTGAGAGTAGTAGAATATACACGGTCACACTATATCACCCTAGGGGAGAAGGAGAATAAGGACAACAAGAGAGAAAAAGATAAATGACGAAATGTTATCAAGCGTCTTTCTGCTTTTAAGTTTCTGTTCTCTGGAACTCGGGAATGTTCAGTCCTGGTGCCGACGGGCCTCCAACGCCTCCGAGGTGGAATAGAATGACAGTAGTAGAATATACATGGTCACACTATATCACCCCAGGGGAGAAGAAGAATATGGACAAGAAGAGAGAAAAAGATAAATGACGAAATGTTATCAAGCGTCTTACTGCTTTCAAGTTTTTGTTCTTTGGGACTCGGGAATGTTCAGTCCTAGCGCCGATAGGCCTCCAACTCCTTTGAGATGAAATAGAAAGACAGTAGTAGAATATACACGGCCGTACTATATCATGTCAGGAGAGAAGGAGAATAGGAACTAGAAGAGAGAAAAAGACAAATGACGAAATTTCACTCGGAAATGTAGGGTTTCTTAAGGCATTCAGTTAGGAACTATGTATGCAGGCATGAATTTTTTAATGTACTATTTGGCAATAGAGTGTGACTGTCAGAAACTGTGAGCCACTAAGTTATGAGGGCTAGTAACCTGTATTCCAAATTGTTTAGTCCTGGCGCCGACAGGCCCCCAACCCCTTTGAGGTACTACAGGGTCATAGTAGTAGAATATACACGATGACACTATATTACCCCATGGGAGAAGGAGAATAAGGACGAGAAGACAGAAAAAGATAAATGACGAAATGTTATCAAGCATTTAACATCTTTACTGTTTTTGTTCTCTGAGACTTGGGAATGTTGAGTCCTGGCGCCGACGGGCCACCAACACCTTAGAGGTGAAATAGAAAGGCAGTAGTAGAATATACACGGCCACACTTTATCACCCCAGGGGAAAAGGAGAATAAGGGCGAGAAGAGAGAAAAAGATGAATGACGAAATGTTATCAAGCATTTTATTTCTTTTAATATTTCTGTTTTCAAAGACTCAGGAATGTAGAGTTTCGCAAGGGAACAGTTTCTCCTGAATTCTGTCTGTTTGTGAACAGGTGTTGCTGACGTTAGATATAAATGCAAATAAACAAACAATGTAACAACTGAATATCAACCACACGTTGAACTTTTTAGAATCTTTTATACAAATACCTAAAGTTTCGATATCTTGATAACTCTTGATATACATATATAATAAAACTTTAAACTAAATACGATTCTTTGAAGAAATACTTTTAGTTCATTGTTTCTTAGAACACAAAAAGCAATTACAATGGTTAATTCCACCATTCGGATAAATAGTTACGTATTATACATATCTACTATCCTTTAATCTAACAACTTACAAGTCCGTAATCTTTTTTGTTGTCGCAAAAGAAGAATCCGATGCTGGAGAAGGGAAGCTGGATCGCAGACTGGAGACGGGGAAATGACTCGCAAAAACGAAACTAATCGATTGTCAAAGGGCTGGGTGTGGTTTATATAGTCTTTGGTTACAAAGTAGTCTATGGAAGCAAAGTGCTGCGCACGCATGTAGATATCACGTTTTTCGGTTAACATGTGCTCACGTTTTGACTGTTTGACATGTGCACATGTTGGGAAAGGTTGAAAGCTGTTAACCGCTAAAGCTTCTCATTTCCATCCTCACACGTGTTAACTGTTTGACATGTGCACACGTTGGCAGAGGTTGAAAACTGTTAACCGCCAAAGCGTCTCATTTGCTTTCTCGTGACTTAAAACGCCTAATACTTGCTATGATTCTGAATACAAGACGTATGAATAAACTATGGTTCAGATTACAAAAAATTAAAAACAACATAGGAAACATTTAGCATTAGAATGGTTTAATATCTTGATTAGTGCGAACTAAGTTTTAATCGTGTTTGAATTATGAGTCATGACACAGTACTGTTACAGTTGTTTTCTGAGTACAGAAGTATGCATGTATTTATGTAATTCACTGAAAAAAACACTAGGTTTCAGGGACATTATAGTTAGAAATTTTCATTTAAAAAACCTTCGAAATTCACTGAAAAAGCCATAGGTTTCAGGGACGTTATAGTTAGAAATTAGCATTTAAAAAACCATAGAAATTCACTGAAAAAACCATAGGTTTCAGGGACGTTATAGTTAGTTGGACTTTTCACTCGTACAAAACCAGAGAAATTCGGACGTTATAGTTAGTTGAGCTAACTATAACTCGCGCCCCGCAATGCACTGCTGATGACGTCACATAATACATCATTCATGATATGGTCAGTGACATCACTGATGACATCACTGATGACATCTCAAATGACATCACTGATGACATCATCCACGTGATAATCTGATGCACCTCCTCACACCCTAATATAACCTTTGATACACCCACTCTAAAATCCAGACTACCATTTTCGAAACCATAGAGACACCAATACCAGTTACTACATACCCACTCACTGATTCCTAGGTCTACACACACATCCACTCATTCACCCATACAGTCACTCATACATGCAGTCACTCATCAATACAGCACTATCATATGCACTCATACACCTATACAGACACTCACAGACCTCCACTCATCCATGGAGTTACTCATACACCTAGTCAGTCATGCAAAGAATCTATCACACTCCCATTTACTCACCTATACAGTTATACACACACCACCTCAGTTATTCATACAGATACTAACACATATTTACTCTCTTATACAATCACTGATTCAAGCACATACTCATCCATACAGCCTCTCTCACAATCACTCACTCTCACATATAGTCATTTATATACTCCAACACTCACATATACTGCCTTTCACATATGGAGTTACTCACACATGTACCACTGAGACATTCATTCACTCACCAACACAGACATACACACACCCACCCACCCATACAGTCCCTCACAGATGCACTCTTGAACCTATACACCCAGTGAATCACCCACTCACGCATCTATGCACAGAGTCACACACCCCCCACCCACCCACACAGACACTCAGGCCCCCATACAGATACTTAGACAAGCAATCAATAACCAATATAGACACTCATGTAGCTACTCACCAAGCCATGCAGCCGCTTACACACCAACTGACAGACTAATACAGACATTCACACAGTTTTGTCACTAACCCATGCATTCAGTAAGACACGATTAATCACTCACTTATACAGTCAGACACACACCTACTAAATCATGCATTCAGACAGTTATACACCCACTCATTCTTCAATACAGCTTGGCGTATATATAAAACATATTTAAACTTTACAGAAACACACAGACACTGGATGATGTCATCAGTGATGTCATCAGTGATGTCATTTGAGATGTCATCAGTGATGTCACTGACCATATCATGAATGATGTAATATGTGATGTCATCAGCAGTGCATTGCGGGGGCGCGAGTTATAGTTAGCTCAACTAACTATAACGTCCGGATTTCTCTGGTTTTGTACGAGTGAAAAGTCCAACTAACTATAACGTCCCTGAAACCTATGGTTTTTTCAATGAATATATGTATATATATATATATATATATATATATATATATATATATATATATATATATATATATATATATATATAGTAAAAATAGCAGAGGAGGAGATGTAGTGTCTTGCGAGTTAGCAATGACGGAACCCTTTTGTCTCCTGATGGATTCCGTAGAGCTGTGACGTAAGTGTTATAGTGGAATGCAATGAAATCTGAATTAGAATGTTGAGTTAGCAGTGACACGCAAACGAATAAAGACGTGTAATACTAAGCTCCATGTGTGGCGTAGTCATTGGCGGGTACCCAGGCTGGGGAAGATGCTACAACTGACACTGCCAAATGCCTGGTTGCTGAATACTAAGGCAGCTTTGTCTTGTTTCCACTTCATGTTGCTCTTTTACCACCCTACACTTACTGTGTCTATATTTGTGGGTTATTTTTCATTCCTAGGTCAGAGTTTTCCTACATTTGCCTCCTTTTTTCTCCCTTTTCTGTCTTTGTTTGTCTTGGTCTGGGTCGAAGTCTGATGATGGAAAAATAAGTCTCAGTCACAAAAATGAACATTGGTTCTAACAATCTGCCCACATTAAACACTACTTCGACTTCTGCCCAGGGCTAAATGGGTTGACCATAGAATGTTCCTGAAAAGGGGGATATCCAATTCTTTAAAAATGCAAGGTTGACTCCTCTTAGGCAGGAGCTATGGAGTCCCTGGCCAGAATGGAGAACAGTGGTTGGGAAAAAGGATAGTGTGATTGCTATAAGTGTTTTCCTGCTGAGGGCACAATTCAGCCAAGGATTAAGATTCGAAAGTTCAAAGTATGGACCTAGGAACGTGTCTTGTCCAGGAACCTATCTTGTATTATTTACAGTGAAAAAATGGGAGAAAAATTAATGGTTCCCAGTTGTACAAAAGAAATAAGTAATTATTGAAATTGATATGGCTGTCATTTCAAATGCAAGTGCAATTATAACCTGACATTCAAATATTAGTATGAGAATGGATATACCATGCAATTATGTTATAATTTATCACCTTTGCCTGAGCTAAAATGGATAGGATGAGGTCAGTGCAATGGGTTTGTCTCCTATGGTCCACTATGAAAAAGGACAATGGTGAGAAATAACATTCCTAACATTCAATTTGAATAAGCATCCCTCGGGTGCAGTGCATTAAGTTTGATGGGCATCTTTTTAGTTGAGTGAGGTAGGTTCCTGAAATGTACTGCAGTTAATACTCCAAGGATCAGATTTATCAATATCTGATGCAGTGCAACGCAGTAAGACAAATTGCTGCTTTGCGTCAAATGGAGAGGGCAGGAATGCACCATATTTACTAAGATATGGCGCATTCTTGCTCTCCCACTGTGCTGGTGCACTATGTGCTGCCTAGCGTCAATACAGGAGCCATTGCGCCATGGTACAAGGGTTTCTGCGTTACAGGCAGGATTGTTTTTGTGCAGGATGGGACACCTTTCTGCCCAAAAATAATCCTTGGATGCTTTTTCAGTCTTTCTAACTGTTCTGGAGAATGCAGCACACTTAGAAAGAGGAAGCAAAGAGGAGAACTATATATATTTCTCCTTGTTGCACCTCTGATGGGAAGGCGTACAATTTTGATGCATTCCAAGGTCTACTACTCTTAGTAAATCTGGGAATGCAGCAACAAGGTTGGGTGGATGTGTGGGAACAACCACTCTCCACCCATGTAACGCCTTTCCAGCGCAGAGTAATGCAGGCCAGCGACTTGCGCTGCTTTGCGTTACTCCAGATTTACCAAGCTACGCAAGGCTAGGCAAAGGTGGGTTTGCGTGGCATGGTAAATATGACTCAAGGATTGACACAAGGGCAACACAAAGGGTGGATAAATCTGGCCCCTAATAAGGAGCAAAAGTGGTGGATGGGCCGGATGTGCGTACATTGAATTTGCTAAAAGTGGTTGCAATTTGCGTATCAACTTTTAGCGACTCCAACAGTATTTTGCAAACTAACCTATGTACTAATAGGTCGGTTCACAAAATACAATAATCGCAGGGGGTCGCAAGCTACTTGAAATAACTATAACTGTTGAATTTCAGTGGTTTTTTGTTTAACTTGTTACATTTAAACTGACATTTTCACCTAACTTTAACACCACTGTAACCTTTGGTTTTATGGGAATTCATAGGTTATTTTCTGGGACAGGCATATTTGTACATAGAGGGCCTATTCACAAATGTAAATTCAAACCTCTAAATTTACTCTTACACTTTGGAGTAAATTGACTACTTTTGGCTATTCACCTTTCCAAGGATAAATTTAGTACAAAGTGTAGACCGGGAGTGGAATCCAATTTACGAGTGTAAATTGTAACTTCTTACACACAGGCAGATATTCCCGCCATCTTCGTGGAGAGCCCCCTATGGAAAAGAGTAGGGAAAATGAGTTTATAATTTCAAATATATATATATATATATTATCTACTGGCGGTCACCAGTAGATAGTTATAGTTAGGACCTATTTTCCATAGGAAATCCGCGACATTCTATTTGAAATAACTCTCTTGCCGGTTGACGAATCTTCGCGAAATTTTCAAACTTTATGGCCCGCTACGGTCCGCTCCTACCCTGAAAGTCTCGGGGTGATTCGTCAAGCGAGGGCCGAGAAAAAAGGGGGGTCCCAAAACGTGTTTTCTCCATTCATTTTCCCTTAGGAAACTTTAGACACGGCTACAGCCCGAACTGCTGAACGGAATTACACCAAATTTGGCAAAGAGGTAGTTCTTGGTTCAGAAAGAACCCTTGTTGTTAAATGGTGTAAATCCGTTCAGTAGTTCCTGTGAAAATCAAAAGGAAAATCACATATATATCTATGGCCGCGTCGGATTCGCGCACCCTCCCGATCACGAGCTGCATGCTAATTGGCTGTCAAGTGGCTGTCAACACTCCAAATCAGGAAGTGTTGGCAGCCATTTTGTCCCTCGGTAGAACCGAGGGACAGAAACAAGTGCGCAAAGCGCAAAAAGGGGGCAGGGTAGAAACACCCTGACCCCCTAGGTCTGCTCAGGGGGTCCCACAAGGACCCCCTGGGCATAAAAAAGCATTTTTTTATTTTTTTAAATCGGCGGGATGCGCTCAGGGTGCGCGGATCCCGCCGAAAAAAAAAAAAAAAAAAGCGCGGTCTCCCGCGCTTCGTTGTTAATTGGCCCCCGGGTGGGCCAAGTCCCGGGGGCATGGGGGGGGTATTTATAATATGTGGGGGGGCCTCTAAGGCCCCCCAAGCCCCGGGGACCGCCACCCCCCGGGGCTTTAAAAATAAATGGTGCGGGAGGGCTCTCGGCCCTCCCGCAGCCCCGGGGACCGCCACCTCCCCGGGGCTTCTTGAAATATTGTTTTATAAATTTACCTGTGTGGGGGGGCTCAAGCCCCCCCACACGCCCCAGGGACCGCCACCCCCCGGGGCTTTAAAAATAAATGGTGCGGGAGGGCTCTCGGCCCTCCCGCAGCCCCGGGGACCGCCACCTCCCCGGGGCTTCTTGAAATATTGTTTTATAAATTTACCTGTGTGGGGGGGGGCTCGAGCCCCCCCACACGCCCCAGGGACCGCCACCTCCCCGGGGCACTAAAAATGTCAATATGGGGGTCCATTACGGACCCCCAGAGCCCCGGGGACCACCACCTCCCCGGGGCTTTGTCAATGGAGGGAGGGGGGCCGCGCGGCCCCCCTCCTGGAGCCTGTAATGGCCCTGGGGACCACCACCCCCAGGGCCAGCTCCTGCAGTGTCCCGGGGTGCCTACCCCGGGACACTGTAGTTTGCTATGACAGGACGGGAGCCTCGCGGCTCCCGTCCTGTCATAGCAAGCTCGTTTGCATTTTGAAAGAGAGAGCAGGAAACCTGCTCTCTCTTTCAAAATGCAAACCAATTGCTTTCCACATGGGGAGCAGCATGTTAGCTGCTCCCCATGTGGAAAAGCAATGCCGGCTCGCGCAGGAGGCGGGGAGCCGGCTGGGACTGTGGGGGGATTGGGGACCCCCCCACAGTCCCCAACGAAGATGGCCAGCCCCGGGGGATGGGGTCCCCGGGGCAAGTAGTGGCCCGGGAGGGGGGCCACGCGGCCCCCCTCCCCAAAAATAATCATTTAAAAAAAAAATTAAAAAAAATAAAGGCCTGCCCCGGGGGATGGGGTCCCCGGGGCAAAAGGAGGCCTGAGGAGGGGGGCCACGCAGCCCCCTCCTTAAAAATTTATTTAAAAGTGTGGCCATGCCCCGGGGGATGGGGTCCCCGGGGCCGGATTCGGCCATGGGAGGGGGCCACGCGGCCCCCTTCCCGTTTAATTAAAATAAAAAGCGATAAGGCCCTGGGGGATGGGGTCCCCAGGGCCCAAAAATAGGAAAAAGTAAGGGGGGCCACACAGCCCCCCTTGGGGGAAAAAAAAACCACAAAAAAAACGATCGGGCCGCAGGCCCCGCCCCCTTCTTTTACCACTCTGCAAACGCGCTCCCTGGTACGTTTGCAGATGGGGAACGAATTCCCCTTCAATACTGGGGGTCCCTGGGGGCCAACTAGCCCACCAGGAACCTCCAGTATGCGCCAGGGGGCTGCGTTGCAGAGAGGTGTACAGAGGCCACGCCCCTTTTTACACCTCTCTGCAACGCAGCTCTGTGGCGCTTTTTGGAGGTACATGGTGAGCTAGTTGGCCCCCAGGGACCCTCAGTATTCAAGGGGACTTAATCCCCCAACTTAAAACGCACCACGGGGCGCGTTTGCACAGTGGTGAAGGGAGGGGGCGGGGCTTCAGGTGACATGTGTGCAAACAGGCCCCGTGGCGTGTTTTAAGATGGGGAATTAAATCCCCTTCAATCCTGAGGGTCCCTGGGGGCCAACTAGCCCACCAGGTACCTCCAGTAAGCGCCACGGAGCTGCGTTGCAGAGTGTTGTAAAAGGGGCGTGGCCTCTGTACACCTCTCTGCAATACAGCCCCTGGCGCATACTGGAGGTTCCTGGTGGGCTAGTTGGCCCCTAGGGACCCTCAGGATTGAGGAGGAATTAATTCTCCAACTTAAAACGCGCCACAGGGCGTGTTTGCAGACATGTCACCTCAGGCCCCACCCCCTTCCTTCACCATTGTGCAAATATTCCTCTAAAATCAGCCGAACTACGAATTCCGATTTACTCACCTGTTATCAGGAGAGACCTCAGTGCTGCATCTTTAAGCCCAGTACTGATCCTGAAAAGTAATTTTAACCGTACTTACCAGTAACTTGAATTTCCTTCCATAGGCTAACATTGACTGGTTTCACTTGGAAATTCTTCTAAGTGTGCAGTTTTGGAACTTTATAATATTCCTCTAAAATCAGCCGAACTACGAATTCCAATTTACTCACCTGTTATCAGGAGAGACCTCAGTGCTGCATCTTTCAGCCCAGTACTGATCCTGAAAAGTAATTTTAACCGTACTTACCAGTAACTTGAATTTCCTTCCATAGGATATCATTGTCTGCTTTTTGCTGAAAAAGTTTCTAAGTGTCGATTTTTGAAACATACAAATATTCCTCTAAAATCAGCCGAAATACGAATTCCGATTTACTCACCTGTTATCAGGAGAGACCTCAGTGCTGCATCTTTCAGCCCAGTACTGATCCTGAAAAGTAATTCTAACCGTACTTACCAGTAACTTGAATTTCCTTCCATAGGCTAACATTGACTGGTTTCACTTGGAAATTCTTCTAAGTGTGCAGTTTTGGAACTTTATAATATTCCTCTAAAATCAGCCGAAATACGAATTCCGATTTACTCACCTGTTATCAGGAGAGACCTCAGTGCTGCATCTTTCAGCCCAGTACTGATCCTGAAAAGTAATTTTAACCGTACTAACCAGCAACTTGAATTTCCTTCCATAGGCTAACATTGACTGGTTTCACTTGGAAATTCTTCTAAGTGTGGAGTTTTGGAACTTTATAATATTCCTCTAAAATCAACCGAACTACGAATTCCGATTTACTCACCTGTTATCAGGAGAGAACCCAGTGCTGCATCTTTTAGCCCAGCACTGACCCTGAAAAGTAATTCTAACCGTACTTACCAGTAACTTATATTTCCTTCCATAGGAATCCATTGTCTGGTTTTCAGCAGAAAAGTTTCAAAGTGTCAATTTTCACAAACTACAAATATTCCTTAAAAATCGCCTGTATGACTTAAACGCATTCTTTCAACTGTTTACAGGAGATGCACCAGTGCTGGATCCAGGATCCAACACTGAGTAAGAAAAAGTAACGATAACACTACTTACCTGCTAAGTGAATTTCCTCCCATAGGATAACATTGGTGATTCTATGTGAAAAAGTTTCTAAGTGTCAACTTTTAAAATACAATAATATTCCTTAAAAATCACTACTGTAACCAAAACGCTTTAACTCAACTGTTTACAGGAGATGTCCCAGGACTGAATCTAGGATCCAGTCCTGTGGTTAGAAAAGTAATCCATAAAGTAACTAATTGCATTTAACTAGAAATTCACATTGAGCTCAATGTTGCATTGTGTTTGAAATTGTGTTGCCCATTGCAACAACTGTAACTACTGTACTTAAAAGTCTATTGCCTATTTGCAAAGTATTTAAACTAAAGTAATTCATTCAGAGAAAGTATATTTTGTAATGTAATGTATAATGTAATTACAATGTAATTTAAAAAATAAAATATGTAAAAATAAATAGTTTAAAAAAATGTAGTAAATCAGTATCCCAAAAATAAATATAACAATTAATACATTTAAAAATTGTCATTTACAAAACCTTTGAAATTCACTGAAAAAAAACATAGGTTTCAGACATGTTATAGTTAGGAATTAGCATTTAAAAAACCTTTGAAAATCACTGAAAAAACCATAGGTTTTAGGGACAGTTATAGTTAGAAATTAGCATTTAAAAACCTTTGAAATTCACTGAAAAAACCATACGTTTCAGACACGTTATAGTTAGAAATGAGCATTTAAAAAACCTTTGAAATTCACTGAAAAAACCATAGGTTTTAGGGACAGTTATAGTTAGTTGGACATTGCACTCGTACAAAACCCGTGAAATTCCCCGTTATAGTTAGTTCAGCTAACTATAACTCGCGCCCCGCAATGCACTGCTGATGACGTCACATATTACATCACTCATGACATGGTCAGTGACATCACTGATGACATCACTGATGACATCTCAAATGACATCAATGATTACATCACTGATGACATCATCCATGTAATAATTTGATGCATCTTCTCACACCCTAATATAACCTTTGATACACCCACTCTAAATTACAGACTGCCATTCTCAAAACCATAGACACTCCAACACCAATAACTACATACCCACTCACTGATTCTTAGGTTTACACACACATCCACTCACTCACCCGTACAGTCACTCATACTTATGGTCACTCAGTACAGGACTATCATATGCACTCATACAGCTATATAGACACTCACACACTGCCACTCATCCATAGAGGTACTCACACACCTAGTCAGTCATGCAAATAATTAATCACACTGCCATTTACTCACCTATACAGTTATACACACACCAGCTCAATTACTCATACAAATACTAGCACATTCTTACGCTCTTATACAATCACTGATACAAGCACACACTCATCCATACAGCCACTCTCACAATCACACACTCTCACTTATAGCCATTTATATACTCCAACACACATATATACTGCCTTTCACATATGTAGTTACTCACACATGTACCACTGAGATATACATTCACTCACCAACACACCCATACACACACTCACCCACCCATACAGTCCATCACAGATGCACTCTTGAAACCATGCACCCAGTGAATCACCCACTCACACATCTATGTACAGAGTCACACACACCCCACCCACACAAACACTCAGGCACCCATACAGATACTCAGACAACCAATCAATAACCCATATAGACACTCATGTAGCTATTCGCAAAACCATGCAGCCGCTTACACACCAACAGACAGACGGATACAGACATTCACACAGTTTAGTCACTAACCCATGCATTCAGTAAGATACGTTTAATCACTCACTTATAGAGTCAGTCACGCACCTACTAAATCATCCATTCAGACACTTATACACCCACTCATTCTTCAATACGCCTTTCCCTATATATATTAAACATATTTAAACTTTACAGAAACACACAGTCACTGGATGATGTCATCAGTGATGTCATCAGTGATGTCATCAGTGATGTCATTTGAGATGTCATCAGTGATGTCATCAGTGATGTCACTAACCATGTCATGAGTGATGTGATATGTGACGTCATCAGCAGTGCATTGCGGGGGCGCGAGTTATAGTTAGCTGAACTAACTATAACGGGGGAATTTCACGGGTTTTGTACGAGTGCAATGTCCAACTAACTATAACTGTCCCTAAAACCTATGGTTTTTTTCAGTGAATATATATATATATATATATATATATATATATATATATGTAGCTTACTTCGCCACGTAGCGCTTTCTGCCAGAAAGATGACGAATGCAGACCCGTTACTGGTGCAAGTTTTTACTTTATTTTGTGGACGCCCTGCACCACCACCATGACGCGTTTCGAGCAACACAGTGCCCTTGATCACATGACGCGCATGTGGAGTGCTCTCATATATTTAAAGTGACAGTGCTAGCACGTGATAGTTTAAAAAAAAATGCATTGGCATAATGAACATAGAAAGAATATGTATATAAATAGCTTACAAAGACACTGCAAAGTCCCAAAATGCATGTATATACAGATATAAATATATTATTATCATCATAAATATACGCATTAAAAAAGCACAACTTAGTAAAATATTTAAAATATTTAAAATGATTACTAGATATTTCCAAATAATGTACAGACCGTGTATGAATATTAAACCCGGTCTGTAGATGCCATTGTGCAAAAAGGGTTATAAATGCAATGAATTAAGCCTAGTCCTGCCCAAGTGGGCCTTAGTTACAGACGTTTCTATGCCTCAAATTGCCTAAAGTGCATGTGCAAACAGTGCCAAAATTCACCTATAGAAGTCACAGCCGTGACTTACTAAAGTGCAAGTGTGCAAAGAATAAAATGAAAGCTAAAAAACATTTATCATGCAGGCAGCAGCTAAATGGGTATAAGATCATACTTAAATCCTCATTTAAAAGCAATTGGAACGATCACAGGCATGTGTAAAAATCCTCACTCGAGTTCAAGCCCTGGGGTATTTTGCTATCCAGTTCTAGGATGTACCTAGTCTCAAGTCTCCTAAGCATAGCCTCCCGGTTGCCTCCATGTTTTTGAGAAAGGATTGTATCTAAGACAAAGTATTTCAAATTGTCTAATTTGCTGTTATGATACTCCTTAAAGTGACGGGCAACCGGGTAGGTGACATCAATGTTGGTGATGGCCCTCAAGTGCTGGAGCACTCGTTTGTGCACCTGCAACTTAGTGCTTCCTACATATTGCAGGTTACACGGGCACTCCAGCACGTAAACAGCGTATTCTGTTTTGCAGTTGAGACTTTTGGTAATGGGTACAGGATTGGGTTTAAAGGGTGTTATGTAGCTGGTTCTATTAACCCCATATTTACATGCCTTGCAATTAGTGCAACGTGTAAAACCATTCCTAGGACTGAGCCATGTTTGGGATACCACTACCTCTGGGCTGCTCTTTACTAAGGAATTGCTCATAGAGCGAGCCTTCCTAAAAGTAATACAGGGGGATCTAGTGATCTGACTACTCAAAACATGGTCACTACGGACCAAAGCCCAGTTCTTATTTATGATTTTACGTAGGGCTTTATGTTGTAAATTGTAGGTGAGGATCAATCTAGTGGGGGACTCTGTACGTTTGTCATCAGAATCATAGTTATTGATTTTAGTGAGTGCTTGGTATTGATCTAAATGGGCAGTTCTATTCATAGCCCTATTGAGCATTTTTTCAGAATAGCCCCTGTCCAGGAACCTATCCTTACTCTGCAGTTGTGCCTGTCTGCATTCACTATCCGTGCTACACACTCTGCGGATGCGCAGCATCTCCCCATATGGGATGCTGTTAATCAAATGGGCAGGATGGTGGCTAGTGGCATGCAAGACTGTGTTCCCAGCTGTTATCTTTCTATGTAATCTTGTTTCCATTTTATTGTTAGCAATGAAAACTTCTACATCAAGAAAACACATGTTTTTTCTACTCATCTATGCTGAGAAGCTTAAATTCAAGTTGTTACAATTAATGTCCTCCACAAATTTCTGAGCGCTGTCATCAGTACCTTTCCAGACCATGAATATGTCATCAATATATCTATACCAGCATAAAACCTGATTCAATAAAATTTCTTCTTAAGAAACCCTTAGGACCTGTTCCTCCCAGAGCCCCATATGCAAACAGGCATAACTGGGAGAGAAACAGGCCCCCATTGCTACAACTCTGATCTGATTAAAAATCTGGTTGTTAAATAAAAAGAAATTATTTTCAAGACAGGTTAAAATCATGGTCGTTAACATTTTGTTATGCTTGTACATGACATTAGGTCTGGTATTTAGGTAATGTTCTACTGCTTTGACGCCATCGCGATGGTTGATGCTCGTGTATAGTGTTATGACGTCCAAGGATATCAAGATACAGTCTTCTTCCCACCTCACATCACTCAGTTTCCTGAATAAAAGAGGGAAGTTTTTTAACATGGTTTTGCAGGAAGAAGTCCACATAGCGTGTCGTATTCTCCAATAAACTTCCACAAGCAGATATGATGGGCCTACCAGGTGGTTTCGATTTGCATTTGTGAACTTTAGGGATGAAATATATGGCTGGAATTTTTGGATGGTCATTTTTTAAGAATTTGAATTTGTCATTTGAGATCAAACCCGCTGATTTCCATGCCACTAGTTTGTTGCAAAATTCGTAGCGTGCTGCGGTTACTGTTTGCATATTGTTTCGCTTATAACAATCCCTATTGTTCAATTGATTCAATGCCTCTTCCATATACATTTCATGTGGCCATAGCACAATATTGCCGCCTTTATCAGACTGGCGAACAATTATCTTATTCTGTGCTTGAAGTTTTTTCACCAGTTTGTAGTAGATGGTGTTCTGTTTGTTGTACTTTCTCGTTGAGTGTGTCACTTTGGAGTAGAGTGTTTTTAACTCCAATGTGACCTTATCATTAAAGAGATCTAAATTGTCTCTTAACATGATTGGGCAAAAGGTCGATGTTGGCTTAAATGGAGTGCGCACTGATGTTTGTATCACAGGTTCATCATAATTTGGTGTTTGTAAATTCATTGTGCTCTCAGCATGCAGTTCTTCTAGATCCCTGAGTAAATCCGCATCTTGTGTTGATAACCTATCTGTGTTATCAATCACTGACGTTTGTATGTTAGCTGGCTTTTCTTTGGAGGTCCCTTGTAACAGATGATATTTACGCATCTTCAATTTGCGCACAAATTTGTATAAATCAATTCTCGTGTTTGCATAGTCAAAATTAGCCTGTGGGCTAAAAGACAGTCCCAGCGATAGTGTTGTAACTTCTTCATCGCTCAATGTCATTTCGGTTAAGTTGATTATTGTGTTGGACTTAGTGCCGTTAGCCTCTATCTGCGTCGCCATATTTTGTTTGTTTGTTTTTTGTTGTTTGGTTTGACGTTTGATGGAACATCGGTGCCTTGCTCTGCGTTTTTGGTTCCTGTCTTTGGCGTGTTTACATTTTGCGCACTTGATCTGAGGGTCTGTCGTCTGTCCTGGCGGAGGTAATCGACTTCCTGGGCCAAGGACGGTTTTGGAAACCCCACCGCTCGTGAGGATCTTGCTTGGTCAGTCTCAGATTCACTGTCCATAGCCGAGCTGAGATCTGATGAGGATGAAAGCATTGGAGCATTACCACTGGTATTGGGCGGTGCATTTGCGGTAGAGACATTGATGTTGGTTGCTTTAACATTGTCGAATTTCTTAGCAAACGTGAACACGCGACCCTGCTCATAATCGCATTTATCACGCTGGAATTTAAAAGTCTTCCGTTTTTTTATTATGTCTTCTTCCCGCATCAGTGATGTCATTTGAGATGTCATCAGTGATGTCACTGACCATGTCATGAGTGATGTAATATGTGACGTCATCAGCAGTGCATTGCGGGGGCGCGATTTATAGTTAGCTGAACTAACTATAACGGGGGAATTTCTCTGGTTTTGTACGAGTGAAATGTCCATCTAACTATAACTGGATTTTAGAGTGGGTGTATCAAAGGTTATATTAGGGTGTGAGGAGGTGCATCAGATTATCACGTGGATGATGTCATCAGTGATGTCATTTGAGATGTCATCAGTGATGTCATCAGTGATGTCACTGACCATATCATGAATGATGTATTATGTGACGTCATCAGCAGTGCATTGCGGGGGCGCGAGTTATAGTTAGCTCAACTAACTATAACGTCCGAATTTCTCTGGTTTTGTACGAGTGAAAAGTCCAACTAACTATAACGTCCCTAAAACCTATGGTTTTTTCAGTGAATTTCTAAGGTTTTTTAAATGCTAATTTCTAACTATAACGTGCCTGAAACCTATGGTTTTTTCAGTGAATTTCAAAGGTTTTTTAAATGCTAATTTCTAACTATAACGTGCTTCAAACCTATGGTTTTTTCAGTGAATATCAAAGGTTTTTTAAATGCTAATTTCTAACTATAACGTGTCTGAAACCTATGGTTTTTTCAGTGAATTTCAAAGGTTTTTTAAATGCTAATTTCTAACTATAACGTGCCTGAAACCTATGGTTTTTTAAGTGAATTTCAAAGGTTTTTTAAATGCTAGTTTCTAACTATGCCTACAGAGGTAGGACATGTGAAGAAAGAAGAAAAAACGCACAGAAAGAAGCAAAAGAAATGCAGAAAGAAGCAACAGAAGTCCACAAAGACGAACAAAAGTGCAGGAAGAAGCAAGACGTGCAGAAAGAACCAACAGAGGAGCAGAAAGAGGCCTTGTTGCAAAATCATCCTGTGCCCACAACTTTTTCAGACGGGTACTGGTGGTAACTGACTCTGACTAACCAGGCCTAGAGCCAGTGCTATGCTAAAAGACACTTAGAATACAGTGAAAACACCTACATACACTAGGGAACACTATGCGTTGGGGTACCCCTGTGATTAGCATGACCTCCTCTGTAAGGCCCTAGTACATAATAGGGCAGGGGGATTAAAACTACCTCTAAGTCAGAGGTGCAGAAATATGCTACTTTAACTAGTAGTCACATTTGCAGAGTGGTGGAGAAAGGGTGCTGGGCGTCCAACCAACGCTCAGGAATTCCGCTGCGTAGGACTTACAGGAGGAACCAGGAGGGATTCTTGGCCCCCAAACTCCCTCAGGACTAAATTGGACTTCATCCCCCATCCCGTAGTTTGCCACGAGGTACGTTTGCAGAGTGGTAGAGAAAGGGGTCCATGGCCTCCGAAGACGTCTTAGCAATCCCACTGTGTGGGACTTACTGGAGGTAACAAGAGGGGTAGTTGAATCCTGAGGGTCCCTGGGGTCCAACTAGCCCACTAGGTACCTCCAGTAAGCGCCACAGAGCTGCGTTGCAGAGAGGTGTAAAAAGGGGCGTGGCCTGGACCACCTCTCTGCAACGCTGGCCTGTGGCGCTTACTAGAGGTACCTGGTGGGCTAGTTGGCCACCAGGGGCCCTCAGGATTGAATGGGAATTAATTCCCCAACTTAAAACGCGCCACAGGGCGTGTTTGCACACATGTCACCTCAGGCCCCGCCCCCTCCCTTCACCACTGTGCAAACGCGCCCCGTGGCGCGTTTTAAGTTGGGGGATTAAGTCCCATTGAATTCTGAGGGTCCCTGGGGTCCAACTAGCCCACCAGGTACCTCCAGTAAGCGCCACAGAGCTGCGTTGCAGAGAGGTGTAAAAAGGGGCGTGGCCTGGACCACCTCTCTACAACGCAGCCGTGTGGCGCTTACTGGATGTACCTGGTGGGCTAGTTGGCCCCCAGGGACCCCCAGTATTGAAGGGGAATTAATTCCCCAATTTAAAACGCGCCACAGGGCGCGTTTGCAGAGTGTTGCTGGGAGGGGGCGGGGCCTCTGGCACGATCACGGTCTTTTTTTTTTTTTAGAAGGAGGGCTGTGTGGCCCCCCTTCTTTTTCCTTTTTTTGGGCCCTGGGGACCCCATCCCCCAGGGCCTGACCCCTTTTTAAAAATAAATAATAATAATCTGAACGGGAAGGGGGCCGCGTGGGCCCCCCTCCCGTGTCCAATTCCGGCCCCGGGGACACCATCCCCCGGGGCATGGCCACATATATTTATGTTTTTTAAGGAGGGGGCTGCGTGCCCCCCCCTCCTGAGGCCTCTATTGGCCCCGGGGACGGCCTTTTTTTTTCTTCATTTTCTTTTGGGGGGGGGAGGGGGGCCGCGTGGCCCCCTTCCCGGGCCACTTCTAGCCCCGGGGACCCCATCCCCCGGGGCAGGCCCTATCCATTGGGGACCGTGGGGGGAGCCCCAATGCCCCCACGGTCCCGCCGGCTCCCCGCGTCCTGCAGGAGCCGGCATTGCTTTTCTACATGGGGAGCTGCTGACATGCAGCTCCCCGTGTGGAAAAGCAATCTGCTTTGCATTTTGGAAGCGAGAGCAGGTTTCCCTGCTCTCGCTTCCAAAATCCAAAGCAAGTTTGCTATGGCAGGGCGGGGTGGCGGTCTCCAGGGCCATCACGGGCTCCAGGAGGGGGGCCGCGCGGCCCCCCTCCCTTCAGTTTCAAAGCCTTGGGGAGGCGGCGGTCCCCGGGGCATGTGGGGGGGCTCGAGCCCCCTCACACAGGTTCTTTTTTTTTAAAAAAACAAGCCCTGGGGGGTGGCGGTCCCCAGGGCTGCGGGGGGGCCGTGTGCCCCGCAAATATTTAAGGAAAGCCCCGGGGGTGGCGGTCCCCGGGGCTGCAGGGGGCCCCCCTGGGCCTCCGCAATTACAATATAGAATGCCCCCGGGACTTGGCCCACCCGGGGGCTAAATATTAACGAAGCGCTGGAGCCCGTGCTTCGTTTTTTTTATTTTCATGGCAGGATTCGCGAATTTTGCCGATTTTTTTTTAAATGCTTTTTTGGGCCCTGGGGGTCCTTGTGGGACCCCCTGAGCAGGCCTAGGGGGTCAGGGTGTTTCTACCCTGCCCCCTTTTATTTTTTTACACCTTTGTTTTTCTTTTTTCTTGTGACTCGGTTCTACCGAGTCACAAGATGGCTGCCAACACTTCCTGGTTTGGAGTGTTGACAGCCAATTAGAATAAAGCTCGTGGTCGGGAGGGTTCGCGGATTCACCGCACCTCTAGATATTGATATTTCTTTTTTTACAATTTCTCAGCAACTACTGAACGGATTTACACCATTTTTAAAAAGGTCGCTTTCTGAGCCAAGTAGTACCTTTTTGCCAAATCTGGTGTAATTCCGTTCAGCAGTTCGGGCTGTAGCCTTGGCTAAAATTTCCTATGGAAATTAACATGGAGAAAACACTTTTTGGGACCCCCCTTTTTTCTCAGCCCCCACTTGACAAATCACCCCCAAACTTTCAGGATAGAACCTGACCTGGATGAAACATTTTGTGGGAGAATTTCGCGAAAATTCGTCAAACGGTGGCAAAGTTATTGGCAAAACAAAAAACGCATTTCCTATGGAAACTAGGTTCTAACTATAACTACCTACTGGCGACCGCCAGTAGGTAATATATATATATATATATATATATATATATTACCTACTGGCAGTCGCCAGTAGGTAGTTATAGTTAGAACCTTGTTTCTATTCAAAAAGAGTTTACTCTTTTGCCAATATCTTTGGCGCCGTTTGACGAATCTTCGCAAAATTTTCAAAACTAATGGCCCGCTCCCATCAGCTCCTGTCTTGAAAGTTTCGGGGTGATTCGTCAAGCGGGGGCCGAGAAAAAGGGGGTCCCAAAACGCATTTTCCCCATGTTAATTTCCATAGGAATTTTGAAACAGGTTACAGCCCGAACTGCTGAACGGAATTACACCAAATTTGACAAAAAGGTAGCCCTTGGTTTAGAAAGAGACCTTTTTTTAAATGGTGTAAATCCATTCAGTAGTTCCTGAGAAATTAAAAAAAGAAAAATATCGATATCTGAGCACCGAGGAGGAGTCGCGACTCCTCCCGAGCACGAGCTGACTTCTGATTGGCTACCAACACTCCAAACCAGGAAGTGTTGGCAGCCATCTTGTGACTCGGTAACCAAGTCACAAGAAAAAGGGTGAAAAAAAGAAGAAAAACAAGAAAAGGGGGCAGGGTAGAAACACCCTGACCCCTAGGCCTGCTCAGGGGGTCCCACAGGGACCCCCAGGGCCCAAAAAAGCATTTTTGTAAAAAAAAGAAATCGCCAGAATTCGCGCTGGGTGCGCGAATCCTGCAGAGAAAATGTAAAAAAAAATGAAGCCCCCGGGTGGGTCAGGTCCCGGGGGCAATGCCAAAATTAAATAGCGGGGGCCCGGGGACCGCCACCTCCCCGGGGCTATGCTAATTATGTGCGGGGGGCGCCCCGGGAACTGCCACCTCCCCGGAGCTTCTTTAATTGGATGTGAGGGGGGCTCCCAGGTCCCCCCAAGCCCCGGGGACTGCCACATCTTCGGGGCTTAAATGAATATAAAATAGTTGTGGGGGGAGTTCCTGCTCCCCCCACACTGCCCTGGGGACCACCACCTCCCAGGGGCACTAATTATTCAAATTCGGAGGTCCGTTACGGACCCCCGGGGACCACCACCTCCCCGGGGCTTTGAAAATGAAGGGAGGGGGGCCACGCAGCCCCCCTCCAGGAGCCCTTGATGGCCCTGGGGACCACCACCCCCCAGGGCCGGCTCCTGCAATGTCCCAGGGTGCCCACCCCCGGGACATTGCTGTTTGCTATGGCAGGGCAGGAGCACGCCTCCCGCCCTGCCATAGCAAGCTCTGCTTTGGTTTTTGGACGTGACAGCAGGAAACCTGCTCTCGCTTCCAAAAACCAAAGCAGATTGCTTTTGCACAAGGGGAGCTGCATGTCAGCAGCTCCGCTTGTGCAAAGCAATGCCGGCTCCCGCAGGAGGCGGGGAGCCGGCGGGACCGTGGGGGCATTGGGGCTCCCCACGGTCCCCAACGCTAGGGGCCGGCCCCGGGGGATGGGGTCCTCGGGGCCAGAAGTGGCCCAGGGGAGGGGGGCCACACGGCCCCCCTCCTCGCAAATATAAATAACATTTTCAAAACGAGGCCAGGCCCCGGGGGATGGGGTCCCCGGGGCCAATAGTGGCCCAGGGAAGGGGGGCCACGCGGCCCCTTTCCCATTTGTTTTTTTTTTTAAACTAAATAAAATGCTCAGGCCCTGGAGGATGGGGTCCCCAGGTCCCAAAAATAATTAAGGGAATGGGGGGCCACACAGCCCCCCTTCCAAAAATAACATTTTTAAAAAGCTGGCATCTCGCTGGAGGCCCCGTCCCCTTCCTGCAGCACTCTGCAAACGTGCCCCCTGGCGCGTTCTAAGTTGGGGAATTAAGTCCCCTTGAATACTGAGGGTCCCTGGGGGCCAACTAGCCCACCAGGTACCTTCAGTAAGCGCCACACAGCTGGATTGCAGAGAGGTGGTCCGAGGCCACGCCCCTTTTTACACCACTTTGCAAAGGCGACTCGTGGCGCACTGCTGGTGGGGCGATGAGGTCCTCGTGTGTCTTCCGTCCTACGCAGCGGAATTCCTGAGCGCTGGTCGGAGGCCCAGCACCCTTTCTCTACCACTCTGCAAACGTGACTACTACTTAAAGAAGTATCTTTCTGCACCTCTGACTTAGAGGTAGTTTTAATCCCCCTGCCCTATTATGTACTAGGGCCTTACAGAGGAGGTCATGCCAATCACAGGGGTACCCCAATGCATAGTGTTCCCTAGTGTATGTAGGTGTTTTCACTGTATTCTAAGTGTCTTTTAGCATAGCACTGGCTCTAGGCCTAGTTAGGCAGAGTCAGTTACCACCAGTACCAGTCAGTAAAAAGTTGGGGGCACAGGATGACTTTGAAACAAGGCCTCTTTCTGCACCTCTGTTGGTTCTTTCTGCCTATCTCTTACTTCTTTCTGCACTTCTCTTCGTCTTTCTGGACTTCTGTTGCCTCTTTCTGCATTTCTCTTGCTTCTTTCTGCACGTTTCTTCCTCTTTCTTCGCATGTCCTACCTCTGTAGGCATAGTTAGAAATTATCATTTCAAAAACCTTAGAAATTCACTGAAAAAAACATAGGTTTCAGGGACGTTATAGGTAGAAATTATCATTTAAAAACCTTAGAAATTCACTGAAAAAACCATAGGTTTCAGGGATGTTATAGTTAGAAATTAGCATTTAAAAAACCTTAGAAATTCACTGAAAAAAACATAGGTTTCAGGGACGTTATAGTTAGTTGGACATTTCACTTGTACAAAACCAGAGAAATTCAGACGTTATAGTTAGTTGAGCTAACTATAACTCGCGCCCCCGCAATGCACTGCTAATGACGTAACATATTACATCATTCATGACATGGTCAGTGACATCACTGATGACATCTCAAATGACATCACTGATTACATCACTGATTACATCATCCACGTGATAATCTGATGCACCTACTCACACCCTAATATAACCTTTGATACACCCACTCTAAAATACAGACTCCCATTTTCGAAACCATAGACTCACCAATACCAGTTACTACATACCCACTTACTGATTCCTAGGTCTGCACACGCGCCCACTCATTCACCCATACAGTCACTCATACATGCAGTCACTTATCAATACAGCACTATCATTTGCACTCATACACCTATGCAGACACTCACACATCGCCACTCATCCATAGAGTTACTCACACACCTAGTCAATCATGCAAAGAATCATTCACACTCCCATTTACTCACCTATATAGTTATACACACACCACCTCACTTATTCATACAGATACTAACACATACTTACTCTCTTATAAAATCACTGATACAAGCACACACTCATTCATACAGCCACTCTCACAATCACTCACTCTCACATATACTGATTTATATACTCCAACACTCACATAAACTGCCTTTCACATATGTAGTTACTCACACATGTACCACTGAGACATCCATTCACTCACCAACACACCCATACACACACTCACCCACCCATACAGCCCTGCACATATGCACTCTTGAACCCATACACCCAGTGAATCACCCACTCTCACATCTATGCACAGTCAAACACCCCCCACCCACACACTCAGGCACCCATACAGATACTCAGACAACCAATCAATAACCCATATAGACACTCATGTAGCTACTCACCAACCCATGCAGCCACTTACACACCAACTGACAGACTGATACAGACATTTACACAGTTTACTCACTAACCCATGCATTCAGTAAGACACGTTTAATCACTCACTTATACAGTCAGTGCACGCACCTACTAAATCATCCATTCAGACACTCATACACCCACTCATACTTCAATACACCTTGGCATATATATATATAAAACATATTTAAACGTTACAGAAACACACAGTCACTGGATCATGTCATCAGTGATGTCATTTGAGATGTCATCATTGATGTCATCAGTGATGTCACTGACCATGTCATGAATGATGTAATATGTGACGTCATCAGCAGTGCATTGCGGGGGCGCGAGTTATAGTTAGCTCAACTAACTATAACGGCCGAATTTCTCTGGTTTTGTACGAGTGAAATGTCCAACTAACTATAACGTCCCTGAAACCTATGGTTTGTAAAATATAAATGTTAAATAAATTAACATAAATTAAAATAATTATTATTATAATTAATTTTATCATAGAACTAACAAAATATAATATTAGAGCACATTACATCTTTAAATAACTTAAATATACTAATGTTTATTATAAACATTATTTTTTAAACAAAATAAAATAAAAACACCATACCTAGCAACTTTATTTTTAATTATTATTTAGTACATTTATTTAAAAGATGTATTTAATTATTGTAAGTTACATTTACATTTTTTATATAAGGTTAACTTTTTTATTTTTTAATAAATTAATCATTGTGAAATTAATAAAATATTTTATTAGTATTGCATAATTTGCATGACTTAATACTTAAAATAAAATATACTTATGCATAATTTAAAAGTTATAATAATTGAATTATGTTAACATTATTTCTTATGGGGTGATATGTTGTGTCCCTGCTTCCATTATTTTCAATGGGAGTGCATTCAATAGCTGTGAGGGGAATTGTGTGGTGCTAGAATCAGGCCAAGACTGGCCTGAAGCATATTCACTACTGTTTTGTCACCTTTAGAACAATAGTAACAGTGGCAAACGTAGGTTAATAGCGGCATGAAACCCTTGGAGTGAGTTTGACAACAAGGACGTGCCCCCCAGCCCATAGAGGGTGTGACTACACACCAGTGAGGGCACTAATATATGCCCTTCCAAAGAGGGGCAGTCAAGATGGCCTGCCTCAAAAATTATTGCATGTTGTATGTGTGTCTATTTTACAAAAAAGGATTGACTGTTCACTAATCTAACACAATAGGACAGACAGCAGAAATACTACTTAGAAAACACGTGGCATTGAGTAGCTGTAGTCCTGATGAAAGCCGCAACCTCTTTAAGACCATTTATAAGGGCTGAAACATGTTGACACATAACTAGGGCACCGGGGTAGTAACCCCAACTCCAACTGCACCCAGCTAGTAGGTTTTATCCATGCCAATGGCACCCAAAATAGGGGGAAACCCAGGTGTCAATTATGTACTTTTAATCCCTGGGACGTGGTTGTGCCCACCCTGGTTTTTAAGGATGAGGGTGTGATTCAATGGTGAAGAATGACACCAATGGGAGTTTGAGGGTCCATATAATAACCATGAACTGTTCTCCCAAGGGCAGGAAGACACCTTTGTCTTGAGACACGGAGGGAGAGGTGGTAGGATACCTTTATGGAAGCCGAGTTCTAGATAGGAAGACAGTATCATGCAAATTGCATTAAATTCTCTCTCCCCTCTCCACACGCAAGTGTGAATCTTGATGGTAGGAACTTTCATATATTAGCCAAACCTATTAGCATCAGCCAGACCTATTAGCATTGCCAATGCTTGTTGTTCCATTTCTTGCAATATGTATGCATAACCACATCAGTTATACATAAAGCTCGCTTCATCCAAACCAAAATATTTGCCGTATATCAGAGTCCTTTCATGAAGAGGAATTCACTCTAATGCCAGCAAAGTGCATATTATTTTACAGTGAGTCTGCTTTAAAAATTCTAATTTCTGCTGTCATCATGTTTGCGCCAGTGTTTAATTTGTAAAATAAAAAGTGCAGTTTCTCAGAAGCCCGCGATCAGCACTGCTGAATGTTAGCTTTTCCAAATACTAGGGGCCTCATTTATGAGGTTTTGTGTTAGGGCAGCGCCGCAGGCCTTCCTGCTGTGCTGCCCTACGGCAAAAGAAAAACGCAGGAATGCACCGTATCCATCAGATACGGCACATTACTATCCTTTTCCCCCGCGCCGGCGCACAATGGGCTACTGTGCGCCAACGCAGGCACATTTGCACCATGGTGCAAGGGTGCCTGCGTTGCGGGATGAATATTTTTGTGCAGGAAGGGAAATCTACCTGCACAAAAACAATCACAAGAGGCTTTTTCCTCTTTCTATGTGTGCTGCAGAATGCAGCTTTCTGCAGCACACATAGAAAAAATAAATATGAGGAGAAATAAAGATATTTCTCCTCGTTGTGCCTCCCTTATGCCTCCCCTGGGGAGGCGTACGTTTTTGGAGCTGCATCAGATTTACGACTTCTCGTAAATCTGGGGCAGTGTCAAAAAGTCATGGATGTTCCTGGCAATGCCCCCAGCAACACCCATTGCACGCCCCTTAAACCCAGAAAACTGCGTTAAAGGGAACGATATTTACGAGGCAGCATTAAGCCAAAAAAAGTGGCTTAGTGCTGCCTCGTAAATATGGAGCAGGTCCCTAGCCACGGTACATCACAAAAAGTAATGTTCCGATGGTGCAAGGGGCAGTGGCTGTTCCCCCGCTAAGGCGGTGGAGCATCGCCCCACTGCTTTAAAGCAGTGTGAAGGAGAAGCATAAAATGATAATAACTTTAAGTTATTATAATTTTATGCTTCCTGCTGTTTTACGGGTGGACAAGGCTGCTCTGCTCTCGGAGCAGGGCAGGAGAGGAGTGGTTTGCGCACTCCTAAGTTCGCAATGACTGTTTGGTCGGCCCTCTTGGGCCGCCCAAACCAGTCATGCGCACTTTTCCCATTCTCCATGCAGGCTGCCTTACAGCCTGCATGGAGAACAAGCCCAGGCTCCCATTCCCTCGTTGAGCGTCCAACCAGGACGCTCAGAACCGATCCCAACGCTGCATTGCAGCGTTGTGATTGGGCAGGGGAGCCTGGGTGCCTACCAATCACAATGCTGCACCGCAGCATTGTGATTGGTCAGGGGGCCTGGCTGTGCTGCCATCCGAGATGGAGAAGAGCAGGAGCGGAGACGCGGGACCCGGCGCAAAGGTAAGTTTATTGTCATTTATTTAATGTTTTTTTTTTTTTAAATATGGGCGCAACCCCCTGCGCAACCCGCGAGCCCCGCCACCCGCGAGCTATGCCAGCCACCGCTGGCAAGAGGCCTAATAAATGAGGCCCCAAGTAAGGCTGCCTTTTCTTGATTCCACCTCATACCTCTTTTGTCGACAATGCAGCACTTCCTGCCCCATTTTTTCCATTCTTGCAAGTTACATTTCATCCCTGATTTTCCCTTTGTCACTGTTTTTCCGTAATTACCTTCCTCCCTTCCTCTTTTCCGGTAAAAGTCTGGTGATAAAAACAAATCCCGGTCCCTTAAAATGAGTGCAGATGGGCGCCAGCACTGAGTACTACCTGCGGACAAGAAACAAAATCCTCATGGCTGAGGGATGTTGTGGGAGAGATATTACCTTCCGAGTAAATCTCATTCTTGTGGTGAAGGCGAAGTACCTTAATAACATCTACAGAAGTCTAATTTGTTTGTTTTCTCAGAATGCAGCATATAAATGTAGGCTCTGGGACTTGAATGGATAATGATTTCCAGATTGGCCATTTTGTCGTAATAGTGTTCATTTGTGTGCAGCCTTCAAACAGTAGAAGCCTCGTAAATCTTACTGCCGTATGAAGTCGTGATCCCTTCACTGCTTTGAACGCTACAAAAGTCAACAATGTTTTGCAGACACTACTAAATGCATCACATGTATAGATGAAAGAAGAAGGCAGCTTAAGAAATATTTAGATGCCAGGAGTGCAGGAGGTCAACACTAAGCAATGACAGTAAATGTAAACATAGTTTGCTTCCATTGCTAATACCAAAATCATGTGAGTTGTGTTTGAGACTCAATATTTTTTTCTGATGTGTTTCTTATTTTAACATTGCAGGCCTTGGAAAGGAGATACACTTCCAGTGGCAGAAGTGAGAAGAAAAACAAAATTTAAAGCATTTAAAGTTTGAAACTTTCAACAGCTGACTTTTATTCGTTTTTTGTGGTTATTCTTGTAGTTTAACTCATCCATCAAAATCTAACATGATTTTAGAAAACACACGTAGAATTGTAGACTGCTCTTAGCAGTTCCAGCGGGCTTCTTCTTGAGTTTTGTAAGTGTGAGACATTGGTAGTAGATGCTCGGTATCAATTGCATATTCACTTATATGTAAACATGTCGTAATCTTGCATTTTTTATGTTATACAAAGTACAGTGACGAAGAGTTCTCTTTAAACCCACTGACAACGTTAGATCTGCCAATTATTGTTCCAAGACTGGGCTGTTTAAGCAACTTTTGACGATGAGTGGCGAGCACGATACAACAGACGGCAACAGATGGTATCCTATCTGATAATGAAAAATCTTTGACGACGGAAGTAGAATTGTCTTTTGTTCAGTGCTCTGCATGCCCGTGTATGTATGTGTATATATATATATATATATAGGTATGTATATATATATATATATATATATATATATATATATATATATATATATATATATATATATATATATATATATATATATATATATATATATATATATATATATATATATATATATATATATATATATATATATATATATATATATATATATATTTCCACAATTACCAATGCCAGCCCTCATTGCCATGTCCGGACAGAGGCTCAGGAAGACGGCACTACTGCAGTTGGAAGGTTATCACAAGGTCTGTTTATTTTTTAAATATATCACAAGCAAAGTGCAAGTACATGTAGGAACAAATGACCTACGCGTTTCGGCCAACAGCCTTCGTCTGGGTCATAGAGTCAAAGTGCAGAGTGTCTCTTAAAGGGCTAAACCCAGCCCACCAATCACTTGATCAAAAATATATAAAATCATGTTTGTTCCATATGGAGTTTACACAGCATTTGAATAATATACAGTGCAAGTACAGTGCAAATACATGTCAGGGGTCTCAGGTCACATAGAATTATAACCATTATGTAAATGTAGGTACAATTCTTTTACAGTGAGTCTCAATATTGTGCTGTGTTAATGTAAGCACTTAGCAAGGGATATAATATGATCTGTCTTATTGGCAATCAATATAGCCCAGTTGATTTGTGTTGTTGATGTTGTAAAGTACCTTGTAATGCACAGCGTAAGCAGTGATACAACCAAAGGCGGTGCATGAATCGGGGAGGAGGTTTTGAATGGACTGCAAGGGTTGCACTTAATAAATCTCTATCGTTTACACTCATGGTAAAGTACCTTGTTATGCATCTCAATGTCATATTTTGTATGTACACTCATGGGAATATATGACGCTACTTAGCATGCCATTACTACGCATGCTTTTAGTGCGATGTTTTTACATCGCAACTACCATTACTCCGCATATTTTTAATGCGCAAACCATTACTACGCAAATGCATTTAGAATATAAGAATCTGCTTTTACTGCGCTGTTAATTACTTCGCATACCACTACTACGCAAAGATGGACCATTTTTAATATTTTTAAATAAAGTAACCTAACACCTGGGACGGGATTGCAGGGAAATAGGGGTTTTGGGTAGGGGAGTAATTTTAAATATATTTTTAAAATTAATACTCGTGTATGAAATTTAATACACCGCATAGTTTAACTTAGCTTTTTTTCTTTAAATAAACACCCAAACACTTAGAAACGTAATAAAATATTTTTCAAACATTTAATAAATAAATAAATACCCCAACACTAAGCAAAATACTAAATGCAAATACACTACCCTACACAACACAAACTTCTCAACATTACTCTAATCCCTTCAACACTACCTTTAGCACGACCCTACCCTGTGCCACAGTCCTGCCCCTACATGCAAACACTTCCCTACACGTCCCCCTGACACTACCCTAAACCCTAAAACACTACCCTACACTACACAAACACTACAACATTACCCTAAAACCTAAAACACTACCCCCAGCATGACCCTACCCCTACTCCCAGTCCGTCCCCTTCACTTAAACACTACCCTACACGACCCCCTGACACTACCCTAAACCCTAAAACACTACCCTACACTACACAAACACTACAACACTGCCCTAAACCCTAAAATACTACCCCCAGTACGACCCTACCTCTACCACCAGTCCGTCCCCTACACTGAAACACTACCCAACACGACCCCCTGACACTACCCTAAACCCTAAAACACTACCCTACACTACACAAACACTACAACACTACCCTAAACCCTAAAACACTACCCCCAGCACGACCCTACCCCTACTACCAGTCAGTCCCCTACACTGAAACACTACCCTGCACAACCCTCCGACACTACCCTAAACCCTAAAACACTACCCTACACTACACAAACACTACAACACTACCCTAAACCCTAAATTACTACCCCAGCACGTCCCTACCCCTACTACCAGTCCGTCCCCTACACTGAAACACTACCCTGCACAACCCTCCGACACTACCCTAAACCCTAAAACACTACCCTACACTACACAAACACTACAACACTACCCTAAACCCTAAAACACTACCCCCAGCACGACCCTACCCCTACTCCCAGTCCGTCCCCTACACTAAAACACTACCCTACACGAAAATCCCTGACACTACCCTAAACCCTAAAACACTACCCTACACTACACAAACACTACAACACTACCCTAAACCCCAAAACACTATCCCCAGCACGACCCTACCCCTACCCCCAGTCCGCCCCCTACACTGAAACACTACCCTACATGACCCCCAACACTACCCTAAACCTAAAACACTACCCTACACTACACAAACACTACAACACTACCCTAAACCCTAAAACACTGCCCCCTGCACTACCCTAAAACTAAAAAAACTACTCCTCAAACTCAAACCCTTCAAAAATACACAGTCCCTCTTACCTCTCTCTCCTCGGTGCACGTCCCATCTCCTCGTAACTCCCACAGCTCGTAGTAAACTAATGCGTACTAAAAGCATTTGTGAAGTAAAAGCATGCTATGTAGCAGCATGCGTAGTAATGGTAAACGCGCACTAAAAAATGCGGAGAAAAAGCACATCGTAGTAATGCCCGCGTAGTAACGGGGCATTACCCACTCATGGTAAAGTACCTTGTTATGCATCCCAATGTCATATTTTATATATATGAGTATGCTGATGGAATCAGCTATAGGTGGGACTATCGCACTAGGTATACAATTTAGAATTGCCGTTTGTATTTACATAGTGCATTTTTACATGATATGGAGGCTATCTATTGAATTGAAGACTCAATATGTAATCTCTCTACTCACTAAAGTGTAGGATATATGCTATGGACTCCCATAAATGGGCGAACGTTCATGCCTGATTTCTTCATTTTAAGATGCCTTCTCTAGAATGTAAAAGAGTCAATATATATATGATATTAAGATCATTACATGTAAAGTGCAAGTGCAATTTTTATACCATTGTGCAAAATAGTGCCAAATATTATTACTAATATCCCTAAAAGAAAGTGCAAATGCGATTTACTTATTGCAATTAATTCATTCCTGCGTATAAAGTGCAAGTGCAGTCTGTTAAAACTCAAGTTGTTATGCCCATAATTCAATCCCCATTCATTAGTTTAAAAATCTCATGTTTTACACTTACAAACATCCCTAATAAAGCCAAGAAAAATTATCCAACACTGTGAAAAGTACCCAAAGTTTCCATTTTCTTCTAAAAAGTAATGATGATAATTTTCGTCTAAAGTAGACATATTTAAGATTGATCTGAGATGTGACCTGAATCTGTATCACAATGTCTTAATTTACTTGCAGTAGAGACCACCTCATTCAGTGTGAGGGAAGGAAAATGGTCTACATAAACAGATATCAAGGTCCCTACTAATTCATACAATTAATTAGGAAAAGTTTTAAATGGGGGAGATCATAAGAAAGTGCGCAATTCCGCATCCATATTAAGGCTCCATGGGATCTCTGTTCCAATTATAATGATCCATCTGGATTCTACTTTCCTCAAGCTGAGTTCACGATTGACACCTCTGATCTTTAAGGGAACATGCTCAACACCAAACAAAGAGAGATTGTTGAGATCTCCTCCATGGTCCTTCCAGATATGCTTGACCATGGCGTATGTAAAGTCCTTATTAGTCATGGCTCTTATATGTTGTAGGATGTGCAATTTTAATTTATTGATGGTACTTCCAATATAACGTTTCCCACACTTGCATTGTAGGACATACACCACATGAGTTGTCTCACAAAGGATCCTCTCTCTGATTATTTTCCTTTCCCCATTGAGAGTTGTTACTTCTTTGCAGTTCTGTCCATACTGACAAGCCTTACATTTCTGGCATTTGAAAAAACCCTTAGTTCTCAGCCAGTCAAATCCACCTTCAGCTTGTCCAGATCTTTGAAAGTAACTATGTGTCAGTAGATCAGCTAGGGATGGTGCTTTTCTGTATGTTATATTTAAGTGATCCGTGGTGCCTGTTCTTAAATCCTCATCTTTCCTTAATAACTTCCAATGGTTTTGCAATGTGTCCCTTACGATTCCACTTGATGTGTTGAATTGTGTAATGAATCTAAGGCCAGCTTGGTCTTTCTCCTTATTATACACTGAATTTTTGGGATGTAATAAGGATTCCCTATTCTTTGTCTTCGCTCTGAGTTTGGCATTCTCCAACTCAGCTCCTGGGTATCCTCGTTTAAAAAATGTGACAAACATCAGATCAATCGGTTTGACAAACTAACTCCCCATAGGGTACACTCCACTTGAGACATTTGGGGTGAGCACTGTTAGCCACAAGGATGCTATTGCAGGCCGTTGGTTTCCGAAATAGAGTAGTGCAAATTTTGTCATTTTGAATGTAAACATGAATGTCCAAATACTCATTTTCTACCTTGCTCATTGTGTATGTAAATTTTAATTGGAGAGGATTCTTGTTGAGAGATTTAAAAAAAGACTCTAATTCATCCACTGATCCTTCCCAAATTAAAAATAAATCATCAATGTAGCGCACCCACATTATTCCTTTTTCCATCGTTGGTTTGTTTTCTTCTGTCCATATGTATTCCGCTTCCCAAAAGCCCATAGTCAAGTTGGCATAGGTTGGTGCAAAAGATGTTCCCATGGCCGTGCCCCTGTTTTGCCTGTAGAACTTCTTGTCAAAAATGAAAACATTATTCAGTAGACAAAACTGCAATATGGCATGCATAATGGGTGCCATTGTTTTTGGAGAGTGTGCATATTTTGCATATTTAAAGAGCTCTGCTTGTATTTATGACTTTATGCCAATCATATGCATCTCTAATGTGTTTTTCGAACTAGGAATGTACTACAATTTGACTGTATGATAAATTAGTCTAGGACCAACTGTCTTCTATACCAATCGATGCCCAGGTCCGTGGACTTTTTCTTGGGTTATCCCATTATGTTATTATGCATCATGGCTAGCAGCATCTTAGTGTGTTGTAGCAGATTCAAGGAACGTGTCCTCAAAAAGAATTCGCTTGCCCTTATTCCATCCTCATGTTGAATGGAGGTATAAAATGAGGCCACATCTATGGTGGCCATCACATAATCCTGTTTCCATGGTATGCCCCCAATTCTGCTGAGGAAGTCCATTGTGTCACGAATGTAAGAGGACAGGTTTTCAACAAATGGAAATAAAAAGATGTCTACAAAGCGTGATGTATTTTCCAAAAGTGCACCACATGAACTCACAATTGGACAGCCAGGGGGATTATCCAAGCTCTTATGGATTTTTGGGAGTACATATATTGTGGGTGTAATGGGATGCGTTGTTAGACGATATCCATATTCCTCCTCATCAAGGAGTTCTTGTCTGTGCCACTCACTTAACAATTTATGATTTTGTATGGTTATTTGTGGGGTTGGATCCTCCTTGAGCTTGGTATAACATGTTGGATCACTCAACTGTCTTCTGATTTCCTGACAGTATTTTTGGCAGTCCATCAACACAATATTACCCCCTTTGTCTGACGATTTGATGATAATATTTGCATCACCTTGAAGATCCCTCAGAGCCCACCAGTCATTGCTTGTCATATTTTGTTTTTTTAGATCTCTGTATTTTTTCTCTTTCAGGCAGATATCCCGAAAATCTGCGCTCATAAGTTCATGAAATATATCTACCTTATTGCCAGGTGGCAGTTGAGGGCAAAATCTAGAGCGCGGCCGGCACTGGCTACTTACTGAGCTGGTGGTATCTATGCCCATTCTATCACAGAGCTCTTCATTGGTTGCAGTTTCAATTAGAGATAAATGGTTTCTTCTGAGTCCTCATATTTCAGACTGTGCAGAGTACGCAAAGCTGCTATATCATTTGTCGTAAGTGGTGTCAGGATTTGAGATTCTAGGTTTGTAGGAACTTTTGGAGTCTCATTTGCGAAATACTACTTTAATTTTAATTTTCGGCAGAATTTATAGAGATCTACCCTGGTTGAGGCAAATCTATCCCATTAGATGGGCAGAAGGTCAATCCTTTGTCCAACAAATTCCGGTGTTTTTGATTCAGTTTTTTAGAAGATAAATTAATAACCAGTTGCTCCTTGGCACTCTCATCCATAGTAACATCTGATGTTTTCACTTCTTTTCATCTTTTGCTTTTGTCTTTTTGCCTTTTGTGGCTCCGTCTGGTTCTTTTTGTGCTTTTTGTTGTGGTTCCTCTCTTGTTTGCGACCCACGTCCTCTCCCTCTTTTCGTCATTCGGAGTAGCTGCATTTCTCCTGGAAAATCCATTCTTGCTCGACTGTTGGTGGGCCCCTCGTCCCCCGAACTGACTTCCGAACTTTCAGCGCTAGATATTTTACCTGTTTCTGCTCTCGGATTTGGTCCATACTTTGTTTGTTGAAATTAACATCATAGCGCCGGGCAAATGTATACACTCTCCCAGGGGCATAGTCCACTTTGTCTCGATGAAACTTCCTGAGTTTCTCGGTCTGTATCTCCTTTTCATGCTTTTCTAATCTTTTTTCTAGCTCCTCGAATTGTTTAGCCCCTTCTGCGGACTCCTTGAATTTATCAAGTAATTTCTCCAACTCTGTGGCTCTCTCTGTTGCTTGTTTGAGTCTACGTTCAGCACGAATAATGAGGGTGTTAATTAGATTCATCGAACATTCGGTCGTATCTGATTGCCATTGTGAGAGTAAGTTGGAGTCTAAATCACTTAATGTCGGAAGGACAAAAATTCTCAGACCCCTAGGGATACGTTTACAATCCACATATTTGCTCAGTATAGCACCTTCCCACCAGTTATTTATTTCCCTAATCCTGGCCTGTTCCAGGTTTCTCATCAGCTGTTTAGGTGTGCTCCCAGTTCCCTGGCTTAAGGAGCGTATGTCTGTTTGAATATCTGTTAGCTCTCCCTCTTCATCAAACATTTCTTTGAGAAGACGTTCTCTTTTGCCGCATCTGTCAGCCACTGTAAAATTTGACTTGCAATCTGTGTTCTTTGTTCAATGTGATACTCCTTATGGACAAATTACTTGCATGCTCCAATCCTGAATGCATTTTAAAGAAGAAAAAAAAAATCACTCTCCAAGTTTCTTCCTTCCACTGCCGATTTACACATGATTGGAATCTGTTGCGTTGGGGATATATCTTCAACCCCCCGCTTTTGATCCAATCCTTATCAGTTCCGAACTACAGTTCCCGTGTCAATTCAGTTACGGGCATGCACATTGCGGTCCTCACGGTGGAAACTGTCAGAGAGACGTGGCGGGACTCACAGGGGCCGCCCTGAGACACCCTCCCTCCGGTGAGCCCCCAGAGAGACCAACAGTGTTCACCACACAAGTCTCCTACCGTACCACCAGAAACCGCCGCAGCCTTTGTCGATCACGCTTCTCCTCTCTTGACACGGACGCTGGAAGCCACTTCTCTTCACAGACTTTCCTCCGACTGCCGGATTCCGGAAGCTGCTCCACGTTCGGGTGCTTGTCTCGCGTGGTCCGATGCCACGTTTCACTTATTTCCACAATTCCCAATGCCAGCTCTCATTACCATGTCCGGACAGAGGATCAGGAAGACCGCACTACTGCAGTTGGAAGGTTATCACAAGGTCTGTTTATTTTTTAAATATATCACCAGCAAAGTGCAAGTGCATGTAGGAACAAATGACCTACGCGTTTCGGCCAACAGCCTTCGTCTGGGTCATAGAGTCAAAGTGCAGAGTGTCTCTTAAAGGGCTAAACCCAGCCCACCAATCACTTGATCAAAAATATATAAAATCATGTTTGTTCCATATGGCGTTTCAGCCAACGGACTTTGTCTGTTTATATATACACACACACACACCCCACCCCTCCATTTGAAAATACCTAAACACTACATGGGGCCTGGTCCTCAGAGCGTGCTGGTCCTAACAGAGATGGTGTTTGTCTGGGTTTACCAACACAGCCATGCGTGTTGTGACATCGCAAGCGTAACCACGCTTGCCTTAACCACGCATATGCCTTAACCTTGCATATGTGTGGTTAAGGCATATGCTCAGTCTAGTTGCTGGCTGCAGCTCGACGGAAGAGCAGTAAGAGGAAAGATTGGGATGAGGCGGTAAGGTAAGTGGGGTTTTGGAGGGGCGGGGGTAGTTTGTTGGGGCTGGGGGTAGTTTTCAGGGCTTGGAGGGGGTTGGGAGTTTTAGGGCTCAGGCAGGGGACAGGGGTGGGGTGGTTTGCTTGGGTTGGGGGTAGTTTTGGGGCATGGGGGGTCGGGGTAGTTTTCAAGGTGGGGGTTGGGAATTTTAGGGCTCAGGCTGGGGATGGGGTTGGGGTGGTTTGTTTAGGTTGGTGGTAGTTTTGTGGGCTGGGGGTAGGGGTACTTCTCAGGGCTGAGGGGGACGGGGTTTAGGGCTCAGTGCAGGGGACAGGAAAGGGGCATTTTACAGGCTAAGGGGGCAGTTGGGCTGGGGCAGGTGGTAGGTGGGGGTAAATCTTAGGGGGTGGGGTCTGGTTTTAGGTCTCAGGGAGGAGGGCTGGGGTTGGAGCAGTTTTTAAGGGGCTGAGGTTTAGGGCTCAGGGCTGGGAACAGGAAAGGGACAGTTTTCAGGGCGAGGGGGCAATTGGGCTGGGGCAGGGGGCAGTGAGGGTAGGTTTTAGGGGGTGAGGGCTGGTTTTAGTGCTTAGGGAGGGGGGCTGTGGTTGGAGTAGTTTTTAGGGGCTGGGGGGTCGAGTAATAAGGTTCACGATAGGGAGTCAGGAGAGTTTATAGGGCTGGGGTGGATAAAATAGACCGCAGGAGGGCCGAATTTCAGGGCTCAGGGCAGAGGGGCAGGATTGTGTTCTTTATCACACATGTCCCTTTACCAATTAAGTCTTTACCACGAAATTGCGTGGTAAAGGCATGCGTGGTAAAGGCATGCATGGTGAAGGCATGCTTGCTTAAGACACAGTCGTGGTTAAGACCACGTGGCTCAGGGATGCATTGTTGTGGCATGCGTTGTTCCATCACACAACCATCCATCAGGGATACCGCCACCTCAGCACACAGACCAACAGATATCAAGGTGCCCTGGAACACAGACCAACACACAGAAGCGCACATTCTCACAACTACAGCCCACATAGAGTCACACACAATACACATGATGTCAGACAACACACAGGCCAGATACACACAGGCGTGGTTGGACAGAGGGTTAAACTGCAGATAGACAGGTGGGTAGATGCTTGATTGTGCTGGGGATATTCAGGATCTATGTTCACTTAATATTTAGCCGTTCTGCAAATGAAGGCTTATTTGAGGTGGGAAAAGGAGTGGAGTGCTGACATGTATTCAATTCTAGGTCTCTCCTTGGAAAGGATTCACTAGTAGGTAATAGGAGACTTCAGTTTCCATGCCATCCAATCCTTGTCTTCGTTGCAATGAACATCTTAAGTTCTTTGGTAAAATCAAACACATGCAGTACTGTCAATCACTAAGTCCCTAATTCTACAACTGGCATATGGCTCTTTTTGTGTGGCCCTATCCTTCTTCAAACACTGAAGAGCATGTGTACATTTCTGTGATTTCGTTATTGCAAATATTTGCTATCAAGTGTGTTGGTCTAAATTCATATACAAAAATCAAACAAACACTGCAATTTCCGGACTGCAATGATTTGCAAAATGGAAACAAAAGAATAGAAACAAGTAGGGCTATTCACAAACTGCACTTTGTAGTATGCTTAGTAGTTATTAGACTTGGCATCTTTGGCGTGGTTTCTCCTGACTTTTGGCCTCTACCTCCTGTATTTTGATGCTGTGCTGGGTTTCGAGTTTGCTGGCTTAGATGCTTTGGGCACTTTGCCACTGCTGATCAGTGTCAAAGGGCAAGTGCTCCCTGTATAAATTACAATTGTGATTGGTTATCCATGATTGGCATATTTGATTTACTGGTAAGCCCCTAGTAAAGTGTGCCAGGGACTGTAAATCAAATAGTACTAGTGGGCTTGCAGCACTGATTGTGCCACACCACATGAGTGGCCCTGTAAATGTATCTCAGGACTGCCACTGCAGCATCTGGGCACAGTTTTAAACTGCCCTGTCGACTAGGCAAGTGCACCAACTTGCCAGGCCCCAACCTTCCTATTTCTTACATGTAAGGCACTCCTCAGGTAAGCCCAGGGTACCCCATGGGCAGGGTGCAGTTTATGAGAAAGGTAGGACATGTACTGGTGTGTGTGACATGTCCTGATAGTGAAATACTGCCAATTTCGTTTTTCACTATTGAAAGGCTATCTGTTCCATAGAATAGCATGGAAGATACTTTGTAACATCTTACAAGTATAACTTCCCATTGGGACAAGATAGTGGAGTACAGTTTAGGCTCTCTGAACTCAGAATTTAATAACACACCTTTTAGAAAAGATGGTTTGTAAATTGAGTGTTTAAAAATGCCACTTTTAGAAAGTAGGCATTTTCTTGTTTAACCATTCTGTGTGCCTCTGCCTGTTTGTGGATTGACTGTCTGGTTTTGGAGTGACAGGGGCTGGGGATGTGCATTCACTGTAGAGCCACTGGGGCGGTTGAGGTGTGCCTGGCCCTTCCTGGATGACTCAGAACTGAGCTGAATAAATCTTAGCTGCATTTAGAGTAGTGGGAGGAGTTTTCCTTGCACCTGAATAGGGCCTGTCTCCCTTGCACAATGCTGTCTCCACCCCCTGTGGTCATACTGCACCAGTGAGGACAGAACTGGTTTGGACTGGGCTCGGAGACCCTGGCACAAAGTAGAACAAAGACAAAATGGGGCATAAGTAGTGGACATAAAACCCCAAACCTTTAGATCGCTTCTGGACGCAAGAGGAACCTTTGCCAAGGAGAAGAGCTGGAGAGCTGTGAGGAGGAGTACTGCCCCTTTGCTGTGTGCTTTGCTGAGTTGGCCTGCAGTTGCTGCTTCTGCCATGGAAAGGACAAAGACTGGAACTTTGCTGAGAAACCTACTTGAAGAAGAATCTCCAAGGGCTTGTGTGTGCTGGCCTCCTGTTCTGAAGTCTCAGGGACACAAAGACTTCACCCCCAGCTCCCCTGAACTCTATTGCTGAGAGTTCTCACCTGAGAGGAGTTGCCTGTTCCAGTTTTTGGCCTCTGGCGGTTGTTCCTGCTGTTGGGAGCTGGAAGAAACCTAAAAGAAGCAAGAAAAGCCATCTCCACTGCCGTTCGTGATGCTGCGACCTGCACCGAGGCTAGGGGCACCGCTCTTGAAGTGCACGACGCACTGCCTGGCCTGCACCGCAGCTCCGATGCCTGCCAACTCCTGCAGTTATCAGCATTCCCGATGCCAGCACCCTCACCGACTCCATCACCGCCAGCGCCTGCATCCTGTTATCGCGATGCTGATAACCGCAGAGGGTGGCTCCACAAACTCGCCGAGTTTGCATCGCCTCACCCCAACCAACACCTCACCATTGACGCAACCGACTTCCCCTGTCCTGGATTCGACATGTCGACTCCTCACGGATACGATGCCTCGCCTCCCCCGTGGCAGCCAGGGAGCTGGCCTCCACCTCAGCACTGACGCCTCACCTCCACAACGCCATGCATCGTCATAGACTTCATTTTCCAAGGTACTGTTTGTTTGGAGGTCCTTGTGACTCCTTGCCCAATGCTGCGTACCTCACTGTCGGCGCCGTACTTTGGATTAATTGCTGTAACAATGTCGTAATAGCCCCAGGTGGAGCTTTTGTTTTCTACAAGCTCTATTTTGGAAATAACTGGTTTGAAGTGCTATTTTACTACATGTATGCTGGATTTTTGTAGTTTTTGTCTTGTTAAGTTTAGATAAGGATACTTTATTTTTCTAAACTGGTGTGGTGTCAATTTGTTGTGTTATCACTGGGTTACTGTGTGCTTGGAGTACAAATACTTTACACATTGCCTTTGGGATAAGCCTGTCTGCTCAGTTCACCTTGTATCATTTCGAGACCCTGTATTATGTAGGTCAAAAGCTGACAGGTTTTTTTCAGAGCGCGTAGCTCACACATGATTAGAAGTGGCGTGTGTGGGGAGACACAGCCGGGGTAGGCGAAGGGCTACTCACCACGCCATTTCTAATTGTGTGTGAGCGACGCGCTCTGAAAAAAATCTGTCAGCTTTTGACCTACATAATATGGGGTCTCGAAACGATACAAGGTGACACCTAACCTTGTACGACATAGCACGGCTGGCGACTTGATTAATCTGCCAAATTGAATACACCAGCCCTGCAGTAGTGTAAGACTATTAGGATACTATCCTTTTATGGTCCTGACGAATTGCCAATAGACCCCTTAGGGGCTGATGAGGCAAGAAACATGTTGACCAAAACTAAATAGTATATATGCTCTACAGGATCATTATCTCCGATACGAGCTACACTGTTTTTATTTAGGTTAGCAAGCTGCATTAATAAAATGTATTTAATAAGAGTCTCCCTAAACCTATTTTAAATCACACTCACTACACTACTTACTTCAGTTCACATACTCTCACTCCCCAAAAGGCTTTATCAAAAGAACTCCACCAAAGAGGCCCTTCGCGGGTGCCCGTCGGGCATTGCAGCGCCGGCCCGACGAGGAGCACGCCCAAATGATGAAGCATGACACCTTTCGGGGTGTGTGAGGGCACTTCCTCCATTTGGAGGTTATTCCAGAGACCTGACTACCACTTATATCCTTAGGAACTGCACACCCATACATTTAAACTATTACTATTAGGGTACGTGTGCTGGACCTGTCCAAAAAACTCCCGGTTCCTCTTTTTCAAGTATAATTTAAATTAAGCATCACAATTCTTCAGAGTTGTTCTGCATTCGCAATAAAGCTAGTCATTTTTAGGTCTCGCCTACGCAGCGCGCATGCGCTGCATAGGAAAAAGACCTTTTGGAATCGATTCCGTTTTGCTGCCAAAAACGTGCACGCGCTGCATTGCTTTGAATGGCAACGCGTGCACGTTTGGCAATTTCCTTGCGGGAGCGAGCTTTAAAACCATCTGGTTTTAATTAACATATGGTTCCTGCACGCTCCCGCAAGGGAAACAGGCCCAGGCCCCCTCCCCTCCCCCTGCTGCCTCCTCCTCTCCTCGTCAGCGCGAGGCGCACGCGCGCTTGTTTTCTTTTTTTTTCTGCTTTCCCTGCCAGTGCCGATGTCCACAATGCAGTTGGCGTTCCGCTGTTTTCATGTCTATCGAAATAAGCGACACATCTGTGTCAGATTGGCTGCCTACTGCTAAAGTCTTTTTCACAGATTAAGCAAAAATGAATTCTTAAGACCCTGCCCAAGGTGCGAGGTAATTTCTATTGTTGCGATTGGAACAGCGGAGCTGCTATCGCGTCTCGAGTAATCTAATTCGTGTACAGGCCCCTCTTCGCCACCTAACTTCGAGCACCTATGTAGGATGTAGCCCACATACTCAAGGACGAAGCAAAATATCTAAGGGGGATCTTTCCTGCCGCAGAAAGGAAACAAAGCACATGCTGTGCGCTCCGAGATGACTGAGGACGATTTGCTGGAGATGAATGAATAATAGGGTTCAGGGAGGAAGTGAGAGCCATGCCGCCTCGGAGGCCACTGACAGCTCAGCAGGCGATGCTCATCCTGTGATCTCATCTTTGTACTGCTTGGGGAGGGAGGCACCCTCCAGCCTCCTGTCCCACCCTCTAGCATACTAGCCTAATTGAAACCAGCCCTTGTTCAGACTTCATCATCACTGTGCGTGTGCCCTGCCCGTCATATATTCGCGCGGATCAGGGGCCTGTAGGTCATTTCCAAACAGGAACTGAACAGTCATAAATAGAAATTGACAGCACATGAGTACTAACAGACCCATCTCTCCACTCTGCTAGTCCACTTCAAATAGTAACTCCATATGGGGAGAGGATGTGGTCCGTCGGCTAGACTGCCGACTTTGGTGCCAGAAGCCAGGGTTCGATCCTCGGGGTCGCGTCCACATCCTGTGATTCTGGGCAAATCACTTAATCTCCCCGTGCCTGAATGTGTAATGTAAACACGGTGCTCATGTAAAGCGCTCCAATACCTTCGGGTCGAGTTCGCGCTATATAAAAATGCGCAACATATGCGAATAGTAACTCCGCATTCAGATGCTTGGTTCCTCCAGTTACCTTTTTTCTTGCGCTTGTTTCATATAGTCATTTTGCCTTATTTTTTCATTTTTGGATATGTTTTTATTGATGTGTCTCATAAACAACCAAAAGAGCAAACTGATGCTTTGCTGAATTTCTTCGAACAATGAGATTATATTGTAGGAAAAATGTTGACTGATTTAAGTCGGTGTAAGATGTTCAAATCGCTTCATACACTGCAGTGTTCTTTCATCCTTATGACTAGAGAATTGTAGAGGTGGACATGCCGTGGTTTGTACATTTTGTTATCGTGTAAGATGCCTGCTGCTTTCGGCACTGGTTGTGGTATGATATGTACAATAGTTTCAGTTGTGTGGCTTATTTTCTATCGTATGCGGATCTTTACTTTTTACTTAACTTTGAGTGTCTGTTTAAAATGCCTCTGAATTTTGAATTTCCCCCACTTTACTATTCATGATACACCCTTCTTGGTAGTGTTTATTGATAGATGTCATAGAAAAGCAGGTGTAGTCGCCAGGTATATTCACAGAACTTCACTTGCCCCTTTGGCTCAACATGTCAAATGTAATGTACCTGACAACTTTCATGATTTGTGGCTTAAAATAGGAAAGTCATTCTAATGTCGTCTTGACTCTTGTTTCTTGACATATCTGATAATTGCGAGTAGATGTTTGCTTAGGGAAAGGGTTTTTGGAAAATTAGCGTGGGTTTCAACTGGTTCTGAGCGCCTTTAGAGCTTTTTATGTTCTGTAAATATTGCAATACCTCTGGCTGATTGCTCTAGGCGAATGAAATGTGCTTAAATAATTTACCATCGGTAGATGATTTCATATTTTAGTCTGCCCTAAGTACTTTTCTGCTTTTACGTGCACTGACATTCTCATCGCTTTCTGTAATGCTTTACTTTCTGTCTTATAATTTCTCTCACAGTTTTGTTTCCTTTTCCACTGCATTTGGGCACCCAATGACGAGGCTTATGTTTTAAAGAGAAGTGTTTTGCTACATCACTCTGCTCGCTTGCTTTGTGATATAGTCTGGGATGGAGCACTGAGCCTGTATTTTCTTTCTGGAGAAAGTTAGTGTTTTTGTTTTTTGGATAAATGGAAGGAGAGGTTACATAGGCGGACAGGCAGTAAACTGATTTCGGATAAGCTGTTAACATTAAGGTTTAAGTAGACCAAAGAAAGCTGCTGTGACGTAGAGGTGAGAGGGTCGTCCTGTATGTTGGAGCGTGAGTTTGGATGTGTTTCTCAGCAGCTTTGGCACTGGACATCATTAGCACTGCATCGTAGCTGGTCATGTGAGTAAGATGCCCTAGGTGTAGCAACTAGAGCTCCCGAAGGCGAGTGCAGAGGGTCCCAGCACATAAAGAAATTATTTAATAAGCCAGGAGAAGGTGTGAGTTCTGTGTGGATTACATGGGTGGCGGGGGAGCAGAACAAGATGGAGAGGTTTCCCCTTCTCCGTCTATGGAACAGAGCAGAGGAACGCAGGACCGGTGAATCTGAAAAAAGCACCATTAAAATAGCACTAATCGTTTCCTTCTGATATATTCGGAAGAACCTTGGGAGTAAGTAAGTAAAGCAAATGTAAATAATCTGCACCCAAGGTAATGTTTTGAAATTCGTGGCACGTCCTGTTGATGTGATGCAAAAGCTGACTATATGGCTTATAAATGCTTTGCTGAATGTATGCTGACTGTTCTAATTGTATTGTTGACCTTGTTGTTTTTCATGTGTCATTTCATGTAAATTTAATCACTACTCTGTAGAACATAATACAGACCACTCTAACTGTTTTATATCAATGTTTGTTATTAAAAATTAATATTTTTTGTAAAAATTGATTAACCAAGTCCACTGTACATCAAGATGCTTGTTTTAGGCTTTCCTTCAAAGTATTGTTTTTCCTAATGTATATGGATAGAGCTGGCATCCAATCTGGCTATGGTTTCATAGTCCTGTTCTATATTACATGTGTTTCTTCACAAATGCGGTGAAGTCAAAAGTTCAGAAAGTTTCCTGGCAGTTAGAATACCACAGAGACCAGTATGTTTGTTGGCTGTGAGCAGGCCTGACTGAAAAACACATAACCAAATAGTGTTTTTGGCAGTGGGACCTGTGGTAATAGAACATCGTAAATGCAGTCATCTTTAACTTTATCCATCGCATAGGCTGTAAGTATAGTAAAACATATATTGCTTGTTTGCAGTCTTCAAGAATTATCTTTAGGATGAATGTGTGGTTAATAGGCAAATTTATTATGATAAGCATTTTATTACTACTGTACTGTCTCGATAGCTTTCATTTCCGGGTTGTGTTTAGGTTGTAGTTGTGAAACTAATATTGTCTTAAAATGGTGTAAGTGCAGCTCAAAATGGTCCAGCAATAATAATACTAATCATCATCAGCATCATACCTTTTATTTCGATCACAAAGATCCAGAAAAGTACACAGCACAAAGAGCAGAAATATAAAACATTAGCAGATAAGTATATTAAAAACAATTACTTAAAAGGTTGTGCAAAATACAAGGTACAGCAGCTCCAAAGAGGATAAAGTGCTTCATACGGACAATTTGCCAGATAAATACATTAAAAACAATTTTAAAAAGTTGTGCAAAATACAGGGAATAGCAACTCTAAAGAGGATAAAGTGCTTCATGCTGATAATTTCCCATGCCTGATCCACAGTGCATACCAAAATCTAGAAAGGCCAAAAACCATTGTTCTTCGAGTATCAGTGCACAAGATTCTCATCACCTCAAGATAGTGACCCGGGCCAGCAAGTCTGCACAACGGGAAAATCCATTTTTTCCTCAAAGATTAATAGTGCAGACAGAAGAAAAGGAGATGAACAATGGATTCCGGGCAGACTTTGCACGCCGGGCACAAATCATCAGAAACAACGCTACAGCACCACTTAGAGCAGAACAGTTTAGTGGGCATTTCCTGTGCAAAAATAATCAAAACAAACAAGGCGACCTTTTTCTTGCTAAACATCAACCTCTTTTTAATATCTGCAAAGGGAGATGGCCCTATTCTGAAACTTGTAGGGCTAATGTCCAGTTTGTAAAAATTAAGGGTCTTATTTTTACTGTCACATACTGATGGCTGTCGCCAAGTCGTAGTGGTCCTTTTGCTAAAGCCAACAGATACCTACCTACCAGATACCTACCTCCTACCAGGAATCACTCTTCTTCTCATCGGCAGGCTGAATTGCAGTCTCTGAATTGGAGCTGGTCTTGACTTGAGCAAGATGAATTTAATCCCTATCTTCAACAAGCATTGGCATAGCCAATAGGTCTCGCCTTTGGGACCTTATAAGTGTTTTGTTATACAGCACAATATCCTTGGTGCAACAACATCAACTGTTGCATGGCTAAACACTTATAAGGTCCCAAAGGCGAGACCTATTGGCTATGCCAATGCTTGTTCCTATTAGACATGGGTAACACATTTAAGCACTGTTATGTGTTTGTTGCATTTAATATTTTCTTTGTTTTGAAACTGAGTATAAACCAACATGGTCTTTGTGAGCCTTCCTCCCTCCTTATTGTTGTTTATTTTCTACAGAGGCCAAAGAAGAAGGAATAGGAATCCCGAAATGCATTGCAACACAGCTTTGTTAAAGAGATTTTATTTGTGAAATAGCCTATTTGATTGATTTCCTTGATTTTGTACCTATGTGTGCTGTATAATGCACAATAAGCAACATTTTTGAGAATGTATATCTAACAGTTAACATTACCAAAAATGTATATAACATTTAATAAATGAATATAATTGATAAAGCTTTTGCGACACAAGTTTATTTTGTACAAACATTTGTGATAAATTCATTAGCTGTGCAGCCAGGTCACAAGTGACCAGTGACACTTGCAGGAAGGTATACTATTTCCATGTGATAGACAGTCACACGTCCCTGACCAGCACACTGAACACATTAATAGTGTAGATAACAATTTTTTAAACACCATCTTCAAACCATAGATTAGAAAACAGGTGTGCGCAATACACACATATTCATTTTTCTTCCTTAGCCATACAGTGTCTGCAGCCTGTCTCTGGATCACATGACTGGGCGTAGCTGACAATTTGGCTTTGTGTCTTCCTCCTAGACAGACACACACAATAGAGAGTTTAGTTGTACCGAGATGTGCCATCACTAGCATGATGGGAGGGTGGAGCTAGCGACAGCCCTACTTACACTTTGTCCTGCCTCTACACAAAGGGCTGTATACCGCCTGTAGTTAGTCTGGAGCCAGGATAGGGAAGGCAGGATGCCTGTGGACTTCAAAGGGAAACCTCTAGAAGCTTTCCCCACTTCAAAAGAAGGTTCAGGTAAAAATATTGGACCTCAGACACCAATTCTTCAGTACACATCTTGACCTCTGGCTACTCTGCCAGGAAGAAGTTCTGCTTTGCTACTGAAGGACTGCCACTCTACTGAACTGCTGCTCTGAAGGACTGCTGTTCTGAAGAACTGCTGCCCTACTGTGCTGCCATCTTGCCTAGGTGAGAAGGACTGAACTTGCATCTGTTGGACCCAGGATCACCAGAGTGATTTCAAGGGCTAGTTGGCAGGCCTCGGGGACAAAAGGCTCCAACAACATTTAACCCAGCACCTAGAATCCGCCAACTGTGAGTCCTGCCCTCCCAAGTGGTGCCATCCCAGTCCTGGACCCTTGGATGTGGGCGTGAAGATGCTCTGCAAAGCCATTTGTGGTCCACACCAGAACCGACACAAAGCGATGCAGAGTGATGCAAAACTTCGTAAAGCCTCGCTGCACTGCTGCAAGCTTCATCGGAATAAACGCCGAGTAACGCAAAGCCCTGCAAAGCCTCGTCGCACAGCTGCCATCTTCATCTGAACTGACGCAAAGCCCCGCCAAGCGACACCACACAGCTTCTTCAGAAAGGACGGCAGGTGATGCAAAGTCTCGCCAAGCAACGCCGAGTAGTTCACGCACCAGGATTTAAGGCACTGTGTTCATTAGAACTAAACATGTCCCTGTATCTGGCCTGCACTCCATTGTAGTCAGCCTGAATTTGTGACTTTGTCCTGGTCTGGCGCGACCAGATACCACAGTTGGCACTTTGTGCTTTTTGGCGCTGTTTTCACTCAAATCTTTAAAACTACATATCACCGGTTCTACTGATTGGATTTCTGTCCTGTTGGTCTTGTTTGATTTATTGTTGTGGTGTGTGTTTTCACTTTATTACTGTTTTAAGTGTTGCATAAATACTTTACACATTGCCTCAAAGTTAAGCTTGCCTGTTCTTTGCCAAGCTACAAGACAGTTGAGCACAGGTTAATTTGGGGTTTGCTTGTGCCTCACTGTTAGAAATGGGGGTCTCTAGTTGGCAGAGCTAGGTACCTTTGTCCAAATAGGGACCCTTGCTTCTAGTCAGGGTAAGGGGGATACACTTTTAAAATAACCCCTGCTCACCCGCTTGGTAGCTTGGCACGAGTAGGCAGGCTTATCTCAGAGGCAGTGTGTAAAGCATTTGTGAACACATACAGTAATACAGTGAAAACACTACAAATGGACACCACACCAGTTCAGAAAAATAAGTAATCTTTATCTAAACCAAAACAAGACCAAACGACAAAAATCCACAATACAGATATAAAAATATGACTTTTAGATGGTAGAAATAGTTCAGTTCAATGCAAGTTGTAAATGCGACACTTTTCTCAAAAGTACCTTAGATGTGTCACGCAAAACAAACAAAATGGCCGCAGGGAAGGTGATGCGTTGGTTCCTTACACTCAGGGAAGGTGATGCGTCGATTCCTTGCTCCGGGGGAGGTGATGCGTCGGTTCCTTACTGCAGCGCAGAGGAGTTGATGCGCCAATTTCTTACCGGAGAGGAGGTGATGCGTCGTTTTCTTACTGCATGGGGAGTTGATGCATCTGTTTCTTACTGCGGCCCCCAACGATGCGACAGTCTTGGTGCCTCAATGCGATGCGTCGATCCGGTACGATTCATGGCTTTGTGCAGCCGCACAGCAGGCTTGCGTTGGGATCGATGCGGTGACTCGGACTTCGGAGATCGTTGCACCCGATGCGTCGTGCGGCGATTTCTCGAGCCGCAACAGGCGCTGCGATGATTTTTGCGGCGATGCGTCGGAATCAGGTGCGGATGCGTCACGCTGCGTCAGTTTTCCAGCTCCCAGCAACAAACAGTCTCTAGAGGTCCTAAACAGCAGCAGGCACCTCTTTGCAGGTTAGAATTCCCAGCAAGGGAATTCAGGGGAGCTGGTGGTGAAGTCTTTGTGTCCCTGAGACTTCAGAACAGGAGGCAAGCTCAGTTTCAAGCCCTTGGAGATCTTTCCTTCAAGCAGGTGACAAAGCAAACAGAAAAGTCCTTTTTCTCCTTTCCTTGGCAGCAAGCAGCCACTGCAGGCCAACCCCAGACAGCAAACAGCACAGGGGCAGTATTCCTCCTCAGCTTATCCGGCTCTTTTCCTTGGCAAAGGTTCCTCTTGATTTCCCAGAAGTGATCTAAAAGTCTGGGGTCTGGGCCCCTTTTTTTATACACCAAAATCCTTTGTTCTCTGACGGCAGAGAGTGTCTGTACGCAGCTAAAACCAGTTCTGTGGGGCACTTTGCAAGTTCACAACAACCTCCATTGTCAGTGTGAGACCTGGCTCCAGACATACCACAGGGGGGGCGGAGCTGTCATTGTGGAAGGCAGGCACAGCCCTATTCAGGTGAAGGTGCTACTCCTCCCACCATTCCAAATGCAGTCCAAGCCTATTCAGCCCAGCCCTGACTCATCAGACTTCTGGAGCCGCTGTCCCTCTCCAGCCCCTGTCATCCAAAAGCCAGACATGCAATACACAAACCTAGCAGAGACACACTGGATGGTTAGGCAAGAAAATAACCTACTTTCTAAAAGTGGTATTTTCAAACACAGAAGGTAAAAATCACCCTCACTAAAAGATGCACTTCAACATTCTGAGTTCAGGCATACTAAACTTTACTTTTCAATCTTGTTCCTAGGGTCAGTTATGTTTATAAGATGTTATAAACAAACTCCCCATTCTGTCCTATGGGAACAGATAGCCTTGCAATGGTGAAAAACGAAATTGGCAGTATTTCACTATCAGGACATGCCACACACACCAGGGCATGTCCTACCTTTCACATACAATGCACCCTGCCCACAGGGGTACCTTAGGCCTACCTTAGGGGTGACTAATATGTAGAAAAGAGGAGGTTTAGGGACTGGCAAGTGTGTGCACTTGCCAAGTCAACATGGCAGTCCCAGACTGCACACAGGCGCTGCAATGACAGGCCTGAGTCACATTTTACAAGCTGCTTCTGTGGGTGGCACAATCAGTGCTGCAAGCCCACCAGCAGCATTTGATTTACAGGCCCTGGGCACACATAGTGCACTGTACTAGGGTCTGACAAGTAAATCAAATAAGCCAATAATGGAATCACTAATCCATAACAATAATTTACAAAGGGAGCACTTGCACTTTGGCACTGAACAGCAGTGGCAAAGTGCCCTAAGCATCTAGACCAGCAAAAATGGAGTCCAACACACAGCAAAACACAGGAGGTAAAGGCTAAAAATGGAAGGGAGACCCACGCCAATGGTGCCAGGTCTAACACTCACTCTGACCAGGATTGTGGTTGCTGCTTATGTGAGATTTCACCCCTCTCAAGGGGAGCCCAATTTCTCACAATATACCTTTTAAATAAAGTACATTTTATATCCATTATCTAACATATGAACTCAATATTTAATGTTTCACATTTCTGTTCAGCAGACAGAGCTGTGTGAACATCACAGCTGGAACAAAGGCAATAAAGATCTTCGAATGTGAGGCGGGCACACCAGCAGGCAGAATGCATCTGCTCAGTGACAAACAAGATTTGTCACCAAAAGACTCCAGGCGGAAGCTAAAGAGGCAACTGGGTGCAAGGGGAATTTAGGCACCACCAGCTAGGAGGAGGTAGATATTGGAACTCCTTCTGGCTTTGAGTTAGACCATTCAGTGGTGTCCGAAGAGAAGGACCCACCACCATTCGGCAGTCAAGCATTCCCCCACATTGCTCATAAAGTCTGGAATGTCCTGTCCATACAAATAAACGCCTCCTCTCCACTTCTTGAATCCTGCAAGAATCTGAAGACCAGCTGTTTCAAGAAGCCCCACTAGGCCTTAGGTTTGGCTAGACTCATCTGCTCAGCGCCAGAATACCCTCCCATGTGATAGTGCGCTCTACACATTTACATAACATGACATGACATAATATAAAATCCGGGCCTGCACCCACTTGTTCCTTAATTCCAGAGGCCCCCAGATGCACCCACTGCACAGGCATAATCTTTTCCTTCCTGTACCCATCAAGATTACCAGCAGTTGAGGGACACATCAGCTGCCCACACCCCACAGCCCTTCCGTGTAGTCCACACCCGTCCCCTAGAATATGTGTCATAGTCTGCTCTCAAGGAGGTCCTGAGGCCAATCGAAGTGATTTAGGGAGCCACCTCTGAGGGAATCCAGAATTTAGTTCTGACACTCCGAGAGATGGTCATTGGCAGCTCCCAACTTTATGTGGCCTCATTACTGCCCCGATAGCAGGTATAATGTTGTGTCTTCCTCCCCAACCAGGCCTGCCATCATCTTCCTGGTCATCTGTCATCCCTGTTTCCCCTAATATTCCTGGGCTTCCGTGGAGTAACTGGTCCTGCCAAGGCCAGCTATTTAATATCTGCGTCGGAGAAGGACTTTACCAAAGTTAAGGTGAAAAGTGAGAATACAAATGGCCAGGAACTTCTGCAATGACTTTATTATAGTTTAGGACAATGAGCATGATTTTTCAAACTCTCTCTTTCTGGGCATTTGTTTTATTTGGTCCTCTCTGTGTATAATCATCTTCCCTTGCAGTTTCCTGATGTGTTTTTATTATTTACCCACACCACTCCAAGTCTGGATTTCCCCTCCACATTGAGATTTAATTTTTATTTTATTATTATTATTATTATTATTATTATTATTGTTACTAATAATAATAATAATATTTAACATGTGTAGTTAGTTAAAACCATTACATGTATAAAAGCTCGGAATAAAAACTACTTGATTTCAAAACTTAATAATGATACAATTCGAATGAGTTCCAAAAAATTGAGGGTTATCATATAAGGACTTCAGCCGATTGATCCTTACTTGTTTCTACAGGACTGTTAAAATGTCAACAAATGCTCATTTTGCAAATTATCAAAGACAGTGTATTTTGCATAACACTTTATTTTCTGATATATAATTTTTTTTCCAAAAGTTTAAAAATTACTGCATTTCTTCATTATTATATTTGCAGGGTCATGTATTGTATGTCAGGAAAAATAAATGTTTAGTTATTCAGAAAAATCTTTAAATATCATAGTGACATTTTAAAATGCTATACACTTTTAAGGTCAACAAAGAACAGACCTAAATAATTTCCCAAGTAGTATCTTCAACAACTAACATTCAACACAGATCAAAGACAGACAGATATTTTAGAAAAAAAAGAAGGATACACAATATTATGTGTACAAAAGGCTTTCAATGAGTGTGTTATAATAGAGTTTAGAAAGAACACAAAACACAAGCTATTTTTGAGGGCTGATCCTACTACTCTGCCTACGCAATACTGGTGGTGGGATTGGTTGAGAGTGTGCTTCTTTTGTGGGTGGCTGAGATTGTGTTAGTTGAGGAGGTTGTGTTGGAGACTGTAGGTGGAGGTGGCGCAGGCAGAGGTTGTGCAGCTGGTTTGCCCAGGGTTGTGAGGTAGGCAGGTGATGTGCCCCTCCTAGGTTGAGGTGCCTTTGTAGAAAGAATCATGTGCATATATTGGCAATGAACAGTGACATTGCCATGTTTTGCTTATTGCCTGTATCATTTTCATGGCTAAGGCATGTTGGCTTGCACTCTCTTCTCAAAAACTTTTAAGAAGTTCTTAGTGCATTTTTGCCAAGTCTTGGTATCATTCTTGCAAGGTTTATCAAGGCATGGGTCTGACTTTCCATTACCTGAGAGAGACCTTTTTGGGATATAGCCATCGCAGGGATATTAACCCCCATTGCATGAATCTCCTCCTGCACATTACACTGCTGTTTGAAAAAATAATCCTTCCAGTGAGCAGTATTGGGACATGCCAACCCACCCCACATGTGTCGCCGTCTGACAGTGCCAGCAGATTGTCCAGTATGGAGAGGGGTACCATCTGGGCAGCTGTAGGGGGGGGGTTATGAATGGGAGATACCTGTTCCTCACCTGTGGTGTTCTGTCCTTCAGATTAAGACTGGAGATGCCCCTTCATGGAAGGAGTGTGTAGCAAATTGCACAGAGGTATCTGTTAGCATAGGTCTGTGTGGGGGTGAGTATTGCATAGGCTGAACATGCACCTGTGGCTGTTTAGCTAATGACTGAGAAATGGCAATCTCCAGCACTGATTTTGGAGGAAGACTGCTGGGCGGCTGATCAGCCATTAAGAGGACCTCCTCTTCTTTGACCAGCACCTTCTTCACCTCTTCCTCTTCTTCTCAAGTAGTGTAGTCCACTGAGATAGGAGGACTGGGGGCTCTCCTTGGATTGTCCACTTCTCTCTGCTTGTAGATGGCTCAGCATCATTGTCCAGTGCAATGCCCCCAGTACCAGGAAGAAGAAAAGGTAACAGTTGAAGTACATCAAAGTACTTCAAATATAGTTTTGTGTCTAAAGTTAAATTTAGGACTTTATTTGACATTTACCTGCAAAACAATAATAAACATGTGAAATTGAGGGTTGATCAATGCATTGAATCATTATATCTCCACAATATCAACTCTTCAGCTCGAGCCACAATTTGATTTCTTGATAATTCCAATGAGGTCATCTGCTGATCCTGTGTCCTTGTATCAATCAATCAATCACGGCATTTATAGAGCGCGCTACTCACCCGGGAGGGTCTCAAGGCGCTGGGGGAGGGGGTAAGTTACTGCTCGAACAGCCAGGTCTTGAGCTGCTTCCTGAAGGAGAGATGGTCCTGGGTTCGCCGAAGGTGAGTGGGGAGGGAGTTCCAGGTCTTGGCTGCCAGGTAGGAGAAGGATCTTCCTCCGGCGGTGGTTCTGCGGATGCGTGGTACAGTGGCGAGGGCGTGGCTGGTTGATCGTAGCTGGCGTGTGGGCGTGTAGAAGGTCATGCGGTCGTTGAGGTACTTTGGGCCCAGGTCGTGGAGGGCCTTGTGTGCGTGGGTGAGGAGTCTGAACGTGATTCTCTTGCTGACGGGGAGCCAGTGCAGGTCTTTCAGGTGCACGGTGATGTGGCTGTGTCGGGGGATGTCCAGGATGAGTCGTGCGGAGGCGTTCTGGATGCGCTGGAGTCTCTTTTGAAGTTTGGCTGTGGTTCAGGCGTAGAGGGTGTTCCCATAGTCCAGTCGGCTGGTGACGAGTGCCTGGGTGACGGTCTTCCTGGTTTCAGTGGGGATCCATCTGAAGATCTTGCGGAGCATGCGCAGGGTGTTGAAGCATGAAGATGAGACGGCGTTGACTTGTCTGGTCATCGACAGGGAGGAGTCCAGGATGAAGCCCAGGTTGCGTGCGTGGTCCGTTGGCTTGGGCGCGGTGCCCAGGGCCGGGGGCCACCAGGAGTCGTCCCAGGCGGAGGGTGATGAGCCCAGGATGAGGACTTCTGTCTTGTCTGAGTTCAGTTTAAGGCGGCTGTTCCTCATCCAGTCGGCGACGTCTCTCATCCCGTCGTGTAGGTTGGCTCTGGCGGTGGTGGGGTCGTTGGTGAGGGAGAGGATCAGCTGGGTGTCGTCGGCGTAGGAGATGATGTTGAGGTTGTGTCGGCGTGCGATGGCTGCGAGGGGGCTCATGTAGACGTTGAAGAGGGTTGGGCTGAGTGAGGATCCTTGTGGAACGCCGCAGATGACTTCGGTGGCTTCGGATCTGAACGGGGAGGCGGACTCTCTGGGTTCTTCCGGCGAGGAACGAGATGATCCATTCCAGTGCTTTCTCTCGGATTCCGTTGTTGCTGAGGCGCTTCACTAGGGTGCGGTGGCAGACGGTGTCGAACGCCGCAGAGAGGTCCAAGAGGATGAGGGCAGCTGTTTCCCCGTTGTCGGTTAGGGTTCTGATGTCGTCGGTGGCTGCGATAAGGGCGGTCTCGGTGCTGTGGTTGGCCCGAAACCCGGACTGCGAGGGGTCGAGGGATCCATTCGTCTCGAGGAAGGCGGCAAGCTGTCTGTTGACGGTCTTCTCGATGACTTTGGCCGGAAACGGAAGGAGCGAGATGGGACGGTAGTTCTTGAGGTCGGTGGGGTCCGCCGTTGGTTTCTTCAGGAGGGCGGTAAGCTCGGCGTGCTTCCAGCTCTCCGGGAAGGTGGCGGTGTGGAAGGAGGAGTTGATGATGTCCCGGAGATGGGGTGCGATGGTGGCGTCGGCTTTGTTGAAGACGTGGTGTGGGCAGGGGTCGGTTGGTGATCCGGAGTGGATGGAGTTCATCGTGCGGGTGGTGTCTTCGGTGCTGATCGGGGTCCAGTTGCAGAGGGTGGTGGTGGCGGGCGTTGGTTCGGCGGTAGGGTGCGTTGTTTGTGTGTCGAAGCTGTTGTGTATGTCGGTGATCTTGCGGTGGAAGAACGCGGAGAGTGAGTTGCAGAGGTCTTGCGAGGGGTGATGTCGTTGTTTCCGGCGCTGGGGTTGGAGAACTCTTTGACGATGCTGAAAAGTTCCTTGCTGTCATGGGCGTTGTTGTCCAGTCGTTCTTTGAGTGCCGACTTCTTGGTGGCACGGATCAGCTGGTGGTGTTTGCGGGTGGCGTGCTTGAGGGCGGTCCTGTTGTCTGTGGTCTGGTCGAGTCGCCAGGTTTTCTCGAGAGTGCGGCAGTTCTTCTTGGATTCCTTGAGTTCGTTGGTGAACCAAGGGGTTTTCTTGCTTCCGGGTCTGCTGGGAGGGTTTTTTAGTGGTGCGAGGTCGTCGGCGCAGGCGGTCAGCCACTTGGCGAGGTTGCTGGCTGCTTCGTTTGGGTCCGTTGTGTTGGTGGGTGTGTTCTGGCTGAGGGAGGCGGTGAGCTGCTCGGCGGTGATCTTGCTCCAGCTCCGGCGGGGAGCCTGTTGCGGGTGGTGGTGGGTCGCAGTCTTTCTGAAGCTGAAGTGGACGCAGCTGTGGTCGGTCCAGTGGAGTCCGGTGGCGTGGCTGAAGGAGATGTGCTTGCTGGACGAGAAGACGGGGTCAAGCGTGTGGCCGGCGTAGTGTTGCCAAGATCTCTCCACATCCATCAACTATAGAGAGAAGAATCATGCTTAATGTTTATTGCCAAGCTTTAAAAGTAATCATGGCCACAAATGCGGATACATTGGAGATACGTACAAGAAAAGAAAGCAATCAATACCAATCAAAAAACTCTTAATTTAAATGAAAAACAAATAATGTTATTTAATGGACTAATTATGAGATTAAGACATTAGAATCAGAGGTAGCTAGAATTACCTGACCAATAGATGGCAGAGAGACTAATAGCTACTGCAAGGATGTCCCCTGATGATATTGGTGTTGTTGTTTGCAATGTGGACACCAGGGGCTTTGACAGAAGCTGACTGCAGAGAGAGAGAGATACACAGTGGAATAAGTCATTCTAAATCATACCAGAAGAAGCTATTTAAATGAGTTAAGTACTCATTTTGAAACCCACAAAGATTTCTCCCCTGTAAGTTAAGACAAGGCCTGACATTTATGTTATAGTGCTTTCCTTTCCACTGTCAAGTTTAAGGGGAATTTTATAAGACTATCTATAATTTATTCAAAAATTGCACTACATATTGAGAAGAGTGAAAATAGGGACATTTTAAAATATTTGCAGCTACCCTGCGAGCAACAAATTCAGAGGTTAGACAAAAAGACAAAATAGCAGACATTTCATTTAACAGTCTCCACATTCATGTGCTGTGTGGTGACAGTCCAGGTGTTGGAGCACTGCTTAGAGCAGAAGTCGATGTTGTGGCAGGTGGTGGATGGGACAACAAAAAAGGGCCTTAAAAGAGAAAACAAATATGAGTACATAATGGCTTAACAATATAAATGTCAAGGTCAGAATTTAAATCAAATCAACGCCATTATGAAGCATGTAAAATATAGTGTTAGGGTTTAACCAACCAAGTGATAGCAACCCCCTATAGAGTGTGAGTGACATTGTTAGCATAAAGACATACCTGCATGTAGTTGGGTTGTGTTACCCCGCTGCACTTGCAATGACTCCTGCCCCAGACAAACCAACCAATCTACTCAAAAGAGTGTCTGTATGATAAGAGTATAAATAAAAGAAATATATTTAAAACATCTGTATATTTCCAGGATGAGTGCTAGAGGGTGATTTTGAGGCACATGTATGTGATGTGTGCCTAACAATGTAGGCATGGGTGAAGGACAGATATTGATTGTACAGAAATAGAGAGAGAGGGGTTTAGACTCTTACCCAACACCACATTAGTGTTGTCGGAAAGAAGAAGCTTATATGTAGGTGGGGGTAGATTATGGAGAGGGTAGCCTCTTAAAGGGGGTGAGACGGAGTAGAGATCCAGCTGCCCATCCATGAAGAGCTTGGGCCAGCTGAGTCCCGGAAAACTTCTTATTCTCATGCCTCTTCCCATCTTGCCATTTTTTTAATATCCCCCAAAGTGTGTACTTTCACCACCAAGGCATGGTCAGAGCCTATCACCTCCTGCCATGAGGCTGTCTTCTGTGATCCACTGAGGATGAATGGAGGCATAAAGTTTTAGCTTACATTTTAGTAAGGACTTGTCAGATCCTTTGCAATAAATATATAGGTGATAAAGAGATGCTACGGGACCACCTAACTCCAGGTCATGAAGGAGACTGTCTAGTCATAAACTTTTCACCTTCGAATCTCTGTACAGGTGTGTTTGTTGCATTAGTTCAATAAAAAACAAGATTACAACACCCAGAATGCATTAGGTTATCACCTGAAAGTCCAGAGCCATTAACAGTGTCCGTAATGACCTGAACTGAGGTGGTCACCCTAAGAGATGCTGACTGTTGAAAGGGATGGCTTATTAGGTCAGATATTGCAATAACAGTCAAATTCAAACTCATATAAGCAGTGTCAAGGCAGCACAATCCTGGCAATCCGGATTCAGCAGGAGTGATGCAAATATACTCATTTCTGTGAACCCACTGATGACCAAGCAAAGAATAAGTGTCCTAGCCATTTGGGTACATACTGAACAAGTCTGTACATGCTTAGTATCTGTAGACAATGTGGACAACCAGAAATAACTTTTAACAACTGTGATTGCTTTAGTTATTCCAGGATGCCCAGACGTTTTAAAATAATGAAGAGGACTCATAGCTAGTTTTTTAATTGCACTGAAGGTAAATACAAACTTTCCTTTTCATATAACAACTCTTTCTCACCTCTGACATATTTTCCCTCAACCAAGTGCATTTATGAACAGACTGCACTTCTGCTTGTACTTTGGTTCAAAAGGCATCCAGATTGATCAATGACTGTCGTGAGTGTTAACTGGCAAATTCACTGGTGGTTCATTAACAGTGCTGTTTTTATTTGCAGGTTGATTCCATCTGGATAAGGCATCTGTCTTACTATTATAGTTAATTACACAGTCAAAATCAGAAAGAACAATTCATTTCAGAGGTCTCTAGGAGTCAGTGCTATGGCGGACTTTAAGCACTGTACATTTCTATAATCAGTGTATACTTTTTAGTTTATTTGGCTCCTAATATATAATACCTTCATTCTTCTAAAGATTTCTTGTTTTCTAGAAGTTCTTTTTCTCTAATGGTGTAATTTAACTCTGCAGGTGAAAAAATAAGACACTAGTTGCATTTGTTCATTGATTGCATTCCTCTGACACAGTATTCGCCCGTCTGCATGACAGGAAGCCTCAGTTTGAAGCAAAGCAATTTTTGGCATGATAACTTCCAAAATATACCAAAGAAATCATGTGTCTGTGCTGACTTACTAACTCTGCAGCAAATACTGCACCAGCTACTTCTCTAATCTCTTCAGGAAATTTCATTTTGATCATTGACATCTGTAGAAATTGTGCAAACTGAATATGCGACTTGCAAAGTCGCAAAACCTGAAGGTCGTACATGTGGCCCATAGTTTCATGAGGCACTTGAATGTTAATATCCTGATATTATTTTATCCTCTTCATTTGCTAATATTGTTATAGGGACTGCTAAATGAGTAAGTGTTGACTGCATGATATTCACTACCCATTTTGAAAGTGACTGATTTTATTTGCTCAAGAAGGCAGCTCTCTTCAATGTTGGGGAGTCCAGTTTTCCACTGACAGTGAATTTTCTATCTGTGATTTTATTGGTACTTGATTCTTGGGAATTCTAAGTTTACACTGACAATCTTTTCTTTTCTGGCTTTGACAAGGGCCTTAGCAAGTAACTCTAATGAATGTATTCTGAACTAACTACATTTTTATGTTCTTTTTTGGCTTGGTCTACCTAAGAATACCCTGGTCAAGATTTGACGTTTCTGTGAAAAGCGCTCTGTCAAACAGTCATCTAACTACACAACTAAGTCGATGAGTTCAGCACACTTTGTATTCGCAACTTGTACTAAGACATTCCTCAATTCATTCTATAACCCTTAGTAAAACAGAGTAGATCTCTTCTGGACAACCAGTCTTAACTACCAGACAATTAAAAGTAGTGATATAACTTAGTGGATCTTAATGATCCTGATTTAAACTTAATAGTGTATTGTCTAAAGAAAAGCATGTGATTTTCTGTCAAATCATTTTCGAACTTGCTCACAGTAAGGGAAAATATTATACAATGAGTTGTTGTGCTCTACTAATAGAATACTTAAATTGGCAGCTTTCCTACTTAAATCAGATAGAATGAAAGCTACTTTTGTTTGGTCATCAGGGAAGGTCATAGGTTTACATAGAGAATGCAATTGACACTGATTAAGAAATAATGCAAACTTTGTGTAATCACCCCAAAATCTATCTAGGGGTGCTACAGTATTACAAGTTGTACCTGGGGGAAAAGATGCACATATGGCTCAGGATCTTTTACAGGGGGTGGTAATGCCCAAGGACCAGAGGCTTTAGTTTCTGCCAGTAATTACATTTGATGTACATGTTTGCTCTCTGCCTTTAATTGACAACATAGTTCTTTCTTGACTTGAAGCAACTGAATGTAACTCTTAGTCTGTGATAATAATGAACTTCCTGCTGTTGCTTGATAACTAGGTCTAGGGTTTGAGAAATGGTAACCTTTGGGTCCATCGCTTGGATTGGAATGTTAATGTGTGCTAGTCAGTCAGTGAAGGTTGCACTAACCTGGCAATCCAGATCCAACAGGAGCGATGCTTATATCCTCACTTCCCTGAACCTACTGATGACCATGCAAAGGATTTGTATGCAGGTCAGCAGCAATTTGGAGGAAGCGGAATGGGGCAATTGAGAGAGAAACAGACTAGGGGGTATATTTATTAAGCCTGGGCGTAGTTTGCGTAGTAGCACTTCACGTAGCTACGTGAAGTACATTTTGAACTACACGTAGCTATGCAAATTGCATAGTGCGTAGCTGTGTGCTTGACTGCACTGTACAATAATTGCCAAAAGCATCTTGCACAATGCAAGTTAAGATAAAATAAATATCTCTGTCTTTATATGCTAAAAATGCATATAGTCATTTCACAAAAGTGAAAACGATAAATTAACAAGCAGTGAGAGAGGTGATGATTTTGGGATCCTCCCTAACCTAGGGAGAGAACCAAGCAGATGCCTTGAAAACAAAATGCTCATCTTTTGAACGATTCAGTGGTGGTCCCATCCTCTTAGGACCACCCCAAGCACAGTTATTGGCAAAAATACAATCCCAACCAAAGGCCCTGCAAAGCATTATGGGACGAGATTAGCAGTGGGCAGTGAATATTATAGTATCCAATATCAAAATAATTCTACAAAGAGCTGCAGTTCCACTAGTCGTTACTAGATGTCCCTCATGAGTCAAATGCAAAAGCTTCATGAAAGGGTTTCAATGCTTTTGCATTTGACTCGTGAGGGACATCTATTAACGACTAGTGGAACTGCAGCTTGATGTATTAATAATTTCAATGCTTTTGCATTTGACTCGTGAGGGACATCTAGTAACGACTAGTTGAACTGCAGCTCTTTGTAGAATTATTTTGATATTGGACACTATAATATTCACTGCCCACTGCTAATCTCGTCCCATAATGCTTTGCAGGGCCTTTGGTTGGGATTGTATTTTCGCCCATAACTGTGCTTGGGGTGGTCCTAGGAGGAAGGGACCACCACTGAATCGTTCACATGATATGCTTTTTGTGTTCAAGGCATCTGCTTGGTCCTCCCCCTAGGTTAGGGGGGACCCCAAAATCCTCACCTCTCTCATTGCTTGATATTTTATTGTCAAAGTTCACTATTGTGAATTGGTTATATGCATTTTAGCATTGAAAATTGCTTTATCAAAGCATTTGTTGGTGTTTATTATACTGCTGCTACGCTACGTCAATTAGCACAGTTTTTCACTCTGCTACGTGCAATTTGCGTAGTGCGTAGTAGCACAAACTTTGCATGCTCCGTGAGCGTAGCGAAGTATTATGGCCAGGGTTAATATTTATGAAGATTGTGGGGCAGGGTAGCGAAGTAAGTCACCTTGCTGCCCTGCATTACAGGGAAAAGGCAGGAATGTGCTGTATTTAAGTCATACAGCACATTTCTGTCCTTCCCCCTGCGCTGGTGCCCTTTTGGCAGCCTAGCGCCAGTGCAGGCACCCTTGCACCATTGTGCAAGGGTGCCTGTGTTACATGCAGGATTGTTTTTGTGCAGGAGGGGGCACTTTCCTAGAAATAAAACAATCCTTAGAGGTAAATTCCTCTATCTATGTGAGCACACATAGAAAGAGAAAGTAACGAGGACAAATAAAGATATTTCTCCTTGTTACGCCTCTCCTGGGGAGCTTATCTTTCTAGCGCATTCCCAGGGCTACCCGGTTTGGTAAATCTGGAAATGCATCAAAAACCATGGGAGTTGGGTGGGAACATCCATGCAAAGCTAATGGAATGCCTCTCTTGCGCAAAGTAATGCAACGCAGCGATTTATGCTGCATTGCATTACTCCAGATTTATGAAGCCACTCAAAGCTGCGCTAAGTGGCTTTGCATCAATCAATCATGGGTTTGTAAAGCACAGCTACTCACCCGGAAGGGACTCAAGGCACTGGGGGGGGGCACGCGGCTCTTATGCACTCGCGGAGTATCGTCAGAGGTCTTCCATGGCCCTTCAGGGTGCGTGCGGTGCCGGACGCTCATGGTGATTCGTCGAAGAGCCAGGTCATGAGGTCCTTCAGGAACTTGGAGAGAGTTGGTGTCTGGCGGAGGTGGAGAGGGAGGGTGTTCCATGCCTTTGCCGCAAGGGAGGAGAAGGAACGACCTCCTGTTCCGGTCTTCTTGATGCGCAGTATCGTGGCGAGGGAGAGCTGGGCTTAGCGGAGGGATCTTTGGGGTGCGTTCAACGAGAGGCGGTGGTTCATGTAGGCGGGGCCGGTGTTGTGGAGGGCTTTGTGGGCATGGGTGAGAAGCTTGAAGGTGATGCTCCTCTCGACGGGGAGCCAGTGTAGTGTCCGCAGGTGTTGGGTGATGTGGCAGTGGTGCAGTAGGTTAAGGACTAGTCTGGCGGCGGCGTTCTGGATGTTCTGGAGTTTGCAGGTGAGGTTCTTGTTGATCCTGGCGTAGAGTGCGTTGCCGTAGTCCCGTCTGTTGCTGATGAGGGCGTGGGTGACGGTTTTCCTGTGTTCGAGGGGGATCCAGTTGAAAGTTTTACGTAGGAGACCGAGGGTGTGAAAACAGGAGGCGGTGACGGCATTGATCTGGCGGTCCATTTTGAGTTCGGAGTCCAGGATGATTCCAAGGTTGCGTACGTGGTCCGTGTGTGGGGGTGGGTTCCCGAGGGCGGGGGGCCACCAGGTGTCGTTCCAGGCGTCGGGATGTGGCCTATGATGAGTACTTCGGTTTAGTCTGTGTTAAGTTGTAGGCAGCTGTTCTTCATCCACCTGGCGACTGCTTCCATTCCTTCTTGAAAGCTGTGTTTCGAGATGTTGGGTTCGTTGGATAGTGAGAGGATGAGTTGTGCGTCGTCTGCGTACGATACGATGTTGAGTCCGTGTGCTCTGACGATGGAAGCGAGAGGGGCGATGTAGACGTTAAACAAGGTGGGGCTGATGGAGGATCCTTGGGGGACTCCGCAGGTGGTTAGCTTGGGCTCTGAGATGAAGGGAGGGAGTCTGACCCGCTGCATTCTGCCGGAGAGGAATGAGCGGATCCAGTCGAGCGCTTTGTTCCAGATTCTTGCATTGTGGAGTCTGCTGGCTAGGGTGCGGTGTGAGACTTTGTCGAAGGCCGCGGAGAGGTCCAGGAGGATGAGGGCCACAGTCTCTCTTCTGTCGAGGAGGGAGCGGATGTCGTCTGTCACGGCGATGAGGGCGGTGTCTGTGCTGTGGTTCTTCCTGAAGCCTGATTGGAAGGAGTTGAGGATGTTGTTCTCGTCGATGAAGGAGGCGAGTTGGCTGTTGACAGCTTTTTCAATGACTTTCGCCGGATAGGGAAGTAGGGAGATGGGTCTGAAGTTCTTGAGGTCGGTGGGGTCCGCCAAGGGTTTCTTTAGGAGAGGGTTGATCTCGGCGTGTTTCCAGTCATCGGGGAAGGAGGCGGTCTCGAAGGATCGATTGATGATTCTTTGTAGCTCGGGGGTGATAATGTCTGCGGCTTTGTGGTAGATGTGGTGGGGGCAGGGGTCCGTGGTGGCCCCAGAGTGGGTGGTGCTCATGGTCTTTAGGGTGTCTTCGATGCTGAGGGCGGTCCAGCTGTCCAGCGTCGGCTGTGTGGTGCAGGAAGCGGTGGGTGTGGGTTCCTCGTGGAGGTTGTTGTTGTTGAAGTTGTAATAGATGGTCTTGATTTGTGATGGAAGAAGGCGCTGAGTTTGTCGCAGAGGTCCTGGGAGGGTGGGATGTCGGTGGACTCGCTGTTGGGTCGGGGGAACTCTTTGATAATCCTGAAAAGTTCCTTGCTGCTGTGTGCATGTGTGGAAAATTCTGTCCTGGAGTGCTTTCTTCCTTGAGTGTCTGATGAGTTTGTGGTGGGCAGTGGTGGCTGTTTTGTAGATGTTGAGGTTCGCTGGGGTTTTGGAGTTCCTCCATAGTTTTTCGAGGCGTCTGCAGGTTCGTCTGGATTCCCGGAGTTCGGAGGAGAACCAGCTGGCCTTCTTGGCATGAGGGTTGGAAGAATGAGGGGGCGATGGTGTTGGTGCAGTCAGTGATCCATTTGTGTAGGGTACGGGCAGCGGTTGTGGGGTCGTTGTCTGAGGCGGTGGGAGCGGAGACGCTGAGGGTGGTGGTGAGCTGCTCGTCGGAGATCTTGTTCCAGTTCTTGCGTTGGAGCTGGGGTGGGCGTCTGCGGGGGATATTCACTCTGTAGGTGAAGTGGACGCAGCAGTGGTCCGTTGCATGATTTCATAAATCTGACGCAGAGGTTTGCATCACGCATGTACCACGTTGTGTGGTGCAAGCATGACGCAAACCTCTCAAATATGCCTGTGGATAACTTTATCTCACCTGCTCTTCTTGCCAGTCTCAGCTTGCACTGTAGAGCCTTGGAAATCTACACCAAGGGAACACTCTTTTACATGTTGCCATCAAAGGTTAACGTTTTTGCAATAATCTCTGCAAAACCTACTCTCTGAGTTTGTTGGCAACTTTATGATTTCCTAGTGCTAAAATATGGGAATAACCCTTAGAACTACTGCATAGAAAAATATGAACCTTCATGCACAATATAGTATGTATAACTATCTTCAGCAGTTAAGAGGTTAATTTTGTAATTTTAATATTGCTCATCACACACAGTTCGTCATCTGCAACATATTGCATACACATTAATATTATGCTTGCACTTTTGGCAATAAGCATTCACTTCCCCACCTTAATACCATATTCTATTCAAGTGAATTAACCAAAGTATGTACAACACAGTTCGTTACCCAAGAAGGATGACTCCAGCATATAGCTTGTGTTCTCAAACAAGATGAATTTGATATAGAGATCATGTGCGCAGCAAGAAGTCTCCAGTACTGAAATCATAATTCTAAACAAGATCACTCTAGTATAGCTGTCAATAATCCCAAACAGGGTGACTCCAATAGAGTTCATATTCCATACAAGATCCCTCTAGTATAGTGTTCATAATCCTAAACAAGATTGCTCCAGAGTTCATTTAATAGTCTACATCAGTGGTCTTCAAACTTTTTGATGCCGAGACCCCCCATCAAAACTTTTTAGGCGTAAGGACTCCCTCCTGAAAAAAATTTCTAGAACCTGGAAGTCCTTATCATTGACAGCCATAAATGTTCTCCAGAGAAACGGTCAATCTGTGGTTGCACCTCATTAGTACCAGTTTAACACCCAAATATAGCAATAAGCAACAAAAAGGTGACCAGTACAGCTTTACAAAGGGCCTTCTAAAGAGCGGCAACACCTGTTGCTGCTTTTTAGTAACTTTTAAACCTTTTGAGTAAATAAAAAAAAATTGTGTTAAAATCAGCAGATTATGCGGCAGATGATGGATTATGTGGCAAATCTATAATTATGCTAAAATTGCTGCGGCCGCACAATCACATAATTCCAGTGGCCCTTGGTATAATAGCTGTAATGCATGGGCCGCAACTTTATTGCACGGCATTAGAGGAAAACCATACTATATTTCATGGGACGCTGACAGCTTGGCATTTACAGCTGCATGTAACTGGAGGTAGCTGAACATCATTCATCATAATTAAAACATACGTACGTTTTTTTAGGTCTTTCACCGTCAGGTAGCTACATAAAAAATAACGGGCAGCTTCAATGCATAATAAATACATTTTAAAAAGTTGTTAGTGGGAAATGCAATATAATAAATTATGAAACCTATATTAGTTAATGCTTTGCAAAAGTCTGTGTGAAAGGAGAGAGCCACAGAATTAAATCGTGGTTGGTGCAGTGGAGAATAGTGACTTGTGTATTTTTAGTGCTATGAGTTCACAGCCTGTGACAGAAAGCACTGTGAATATTTAAGTCTTTATTTTATACTTGCATTACACACAGTATAAGATAGACCGCTACAAAATGCGCAAAATGTTTTACGATAAAATGGTGTTTCCAAAATATATGGTCTGCTTCCAAAATATAGGGGCTTATTTATAAGCCCCTTGCGCTGCCGGTGTGTCATTTTTTATGACGCTCTGGTTGCGCAGAGAGCAGATCCATATCTACGAGGTCACGCAAAGTCCCTTTGCGTTACTTTTCATGGCCTCCTAGATATGGTGTAAGGCAACGCAGCACAAGTCGGTGCGTTGCCTTACATTGCGTCGGGGGGTTCCATGGGCATTGCGGTGGGTATTCCAATGGGTTTTGACACATTCCCAGATTTACAAGGATCTGTAAACCTGAGGATGGGTCAAAACTGTACGCTGCCCCAGGGGATGTGTAACGAGGAGAAATATCTATATTTCTCCTCTTTCTATGTGTAGCACACATAGAAAGAGGAAAAGGCCTCCAATTGGTGGTTTTTGCGCAGGAAGGTGTGCCTTCTTGCACAAAAACAATCCTGCCAACAATGCAGACATCCTTGCACCATGGTGGAAGGGTGCCTGCATTAGGTTAGGCACCAAATTGTGCGCCAGCAGAAAGGACAGGAGTGCACTGTATCTGATAAATACAATTCATTCCTGTACTTTTGAATTGGCATAGGGCAGCACAGCAAAAATACTTGCGGAGCTGCCCTACACCATTTCATTGGAAATGAGACCCATAGATTTTAGTAATAACCAGACCCTATGTAATGCAATTTTTTTTACATAACCCTCCCTTCAACACATTCTCAGGGATAGTAAGCGCTATGTAAATACAATGACTATTAAAAGTAAGCACTTCAAAGCTCAGTAAACTCTCTGCACTACCACTCAAAAAGTGATTTGATCAATTAACTGCAGCAGAACTCTCCTGTCCAGAGAAATCAAAGCCAGTCAGACAGCTAAACACACCTTTCTGCCAGTGTGCTGCTGGCCTGAAAGAAATGCAAATGTGCACAGCGAGTTAATCTGCAAATCCTTTACATTTGCAGATTAACTGGTTGTGCACATTTGCATTTCTTTCAGGCCAGCAACACACTGGTAGAAAGGTGTGTTTAGCTGTCTGTCTGGCTTCGATTTCCCAGCACAGGAGAGTCCCTGAATAACACTCCAGGGAAAGCATGTTAACTACCGGAAGCACCGTCTGGACCGTCTTCTTTAGCAAATAAAGAGTGCGACCCCCTTCCCATGCCTCCAGGGACCCCTGGGGGTCGCGTCCCACAGATTGAATACCTCTGGTCTACATCCTTATTCTCGAATGCTATCCAACATACTTCTCTGTACTTGAAGTCCTGAATCACTCTAGCTTGAAGACGTGATAAAATACGACTCATGGCAACAAAGATTGCAGCTGCAGCAACTAGTGTATAGATTGCTTAGCAAGGAACACAATGAAACATGATGAACTTATAACTCATGGCTGCTGTCATTTCAAATCTCTAGAGAAGACCATGGCATTCTGTGAAATATAGTTTGCCTTAGTTTCCTTTCATAGTATAAGAGTCGTAAATCAAAAGTATCACTTAAAGCGGCAACCATGCTCTACATGTACCCAGGGGCGGTTCCTCCACTAGGGCGGAGGGGCATCGCCCCACTGCTTTCTCGCAGTGCGAGAAGCAGAAACATAAAATGGTAAAACTACCATTTTATGTTTCTGCTTCTCGCACTGCAAGAAAGCAGAAGTGCCTGGTTGGGGGCGGGCGGGTGGGCGGGTCGGGGAGGAGTGGCTAGCCCAATGCTGTGGGCCCTGACTGTTTGGTCGGCCCTCTGGGGCCGACCAAACCAGTCATGCGCACACTCTCCATTTTCTCTATGTAGGCTGCAGCCTACATAGAGAAAATGGTCTCCCCATAAGCGCCTGGCTGGGCGCCGTCCGCAACAATCACAACGCTGCCTTTGCAGGGTTGTGATTGGCTTAGGGCCGGGGAGGGAGGCTGCCTGTGGGTGGCTGCTTCCTGTTCAGGAAAGCAGCAGGAAAATGCGGGAGTTTAGACTCGGACAGGAGCCGAGGCGGCGCGGGACCTGGGGGAAGGTAAGTTTCATTTTATTTTAATTAAACCCCTCCCGCCTCCCCCCCCCCCACCCGCGACCCGCCCGTTATGCCGGCCGCGACTGTCAAGCCTACTAGTGTTAGTTGGAAAATGTCACCTAGAGATTATAGATTTAAAATGTGGAAAACTTGCAGGAAATATTTTCCCTTATTAAACATCATATTGGCCCAAGAGGCAATGAAGAAAGCAACGTGAGCGAACAGAGCACTGGGCCAAGCTTCTCCTGAGCCTGTTTTACAGCTAAACGGTGACAGGAAGGAAACGGGCGTCCCTCTCCGCTGCTATTACTGCGATGATGTTATTGCAATGGCGGTGAAACGTTCAGCAGGAAGCTGCGCTTTTGCTTGTTTAGAGAGGACAACTTTACCTTGATTTATGTAGCATATGATGCTGGTCAAACCTCAAAATAGATAATGCAAATCCCTGGCCACATTCGTGCAGTTCAGTTACTTACATTTGTAAGTGTTCCCAAAAGCGGCAATGTTTGACGACGTTTATCGATTTTCTCTTCTGTTCCAACTAGAGAAAGGACTCTTTTACCTCAGCGCGCTACAGTACGTTTGATGCTCTAAATCTTCGTTTGTAGCTGTCAAGTGGTAAATAATACCGAAGACCACCCAGGAAAATGCGTCACAGGTTAGACAGAACCTGAAAATACTGCAATGATGTAATAAACGCTCTCCAAGAGGAGCGATTAGGAGCTTTAAAATTACCCAACATCGATTTAATGTAAGCAAATCAGAAAGCGAACATTTTTCAGTCATTAGTTTTCAATTAAATCGAGGTGAATGATTCACAAAGTTGTAGAGTTATATTTCTGAACTACAAAACTCGTGTAATGCTTATGTATGTGCATAGCACATGCATTGCTTGCATAATGATGAATTGCGCCTGTATTCATAAAACTATGACAAAGATTTTATTTACATTTATGCAGCACTGACTGAAAATCTGCTGCAATGTGTTTCAGCATACACGGTAAAAAAAAAGTATTTTCTCATTAAGTTATGGTATGTTCTGCAATGCTATGTTTCTGGCATTTACATATTGCACATTCTACCATTGCTATTTTTTTATAGCTTTAATAGCAGTCTGGGTGACTTGGTTTTAATCGCACACTTGAGTCTGGCTCTTTCTTTTTTTATTGAGTGGTAAGAATATGCTCTGGGACTGGGTGCTGGTGTCGGAGGGGTTTGCCACATACTTATGCATGCTCTAGGTTTAGACATGAACAAAGCTCAATAGAGGTAGATCTATGTCTGTGTGGCATTTCTTGGTGGTGAGTGATGTATATTAAGTTCTGGTTCTGTCCTGTTGGATGGTAGTGTGTGATGTTTGGTGGGGGAAAGTAAAAATATGATCCTTGTGAAAACCTACTTAAAAATGCTGTTGTCACCCACGTGAGAGATTGGTATCTAATGGATTAGTGTTAGCCTTCTTTCCTCCTGCTTCCAACGCATGTTGTTTCGCTGCTGTGATCAATTTGGGGTGCGAGTGGATTTGTGGTCTTACACGGCTGAAATGCGTGTTGCATCGATGAAAATGTAACTGCGCTGCTTTCTCTGTGATTGGATGAAGAAATCCACCTAGCCTAGTTACGGTTTTATGCACTGCCCCAAAACGGAAAGACACCATTGTTGCACCTACTTATGCATACAGGAGGAATGCGCTAAGTCATTACACTGGTGTATTGCGTATGGGGTAGGCTATGGTGTACCCGAGGGAACAGTTCCACGGGCCCCCCACAGTGTGGCTGGGCTCCGGGCTGCGTCAGCAGCTTCTATTCCGGGCCCTCGTGAGGTTTCACCGTTGTCGCACCTGTTAAAATCAGGCCCGGTGTTCCCACGCCCGTTTACCCTGGCAGCAGCATCAGGCCACACCTAAGTGGAGAACTGCGCATTCACTGTTCACACCTATGGGTTCACTATTCTGCATTTTACTCGGGCTTGCAAACATCTTTTTGACGTACAAATGCCAACACGATTGGCATTGTTAGTGAAGCGCAGAATTTAAGATTACACCTCATATCCGCGGATTCCAATGTCAGAAACCAGCATCTCACATATTGAATGTATATTGTGCTGAAATTGCTGTCCCATTCATTTCATTCTTTATCCGCAGAACTCTTCTCTCTGACCTTGAAAACTGCACAGGTCATGTCTTTGTGATTGCCACTTGGTGATTCTACCGTACATATATATCCAGGTGTCTTGTTTCTGGTAGCTGTGGCCTTTTCTGGCAAGGTGTCATTCCTTGAGTCAGGGCCCATATTTAACAAACCATCTACAGTTCTTAAACGATGCTTTAAAATTTGATGGGTGGATGATGTTTGGTTTATATGACTAGTATCTGATCCAGATGTGTGTTGTAATTAATTTGCACACATTGGCCTTTTACTCTTTGTAAATGATGAGCTCATTTGAATGGACAGAATTGATAAGTAAAAAACATCCCATACCTCAGGGTAATATAGGTCCCAGCATTGTTATTTACACGTGGTTTATGCTAAGGAAATATGAGGACCGCGTTTATTATCTACAAACTGCAAATCTGTGCGACATCTCCTAGTCTGGTGAGCAAGTTAGATGGGGGTGTCTTGTAGAAGGCACACAAAGGGGGTTTATCTACAGCGGCAGTGACAGGGCAGCTGCTTTTCTCATGGTGACAGACTTGATGAAACATTCCAGTAGCATATTTGACAGCACATAGGCTGAATCTCCATCACTGCCTCCTAATGAACCGGAACGCTTGTTCTCCATGTAATATCTGCTGTCAGGGCCCAGCTCTCCGTGGTGAAGGATGGGGCACGGTTCTCTGAGACAGAAACTCATAATAATCATGCCTTTGTGAGGTTGTTGTTGTGATTATGTCATTACAAGAGGAATAGCTGCTTCCTTGTATTCAGGCACCTGCTGTGCGTCTACGCTTTCCATCCACAGTAATAATGAAACCTGTTCTTCGTTCCGGCTAGAGACTGCTTAGGTGTTTAGCATGTTTAGCAGACCTCATGCATAATACAGAGAGACGGAGAGCAACGGGCCTGCTCTTTTCAGCCATTTTAAGTTTTACCCGTCATTCATGACGTATGGAGTATTTTCTCCTCACAGACACACACTTTATGTCTCAGCCTGACTTGGCAGGAGTCTTCATCTAAGTCTGTGCCTGCTTCCCCACTGAGCATAGGGCAGGATGCTCACATCCACATACACACCTGAGATATCACTGAAAAAAGACCTAGAGCATCATTGGCCATAGAACAACCACATACCTACTGTGAAAGAATAGCACACAGTGGCACAGATAGACAGAGCACGTGGTAGGCTGGCGTCTGATATGCATCCGATTAGACTGACAGTTTTGCCAGTCACTGTCTTTGTTAGAACAGATTCACAATTGCTTTATTAACCTTCCTGCTTTCTCAAATTTGCTTGAAAATGCACCATTTGTCCACTTTTTTTTCAAATTTTCGTGGGGGGAGAATCCCTCCGAACCCCCCGTAGGTTGTTCAGGCTCGCTGGCTACGCTAGGTCGCCGCAGTGCACTACAGCAATTATTTTAAGCCACACCACTTTCAAATGTCACCAGCTGCCACTGCATGTACCTTTTATCTCCATGGCTGTGGAGCACTCAAATGCCCTTGAATGTCAGAAAACTATGTCTCAGCGCTTGCCCGGCATATACAGATGAGTGTGGATCATGGATTATAGAGCTTTGTTATATCTTGCCTGCTTCAGTTGATTCTCACCTGAATGGGATTTCTTTCTACTGGTGTCGTCTGTGAAAACTTCAGTGGCAAAATTAGAATTTGGGCTGGCGAAACTCCATTCTTGGAGCATGTGGCTTGCTTGACTTCCTCATTCAGCCAACTGCAAAGCCTGGTATTCTAAAGTGATTTCCTCTAATTTCATTTTCAAATTATTCTGACATATGAAGGCATTTAAAAAAGTTAAAACCAAAGAAGGGAGCACTACGCAGAAGAACTTTGAAGAGACACATTGGAACTGTTCAGTTAATCCTGTGGAAATATGTACCTACAATGATAGAGTATTCGGTGCAGTAGCAATACTACCATAAGGAAGTACCTAAAACCCCAAGATAATACTTTTACGTGTTTTTTAAAACCTGTGTTTAATCTAAAGGTGTTGCGTAAACAGAAAATAGAAAGCAACCCTTGAAAAGTCCATTTCATTTCCATAACTTATATTGCTAATTTATACAATTACCAACAAGAGTTGAGGTATGTTTTTGGACAGTAGAGGACACCACAGTTTTTATTGGTTGCCACCTATGCATATTATACGTACTTCAATATTTTGTTTCTCTGAAGTATAGCTACTCTTATGTTTACTTCTAATATGTCAAGAAGACATGCAACCAGAGTAAGTGAGTTTTATTTTCTGTCAATGTTCTGTCAATATGGGAGCAAGACCTCAGACCCCCTGGTCAGGGAAACTGCTCTCCCATCACGCAGCTCCGTCCTAAGGCACTGCCCCCAGCACCTTCTGGTCTCCCAGGCAGATAGGTGTTCGAGGCCCTCCTCCACCCGCAGGCTCCTGCCTGCGCCTCTTCCCTGGTGGTCCAGTGGAAGAGCCTGCTCTTCTGCTGGTCCACTCTGTCATCCTTCTCTGTCAACTTTCCTGTCTTTATTCTGATCTGTTTCTGTCTTTCTTTTCTTTTCTGCTCTGATTTCATTTGCCTCTTTTCTCTTTTGCCTTTCTGCTCTGTTTTCTCTTGCCTTTTTACATTACCCCCGTTTCTGCCTATTTTTCCTGCCACTGCTGCCCCCGTGGCCCCTACCCCGCTGCGTGTTCCCATTCCCACCTCCCAGCTGCTCCCCCTCCCCCTACTTAATGACGGCCGCGCCCATCGGGTGCGCCGCTGGTGCGCCGAAGGCAAGCCCGCCTTCGCCTGTCCATGACCAGCAGCAGGGACGCTGGTCCTCCGACCCCCTGCCGCTACGACTCAGGAACCCCCACACTCAACCCTGGATGCAACAACAACTGCTAGCTCTCGACGCCTAGCATCACCCAAGGCACGTTCTCCTGCCACCACTGCCGCCACACCTTCATGCACCTCCGGACTCCGACTGCTACCACCAACCCACCGGACACCAGCGCACCCAAACCCATGAGCTGCATCCTCCTCAACGTACGTTTCCTGCACAGACACGCAGTAGAAATCTGGGACACCTTCAACACCCTCTCACCCGACGTCGCCTTCCTCACAGAAACCTGGACCAATGCCAGCTCCGCACCCGACATCACAACCGCCATCCCCGACGGGTACAAGATCCTGAAGAAAGACCGCCCCAACCACCCTGAAGGAGGCCTCGCCATCGTCCACAAAAGCTCCCTCCGACTGACAATTCCATCTCGAACGAATCCTCGCCCCAAATGGAACACACCCACTTCCAGATCTAGGTCAATCCCAGAACGACTCTACGTGGAAATCTCACCTACAGACCTCCCGGACGCCGCGCCCGTTCACCAACACCATCGCAGTCTACATCGCACCCCACACCCTCACCTCCATTGACTACGTACTGCTCGGAGACCTGAATTTCCACCTTGACAACCTCTGCGACCCCAACCCCACCGCCCTCCTAGATAACCTCGCCAACATCGGACTGAAGCAACTCGTCATCACCCCCACCCACACGGCGGGACACACTCTCGACCCCATCTTCGCCTGAGGAAACAACATTCACTTCAAGCACACTAGGCAACCTCTCTTGACGGACCACTACTGCGTCCACTTCTCCTTCTCGAAACCCACCGCACACAAGCCAACGCCATGCCTCCCAGCGCAGAAACTGGAGCAAGATCACCGAAGAGCACCTCAGCCGCACTCCTCCCCCCACCACGACCGACGCCAACTCTGCAGCCATCAAACTCCACAAATGGATTGCCGACTGCGCCAACAAGCTCGCCCCCCTCCAGAACTCCAACAGACATCACAACATGAAAGCCACCCGGTTCATCCTGGACCGCCAAGAATCCAAGCGTTCGTGCCGACGACTTGAGAAAGCATGGAGGAACAGCAAAACCCCGGAAGCACGCACCGCCTACAGGGCCGCCACGACGGCACACCACCAACTCATCAGATCTACAAAGAGGAACTTCATTCAGGACACAATCCTCTCCAACTCCCGCAACTCCAAGGAACTCTTTAACATCATACAAGAATTCACCAGACCCCACAGCGGAACCTCCGACGTCCCTCCCTCCCAGGACCTCTGCAACAAACTCAGCTCCTTCTTCCACCACAAGATCAGGACACTCTACGACAACTTCGATGAGCATGACCAAGGCATTGACCCAACACCATCCACCAGCAACACCACTCAGCGGACCATCCTCGCCTGGACCCATGTCACCACAGAAAACACCGCAAAGATTATGAGGAGCATCCACTCCGGAGCACCCACTGACCCCTGCCCACCGCACATCTTCCACAGAGCCACACCCGCCATCGCACCAGAACTACGACGGACAATCAACTGCACCCTCAAACAGGCACGTTCCCCGTTGGCTGGAAACGCACTGAAGTCAAACCCCTCCTCAAGAAGCCCTCCGCAGACCCGACGGACCTCAAGAACTACAGGCCTATCTCTCTCCTCCCCTTCGCCGCCAAAGTCACCGAGAATATCGCCAACACCCAGCTAACGAACTTCATAGAATCCAACGACATCCTCGACCCATCTCAATCCGGATTCCGCAGCAACTACAGCACCGAGACCGCCCTTCTAGCCGCCAAGGATGACATCCACACACTACTCGATCAAGGCCACACTGCAGCCCTCATCCTACTAGACCTCCCACCGCACACTAGCCACCAGACTCCACGACGCTGGCATACAGGGAACTGCCTTAGACTGGATCTGCTCCTTCCTCTCCGGCAGAACACAAAGAATAAGACTCCCGCCCTTCCATTCCGAACCCACAGAGATCAGATGCGGAGTACCCCAAGGATCCTCCCTCAGCCCCACGCTCTTCAACATCTACATGGCCCCCCTCGCAACCATCAGAAAACACGGACTCAGCATAGTATCCTACGCTGCCTACACCCAGCTCATCCTCTCCCTCACCAAGGAACCCAACATCATCAGGCACAATTTCCAGGAAGGAATGAAGGTCGTCGCATCCTGGATGAGCAGCAGCTGCCTGAAGCTCAACTCGTAGAAAACGGAAGTCCTGTGAGAAGATTTGAGTTCTATAAAATCTTCTCACAGCAAATGAAAGATCTTTTTTCGGAAGTGGTAATCTCCATTTTCAACGGGGCTTCTCCGCCTCCCTCTTGGTCCACAGCAAAAATTGTAATATTCCCTAAAAAAGACAAATCACCACTTGAGATGTCTTCTTACAGACCAATAACCCTTATAAACACCGACTCTAAAAAAAATTCCAAAATCATTGCATCCAGATTATCTACAAACATCGAGTCTCTTGTCTCCAAATGGCAGCACGGGTTCATTCCCAAAAAGGGCACTACAGAGCATATCCGCCGGGCCATCACTCTATTTGACGCCGCTAAGGTGTCGGGAGACCCAATCGCATTCATTCTACCCGATGCTGAAAAAGCTTTCAATCGGGTCTCCTGGCAATTCCTATGGGACGCCATGAGGCGGATGGGCTTTGGCCCTAAGATAGTGCAGGCCCTCCAAGCTTTATATCAGAACCCCACAGCCAGAATCTCAATCAATGGGCACTTGACGGAACAAATAGAGATCTCACGAGGGACGAGACAGGGGTGCCCTTGCTCCCCGTTGCTCTTTGCCCTATATATTAACCCTCTTATTAATAAAATCGAACTTAATTTTGAAATAATGGCAGTGAGCAGGTTTGGCATGGACACTAAGATCATGGCCTATGCCGATGATCTCGCCGTAGTGACCCCGGAACCCAAAGCTCCCATTAAGGCACTGGAACAAGAGGCCCAAGAATTTGGAAAGCTATCCGGATACGCCCTTAATAAAACAAAAACACAGATTATCTTAACTGAAAAAATAAATTGGGTGGATAATAGAGTAGTCCAAAAGCCAAATATCTAGGGGTTAATATAGTTGCTGGCCTAGATTTAATAGTAAAGGAAAACCTGACTCCGCTAGCAGCTGATACTAAGAAGTCACTCAAAAGAATTAACAATCTACATTTGACCATAGCAGGGAGATGCAACGTTTTAAAGATGACTTTTTTTCCTAAATTACTTTACTTTTTCAGAACAATTCCGCTAGAGTTTAATAACAGCATGCTTCATTTGTTTGAACAAATCTTCTCCCAATTCATTTGGGCCTATTCGCAGCCGAGAAGGGCTTTTAAACTACTCTCTCTTCCTAGAGATAGAGGTGGGTGGGCTCTCCCCAATTTAAAACTATATTATTGGGCAACAGTCCTACAATACTCCTCTGAATTATTACACGAATACCCTGATGTGAATCTCATGGAACTTCCATCTCCCTATATATCATTACTAGGGGAAAGCGCTAGGGGCTGTCTTTGGAGGCAGTTGGAATTTGGCTACTAGAAGCGGGTCAGATTTAAGACTTTGACGAACGCATACAGGGTTTTCTCCAATATACGCAGATTATTTGGACTGGGCAGACTAAATCATTATACCCCCATAAATAACAATACTAACCTACCACTTATTTTTGAAAAATCATATTTCCAAAAATGGTATAGAGCTGGTATCTCAAAATTGGGGGATCTGGTGACTCCAGAAGGTGTTCAGCCTTTTAGTGACCTTAAAGCCTGCTACAATCTGAATAATAATCAGACCTTCTTGTATCACGCCAATAAAGACTTTCTGATACACAAATCGGGAGGACTAGCAGGTTTTGCAAAGATGGATTTTATAGATAAACTGCAGGGGCTAAGACCACCCCGGATCGGATACATCTACACAATCTTAAACAACCAAATGCCCGATGATCTAGGAAAGATAGACGAAAAGTGGCAGCAGAAACTGAATGCCCCCCCTAACACCTTCTGTCTTACATTGAGCTTTGCACAAAGCTATCTGTTGTCATGCAAACTACAGGCGCAATTTTATAAGACAGGATTCTTCCTGTATATAACTCCCAGTAAGATTGCTAAATGGGGAACTGGGAGTGGAACAATGTGTCCTAGATGCTCCGAGTCTGCTGCAGACTCGGTGCACATGTTTGCTACATGCCCAAAATTAGAATCTCTATTGGACAAAGTGCAGCAGTTCCTGGGTGCAGTTTTATTATTAGACGTCCAACTCACCCCAACTATTATCCTGCTGGGGCTATACGAAACGATCAATAGGAAGACTGGGGGTGCTTTAATGTTTGTTGCAATGACTATCCTTAGGATCTGTATTGCCTCGCACTGGAAAGATCCGAATCCTCCCTCGTTTGCCCAATGGCAGGCCCGGTTGTTGGCTACATGTAAATTGGAGAGTGCTATCTATGCTAAAAAAGGCAGACGAGCAAAAAAAAAAAGGACTAGAGATATGGGAACCTTTAACTCGGTGGCTCAACATTATGAATGCACAGGACATTTAGAAGGTTTTTATGGGTGCTTCTCCTGTCCTCCCACTGCTTCCCCGCTTCTCCCTTCTCCTCTTCCTTCTTTTTTTTTTCTATTCTTTTTCTCTTTTCTTTCTTCTTTTTTTTTCTCTCTCTTTTTTTTGTTCTTGTGCTCTTGGATTTGCCACGTTAACACTTGTGCAATCAGAAATGTTTTTCCCCAATGCAGGATTGAATGCCTATGTATGGTTAAATTGTTTTTTTTTCTGTTTTACGCTAGAACCTTCACTGCTTGTAATATTCACCGGTTGCATCGAGGGGTTTGGGGCGGGGGGAGGGGGGGCGCCGTAATGAATTATTTTGATATTGTTTTCTAATGTACTGCATACATAAAAAAATAAAATTAAAAAAAAAAAGAAAAAAAAAGAAAGAAAACGGAAGTCCTTATCCTCGGATCCACCCCCACCGCATGGGATGACACCTGGTGGCCCCCCGCCCTCAGAAACCCTTCCACCCCCATGGACCACGCCCGCAACCTCGACATCATACTCGACTCCTCCCTCACCATGAACCGACAGATCAACGCTGTATCCTCCACATGCTTCAACATCCTCCGCACACTCCGCAAGACCTTCAAATGGATCCCCCCCGAATCCAGGAGGACAGTCACCCATGCACTCATCACCAGCAGGCTGGATTACGGGAACGCTCTCTACGTCGGAATCAACAAATCTCTACTTCACAAACTCCAGACTGTCCAGAACGCCGCAGCCAGGCTTGTCCTCAGCATCCCACGACACGACCACATCACCCAGCACCTCCACTGGCTCCTCGTTGAAAAAATAGTGACCTTCCAGCTGCTCACACAAGCCTACAAAGCCCTCCACAACACCGGACCCAATACCTCAACGGAAGAATCCCCTTTTACGCCCCCAAGAGAACCTCCGCTCCGCCGACTTAGCCCTGGCCGAAATCCCCCACATCCACAGAGCCAGAACGGGAGGCAGATCCTTCTCCTACACTGCGGCCAAGACCTGGAACAGACTCTCCCTCAACATCAGAAGAAGCCCAACACTGCAAACCTTCAGAAAGGACCTCAAGATCTGGCTGTTCGGATGACCTCGGAGCTTCCCGAACCTCCTCCCCCCAGCGCCTTGAGACCCTTACGGGTGAGTAGTGCACTCTATAAATTACCTGATTGATTGAAGTCCTACACTCCTTTGGATGAGCATATAGACTCGCAGTCAGTGATATATTTTAGCCGGTGGTTGCAGGTGCGACCCATTGGCACTCGTTATTTGGAAGACAGATACTTATTTTTCCTCACCAGCCACTGACCCCGAGTAAAAGAGAAAAAAAACACACAAGGGCGAAAGGAGGAGGACAAGAAAGATAGAACAAGCATTGGCAAATGCATTAGGTTTCGCCTATCTGATTAATAGTAAGCTGTTTGTTGTTGTAAGTTTTAGCTTGGTGACCAGTTGTGCAATATAAGTATATTGTAATATAGGTATAATATAAGTATATATAATAATTTACTGAAATCCTGTTAAAGTGTTATGACTTGTTTATTGAGAAAGGCAATATATTGAGCTGGAAACAATGATTCTGGAATGGTCAGCATTTTGGCAGGGGCAAAGCAAGCCCTCTCCCATGAGGAATAGGTTACTATTTATTAACCGCATTACCTATGAAAGAAAAATATAAAAATACTAGCAGTAGAAAGACCACCCACCTATATCTTAAAAGGAAAAGGTGGGTGGAGCACTCTAAGCACACCACCATGACACGGCTGACCGGGTATGCAGGGGTCAAGGAAGTAAGACAAGCTACATCAGTATCGACTCTGTACCCCCTCTTTTGAATATAATATATACCAAAGTGGCGCCTTATGCAGCCACACTAATCTTTAATTCTATCCATACATGTGGTGAAGGAAAAAAACTCCTCACACTGCTGTCAAATCAGAGTAGGCATGCAGCGCCCCTCAGCCGCTAAAACAAACAAAGTAAGTGGGAACCCCGAGCTGCGAAAATAAGTTTGAAATTAGTCTGGGATGCATTGAAATCATACTTTTGGAGATAATGTCATCCAAGTGTGTCTGATCAAGCAGAATAGAGAAAAGTTAATTTAAATAAACTGGTACAAGTCCAAAGAGTCCAATTAGCCTAAAAAAATCTTTCCATAAAGGGCTCTGGGGCCTATCTTTGTGCTTTCTGTAGCTCTTTGACAGTTTGTATGTGCATGTTGCTTCCGTCACTAATCATCTCTTTGAGGTACGATGACTGCGCTCTACCAAGGCACCTAGGAGAGCCACAGATAACTAGATATTTACCTCTTTATTATTATTATTTAAATTTATTTACTTGGGCTTCTAACTCAACTTGTGCGCTCAGGTACATTGTCGCTAACAGGACTGTGACTTCATCACAAAGGTTCACACTTAACTCAAAATCTTAGAAACATCAATTGACCAAAAAGCAGTATAACCCAAAAGCATATACGTTTCTTACTGTGCTCGATTAATGTCATTAGGGAGTTGTAGCAGGTCCCTTCGGTCTCCAAATATGTTTCAAGAGAAAAGATTTCATTGGATTTCAATGGGGAGATTTGCACTTGTGCATATATGCAGAGCACATCCCTGAGCAAGTACAAAACAAAACACTTTTCCCCAATCCCTTTCACTGGGCAATTGAACCACTTACCTCACTACTGAAGCAAGACCCCCATACTGTGCTGTAATACCCTTCAATGAGGAGTGAAAGCGTAACCCACACTGTTTAGCTACTGTTCAATAAATAATGGCAGCAAGATCCCACACTGTACTACAAGCAATGAAAAGTATAAGTACTTCACAAGCTGCATCAATGTGCATTGGGAAATCAGAGCAGAAACAAAGACCTGGATTTGCATAAATACAAGACACAATAATTTCACAGGCCACTATGTTTGACTGTTATACATTTACTACTTGCACTACTATGCTCGCATCTATTTGCTTATCACTACACGCATAAGACACACGGACATGTATTTGCACCAAGATTTGGGCACACTCTCCAGGCTTCACTGAACTCAAATGTTTCTACAAACACCAAATTTGTTTCCATCCACATCCTAGTGAAGTAGTATCTACTCGCATATCTTTAAAGTGTTCTCTAACTAGGAGAGTTTTCACTATGTATATCAGTGGGGAGCAGATGGAGGTCTCTCCCCCCCCCCTCCGCCTGCCCCTGGGGGTTCTCAGCACATTTAAATGCCAAGATTAAGTAGTCACTCCAGGGTGCTCCAATGTATCTCAAAAAGGGGAGGGGGCCAGGCCTTGCACCGCCCCCAAATACATTATATTGGGTAGCCAAAGAAGGTCCTGCTGTGTTTTTTTGATCCATGACCTAGTGCAGCAGAATGTCTTTCATAGCACTTTAATAAGAAAGGGAGTCATTACCTACGCTCCAGCAAGCTTATTCCAAAGTATTCACGTTATCCTTAGTGGGAAAGATTCGTCCACAATAAGCATAAGGGCCTTAATACAACATCAGACAAATATCCTTGACTTCACGGCAAAACATGACCAAATTATCAGCACTTGCGCTGCACATTTCCAGGAAAATCATATACGCCGTAGCAATATAACGACACACATAAAAGGATAGGAATGCACCACCCTAGGAAAGGATGCTGGGCTGAGAACCCCACCCACAATGGACAGTCATAGGTTCTCCTCTGCGGCAGCATGCACGAGTGCAAGATGCAAGAACCTATGCATACACAGTAGGTGCAGTTACAACTCGTGCCAGCCTTGTGCTTCATTTTTCTCAGGTGAAGCAGCATTGCACTATTACTTTCCTCCCCCGAACTACGACTCATGCGCTTCTCTGACACAGACGGCAGCTTCTCATTGTCAGCTATCTTGTTTGGTTTATGAAGTGAAGTACAAGTACCAACAACAAGGACCACGCCAAGCAGGCTGACGTCACCAAATCGTGTAGTGCTAGCCTCTGATTGCCTAGATGGAGAGAAAAAGGCAAGGTTCTTGGATCCCAAGTCAGATAGGTGAAAAAAAACTGACTGTGATTGGTTCATTTTTACAGTCCGCCACCTAAGTCCAGCGCTCATTGGCTTATTTCCTAAACATTACACAGGCTTGTCATTGTACTTAGACACATATGTCCCTTGGGATCGATAATCGATAATACACAATCACTGGCCCATACTCATACACCCAACATAAATCCCTGATAGCACTGTTCCGAGTTTAATCGTTAAATCAGTTGTTCACTATCTACAGGCTCATCCTAACACACTTGATACATAATTGAACCTGTAATCAAACTCTCTTTCCTCTGGTTGATGGACCATTAGTTGAAGAGTTGATGATAACTAATTATTGATCTATACTACTGAATAAAGCACAAACTCAATATAAGGTTAAAAATATTTATTGCAAATAATGTGAAAGTAAATGCTCATCATGTACAGTTTTACAAAGCAAACAAAGAATAAATCACAGAGAGAGAACATTATTTCAAACAAAAAAATATCAAACTCATATCACAATGATTAGAATGCAATAAGGGAGTGGATAGATGAAGAGACATAAGTTTCAGAGACAGATATAATTTTGCAAATATTTTTGCAAAATACAGGTTTTAGCCATACTAACCTAAATGTCTTAGTGGAAAATCTACCCCCTGGCCACGAGAATAGATGGGGGTTCCCTGGAAAAGATTCAGGGAACAAAGAATAGGACAGGAAACAGGTAGGCCTCTATCTGCATACAGCAAACCGACGGACAGCGACGATCTCCCCTCTCTAGCTTCTTCAAGAGGCACGCCCAAGAGTTCTCGAATTGTTCAGCAAACTCGCCCCCTAACACCTTCCAGTCACCCCAGTTATAGTCTAAAAACCTACATGTCCATCCCACCATAGTAGCAACATTTTTCAGAATCTACTTCTCTCATTGGTCAATTTAGGGGGTGTTCTATCACACCACCATAGTCACATCCATGGTTTCACAGCATTCATTGTTCAAAAATACGTAATCCACGTTTCACAAATACAGCTTCCTTCCATTTGCAACATATTTCGAAACTCTTCATTTTACTGTCCGCCTCTACAGCTTCCGCGGAAGAAGTTTGTTCACTTGCTAATGATCTCACGGCCATCCTTCCGTTACTTGGCAGACAAACAATGGATCACGAAGGTCATTGAGATTGCCTTCTTCATTTCGCTCTCAGAGCTCGATTTTTCAGCTTTTATTTGACTTCTCCTCACGTTAACCCTTGATTCATCATGCAAACAATATAAGCCCATACAAGCTTCACTACGATGAATAAAACACAGACATTATTAATTTCATGAAATATAATTCTCACTGTTCACCACCCACCATTTGCACTAAACCACCTTATCCGTTTAGTAAAGCATTAACGCACAGAAAGCAGCATTATTATTATTTTAAATCTCGAGCAGAGCGTGAATACAGCCTAGTTTTTCATGCATTAGTCCACGCATTAGTGCACGCATGCGCACAAGCATTTCCCCGTGTTTTTTTGTTTTTGCATGTTAGTTTCACCGCACACTATTAGTAAATGTTACAGAGGAATTAATCCGAGCAGGTTTTATTTTCTGAAACCCCTGCTCCATCAATTCCCCCCTTTGATGGCATTTTTGAGCCATCACAAAAATCTCCATCAAACTAATTACCACCTTTATTTTTATCTAAAGGATTATACTCTTTTCTCGTTTTGCCACTTTCTCATCTAAGTTTTTCATCATTTCATAATAATTTCCTCTCATATTTTCTAATTCTATTTCTTCTCTCCTTCTTTTTTCCTAGCTCTACGTTTATTATCTACTTCTGTCATCTCCTTTTTTCCACATCTACCCTTACGACATTTATATGCCATCATTATTAACACAATCACTACTGCTATTGAAATAATTGGTATTAGTATTTTGCCTAATAAGCTACTCCCAAATGTGGAAAACCATTTACTTATAGAGGAAAAACTCTAACCCAGTTTCTCCCAAACACCGTCAACCTCCAGTTGAGTCAAATCTTCACGCAATTTCATAATATTTTTTATGTACCCCTCTAGACTTTTACTTTTATCAGGTATGTAAGTACAGCAGTGTTGTATTTTCAACATGCCACAGACTCTGCCCTCTTTTGCCAATAAAATATCCATGGCAAGTCAATTTTGCAAAACCATTGATCTAATTGCAATAATTTCAGTATCAATCATTACAAACCCACCAGCAGTGTCTGTTGATAAACGATCAACCACTGTGGACAATTTTCGAATTTTATGCGAATTTAGAACGCCTCCAACTGAGGGTATCAGTGCACCAAATATATCACCAATTATTTCTGTAAAACTTGCTCTCTTTATTCGTGTTAGTCCATGTTTTATTTAATTGATTTTAATATTTCTATCTACATGGTAAACTTTAGGAAATACAATGCCAAAATAACAACTACCATACCAGTGTGCCGGCAATCTATAGTAAGCATTTTTACCACCCACATAATATATTCCAGGAAATACAAGATCAGTTCCACCTTTTAATCCCCATCCACCAGTTATTAGGAAAGTATGTTCACACTCACTAGTACCAATGAAATAATTATTATAGTCAGTTTTTAGTCTAAGTAAGCAAAGTTTCCCTTTATGATACCAATCCAGAGACATTGCAGCGTAAGTTTCGCCTTTCTTATAATTTTCCTCTCTAAAAGCCCATGGTGGTACATGTGACTTCTGTTCAGCAGCTTTCCTTTGAAAATCCTGTCTTCTTTCTTCAACCATGTTAATGAATTCTTTCTCTTCTGCCCGCAAACTACAAGTCAGATTATTTCTATGAGCATATACTGTATCTACTGTCTGTGTAATATGGAAAAATTCTCCCATGTATCCCGCATTTCTGTTACGATACACCTTCTTATTCATATCTTTTCTAATAGGATTTTCTGAAAACACTAAATTCATATTTAAATAATAGTACTCCAACTTCCCCGTCACGTAAAAAAGACTTGTTAGAACACTACATGAAACGCCATATGCTAAAGGAAGGTGATGATAAGTCACCCCCTCTGAGACAGAAGAAGGTAATTGCATGCACACATAACAATCTCTCACATCCATCGTATCCACATATTCATACAACAATTTGGTAAAGACATTTAATGAGAAATCACTAATTGATTTATCATGATGATAAATGTTAACATCAACCTGATCATTGTTAATTTTAGGGGTTTCTTTAGTAACAGGATCCATTCTTTCACTAATCACATTATTAGTAATATTCTTGATATTAGTTACCATTAGAACAGGTACAAAGACAGTTAATATTAACCATATTAACATTAATAACGAAACACTACATAAGCAAGCTTTAATACATTTACGTTTAAAACTAGGTTCTTGATTTCCAGTCACTATATCTTCTGCCATTTTGTATACTATAAAAAAATAAAAATCTAAGAAAAACCTAAAACTTTCTAAAATTTTTGACAAACTTGTCCGAAAACCACCGGAAAGATAGCGTATCCAACACTTCAAGAAGAAAGCTTCTTCTTTACCCCCTCTTTTTCTTTCTTTTTTTTTTTTAAATCTTCTTCAGATCATCTGGAAGTTCCCAAATATTTTCACTGAATTTTGTTGCACCTTAATTTTCACTGTTCTCTTTTAAGGCGGTCTTAGTTTGCTTTCATCAATTTGTTCAGTACCAGTACCAGCTTCTCTTTCTATTTGATGTGTGCTTTCAATTTCTTCCAAAATAACATATGTCCATTCAGGAGCTCTGTATTTCCTGCTTGGGACTCTTATTCTCCTTGTTCTTCTTACTGATTCTTCCTCCGATTCTTCTTGTTCAGTTTGACTTTTCAAGAGTATATTTCAGTCTTTTTACTCCACTTGGCCAATTGTCACCCTTCTTTGCTCTCTTAGCTTGAACCACTTCTTCACCCTTTCTTGCTGTTTCACAGACTCTTTTATTCAGTCTTTTTCTTTGTTGAACTTGCTCTTGATCTTCTGTATCTTCCTTTTCTACTTGCTCAACAACAGTCTTACGAGACCCAGTAGCTGGCGCCCACTCTACTTGACTTGTGCTTGGTTGTTCATCATCATTTTTCTTGTCAGAATCTGTCACTTTAGATTCTTTAGCTTCACAACCTTCAGCTTCTCGTTTCTTGTTTTTATTCACCAGTTGCTGCTCACCTTCTTTTTCAAGTGGACTTGGGACTCTTCTGGTATGACTCGCATGGATCCAGTTTGGCAAGCCACCACACTTCACTGCTGTTGTTGTCACCAAAATAATCTGATAAGGTCCGTGCCACCTGGGTTCTAAACACGACTTCCCCACGTGTTTCTTGACAAGAACCCACTCTCCTGGACTCAGATCATGTGCTTGATCCAGCTGTGTTGTGGTTGCAATTTCTCCAACCTGAAGAGACACAGAACGCACCAGATCAGCCAATCCTTTGCAATAATCAAACACTAGATCATTAGAAATATTCATCACTTTGTTTGCTGGTACAATCGCTTGTCTCCTTGCTCTTCCCATCAGCACTTCATGAGGACTCAATCCAGTCTTTTTATCTGGGATGCTTCTAAGACTCATCAATACCAGGGGTAAAGCGCCAGGCCACTTCAGAGCTGTGGATGCACATACTTTTCCCAATCTAAATTTTATAGTGCCATTAATTTGCTCGACCACTCCAGATGCTTCTGGTCGGTAGGCACAATGCAGCTTCTGCTCAATCTGTAGTGCTGCACAGATCATTCGAATTATCTCATTATTAAAATGAGATCCCCTATCTGTCTCTAAAGTGACTGGAAAACCAAACCTTGGAATTAGTTCTCTTAGAAGCAGCTTCGCAACAGTCAAACTATCATTTCTTCTTGTTGGATAAGCTTCTACCCAACGAGAAAACAAGCAAACAACAACCAACACATATTTTAGTCCGTTACATGGGGGAAGCTCGATGAAATCAAGCTGGAGCCTCGTAAATGGTCCTGCTGCTTTTCCTATTCGTCCCCAACTTACAACTGTCTTTCTGCCTGGATTTTGCTGCTGACAGGTAACACACATCTGGCATAAACTCTCTGCAATGACCCAGAATTTAGGGTTATACCATGACTGCTTGAAGAGCCTAATCATTGCATCTCTTCCAACATGTGCAATTCCATGGTATACCCTTGCCATTCGGGAAAGTAAAGAATCTGACATAACTGGTCTTTCATCTATATATACCCGAACTTCATCCTCTGCTCTCTTCTTGCAGCCAGTTTTTTTCCAAATTTCCTTTTCCTCATCACTTGCCTCTTCTTGTAACTGTCTAATCTCATCCCAGGTTTCCCAGGAGGAAAACATTAGGTGGCAATTAGTTTTTTTCTTCTCCACCCCTCTGTTTATTGCAATTGAATTTTGTGCACAGAAACACGCTACTTGATCAGCGTATCTGTAGCCGCTTGTCACATAATCATTTCCTGACTTATGTGCAGAACATTTGACCACTGCAATTTTCTTTGGCAATTGCAAAGCATCCAATAAATCTTTCACATTTTTGCTATTTCTTATAGGAGAACCTGAAGAAGTCAGAAATCCCCTTTGCATCCATAATTGTCCGAAATCATGAACCACCCCAAAACCATATTGACTATCAGTAAATATGGTTACTTTCAAGTTTTTGCCAATTTTGCATGCTCTAATCAGAGCTATGAGTTCAGCAATTTGTGCAGAATGTACCCCTTTTAGACAGGATGCTTGCAGAACCGCAGCCACTGTACATACTGCATAAGCAGAACTCAATTCACCTTTTTCATTTCTCAGACAAGATCCATCAACAAACATCACACTATTTGATTTCTCTAACGGGTATCCTTAATGTCTGGCCTTGGTTTCGTGCACAAATCTGTCACATCCAAACAATCATGATCCGCTTCGTCTCTTACCTCCTCACAAAATGGACTAGGCAACAATGTTGCCGGGTTTATTGTTGTACATCTCACTACTGTCACATTTTCAGCACCAAGTATTACTCTTTCATACCTAGTCAGCCGACTATAGGTCATGTACTGCATACGTGTCCTTGTCAAAAGGATCTCAACTGAATGTGGCACATATACTTTAACTGGATGTCCCATCACAATCGCTTCACTTTGTTCCAAACTCACACAAGTAGCAGCTACTGCTTTTAAACAACCTGGTAATGCTGCAGCCACTGAATCCAAAGTAGCTGAAAATATGCCACTGGACGTCGTGCCATTCCATGTTTCTGAGTTAAAACTGAAAGTGCACACCCATCTCTTTCACTACAGTACAACGCAAAATCCTTTGTATAATCTGGCATTCCCAATGCAGGTGCTCGACAAAGACTGTCTCATAACTCAATAAAAGCATTCATGCTTTCATCATCCAATTTAATCGGATCAGTCACATCTTTGTGTGTCAACCTCTGTAGAGGCTTTGCAATCAGTGAAAAACCACTGATCCACTGTCTGCAGTATCCAACCATTCCCAGGAACATTCTCACTTCCTTCTGAGTTTTTGGAGGACTCATTTGTTGAATCACACTGATCCTTTCTGGTGTCACTTTTCTCACTCCCTTCTCTATTTTGTGTCCCAAATATTGGACCTCTTGTTTACAGAACTGTAATTTTGCTGGTGACACTTTGTGTCCCCCTTCTGCCAGATGATTCAGTAAGGCAATTGTATCTGTCACACATGCCTCTCGTGTTTTTGATGCCACCAGTAGGTCATCAATGTACTGAACAAAAAACGATTTTTCTGGCATAATCAAAGTCTCCAAACATTTTTTCAAAATCTGATTAAAAATTGATGGACTCTCTGTGTACCCTTGAGGAACTCGGCACCATGCCAAAACACGGTCTCCGAACCGGAACACAAATAAATATTGACTATCCGGATGTAAGGGAATAGAGAAAAATGCCTGACACAGATCAATTACTGTATACCATTCTGCATCACAGGGAATTTGGTATAAAATTACTGCTGGATTTGGCACTATCGGACAACAGGGTACTACAATCTTATTTATCTTTCGTGAATCCTGTACTATCCTATTTTTCCGCTTGGCTTTTTAATTCCCATAATAGGTGAATTACAAGGACTGCTTAGTATTTCTTTTAAAATACCTTGCTCAATCATTTGGTCAATCACAGGAATTATTCCCGCTGTTATCTCAGGACTCATTTTGTATTGAGGTGTATTTGGAAATGTTGCACCCGGTTTCACTGAAACCTGAATAGGATTCACACCTTTCATCAGGCCAATCTCTTTTCCTGAAAAATCCCATACATCAGATCTTACAGTATCTCTTAATTCTGTAGGCAAATCTTCTTCAGTAAGAAGTGAAAATAGTTCATCCACTTCTGTCCCTTGTTTTGCTAACATCATTTTAAACGCAACATCCTCATCTGGTGTTTGGAAAGCAATACCATCTGGTGTACAATAAATTGTGCAATTCATTTTGCACAGTAAATCTCTCCCTAACAGATTTACCGGACTCGTATCACATACCACAAACCGATGCATGTCTCTGAATCTTCCAATATGAACTTCAATTGGCTTTGTTATTGGGGTTCTGATATGCTGATTGGAAACTCCTACAACTTGGATAGTTTCTCCCGAGAGGGGTAGGTTTGGAATTTCTGCTTCTCTCACAATAGAACGGGTAGCACCAGTATCCACTAGGAATGTAATATCATTACCTTCCACTTTTCCATCAACAAATGGACCTGACTGATCTACCTCTAGAGTTGCACCAAGCAGGCACTCTTCCTCCCCCCTCAGGCACCGTCATTGAGATGAGTCTGAATCACTCTCATTGCACTGCAACAAGCATTGCGGAATCATTTGCACAGTTTGATTCTTACCAATTTGTTCACTCGCGTGAAATCCAGTGTTCGCACTGTATCTCTGCACCTGAGCATTCACATTATTTGGCATAGGAGCTTGTGGTACCTGTAACTGTGGAGTAACTATCTGCTGCTGTTGTTGCTGTTGTTGACTCACAATCACCTCATTCTGTTAGCAGATCTACACTCGTTCTTCCAATGTCCAAATTTTCTGCACGCATGACAAGGATATTTCCTTTTCATTTCATCTTTGTTCATCTTACCTCTACCTCTACCACCACTCATTACTTGACCACTCTGATTCTGACCTCTCATCTGGAAATCTGTTTGAGAACCACTGCTTCCTTCTTGCTGTTCTGCTACCTTCACTTGTGCCCACATCATTTTCTCTTTTAGCTTCTTATGTCTCGATTCAATATCATCACTACAATATTTTGCATACCTCAGTATCTCATCAACTGTTTTACTCTGCCAACAAATCAAATGTTGGTGAATCATGTTACTAATTTCTGGTTTTAATCCAAATACAAAACGTTACACAAAATGTCCCATATCTTTATCTCCAATATTCTCAAACCCACTGTACTGTTTAAACACCTGTAACAACCTTTCATAATAAGCATGTACTGACTCCTTTGGTTCTTGGGTTGTTCTGTCAATTTTAACCCAATCTGTTTCCTTCGGAGAAATTTTTCCTTTCAAGTATGTAATCATCTGATGATATTTTCTCATCACCTCATCTGAAGGTGCACCTGTTTTCGGATCTCTAGGATATTCTTCCTTAGGCCAATCAACAGTAATCTTACACTCTGTCCATAAATCTGCTGGAACAACAATCTCAAATAAACCATCCAGATCTTTCAACAAGACTTTTGAAACCTTCACAAACCTCTCTACTTGTTTGTACCATTCAACTGGTTTTTCCCTCAACCTAGGAAAGTCATGAGTAAAAGACAATATATCCTGTCTTGTCCAAGGTACGTGAACATATCCACAACCCGGAACTTCTCTCCTTGGACACACTTTTCAGCCTGTTCTGTTTCTCTCAGTGGAAATAAAGACGCATTTTTATTGGCATTCAGTTCTTCTTTCTTTTTCGCCCATCTACTTTTCCACCGTACTACATCTCCCCATTTTTTCAGAATATTCATTAACTCTTTTATTTGCAATCTTTTACCAGACGCATTCAAACTCTCTAAATCTTTTTCAGTAAAATCCAGTCTATATGTTTTCTGTAACACTTTTGACTTCTCTATGTCCACTCCATATTCACAAGCAGCCTCTGTCAACTTTTCATGGAGATTTCTGGATTTCCAAGTAATATTTTTGCACAGAAATAACAACTCTTCATCTCGATAATTTCCCAATCTGTCTGGACTTATTGTACCAATATTCATTTCTTCCAAATCCACTCTCAGATTACCCACATCTATACTCTGTGGTTGAGGTTTTCGTTTTTCCATTCCCCTTATCCAGTCATCTAATTCATCTGGTGAGGGTCCCATTGAACTGATATCGGAGTGACATTCTGTACTAGTCTTCTCGGATCCATTTGCGCACTTCTCTTAGGGGTTTCAGTTAACATCTCACAAACTGGCAAATCAATTAATGAAGTATTTTTCTCTGACTGTTCTACCTGATCATCTATCATTACCACTTTATTCCTGTCTCTATTTATTGGGACTGTCAACGTATGTACTTTTGATATATTCTGGTTTTCTCCATACAACGGAACTATAGGTCCAATTGTTAATGGCACTGTTAATGCTTCCGCATTAAGATTCAACTGATTAATTTTCTGAGTCAACTCCTCTCTTGCCCTATTCAACATATCCATTTCACTCTCTTGTACTGCTCTAGACACTACTGGAACTTGTGAAACCTGCGGAATTAGTGGGGTTCCCATTAATGGTGCATTTGGGACTGTCTCACTTGTGTTCTCTTGATAAGGTGGAGGTTTTTTAGTCAAAATGTCATCTAATAACTCATCATCAGAATCACTTAGGACAAAATGTATCCTTGATGTCTCTACATTTTTCTTCTTCTCTTTACATTTGCCTCCATTTGCTTCTTCAGCAACTAAAACTGGATACAGACCCTCTGTCACAACCGCTCTCCTCCATCTTTTCATTCTTTCTCCCCGACTTTCAAAAGGCTATCTAGTCATAATATTTCTGTATCTTCTTCCACCCCTATACTTCTCTCGCTCATATGCCTCATATTCCCATTCCTCAAGCGCTTCATACTGAGTAGGTCTAGGTCTAGGTTCTAGAGAATTCATTCGTTCTCTCAGATTCTGTAGAATCCTTACATTAAATGTACCATGCTCTGGAAAGGCTAAAACACCATCATCTTCCGTGTATTTCACCCAATTCTCTAACCAAGTACACGTATGATAACCACATTCCAACATCATAAAAGAAGCAGCTGTTCCGGGAGGTGGAATAAGAATTCCCTCTCTCGTAACTATTGGTTTGTCCTTTTTAAAGAAACTCTTTATCTTATTAACTAACTTCATTTTCCCAAACTTCTCGCTCAAATACAATTCAGTAAACAAACAACAAACTCTTCGTACTTCCGCTTATTCTATTTGCTAACAACCGTCCAATAGCAGCGCGACTCACACTAACAAACCAATCAGAACACTCCTATGTAATCAGTACCTTAACCCATACTAGCAGGGCTCACAGTAATCGACCAATCACAGCACTTTGAACACCAGCGGCCTGACCAATGCCAGCGCGGCTTTTCGTGACGTCCGTATTACTCCTTTCTACTGACCCTCCATTTACAAAATAATACGCCAATGTTTTTACTATACTTTTTCTCAATAAAACTTGTTAGGAAACAAACATAAAACAATGCTACTTTGTCTGTTCCACTAAATAAAGAGATAGTCTTCACTTCAAAAAGAAATATTCTCTCACTTCAAGAAAAATAACGACCAGCGCTATTCTACACCCAAACAAGCTACAGGAGGACTTGGTACTCCTCTAGGGATACTAGCCAAAGTTTCGGAAGAGGACTTTCACGTGGAAAGAGGTCTTGGTACTCCTTTGGGGATGTAAGGCCAGAGTTTCAGAAGTGGACCCTTCGCTATTTCACACAAAATCTACTCTCAAACGAAATAATCCCTAATATAACACCAACAGTCTCTCGCCGTTGAGTATTACGACAACAGACAAAGTACTTCTGCAGTGTGATACCTTATCCACACTATTCTTCTGCCTCTTCAGGCTAATACATTATCATCCCGGGATCTTAGGTAACTCCGTACCCGTACTTCAAGACAACATAGAACAAAACACTAACTTTTCATGTTAAGAAAACAAGTAATCAATAATCAATAATTATTACCAAACTAATCAACAATAACCATCCTCTGCTACCAAAAACGGATCCACGCCAATCAGGGATCGATAATACACAATCACTGGCCCATACTCATACGCCCAACATAAATCCCTGATAGCACTGTTTCGAGTTTAATCGTTAAATCAGTTTTTCACTATCTACAGGCTCATTCTAACACACTTGATACATAATTGAACCTGTAATCAAACTCTCTTTCCTCTGGTCGATGGACCATTAGTTGAAGAGTTGATGATAACTAATTATTGATCTATACTACTGAATAAAGCACAAACACAATATAAGGTTAATAATATTTATCGCAAATAATGTGAAAGTAAATGCTCATCATGTACAGTTTTACAAAGCAAACAAAGAATACATCACAGAGAGAGAACATTATTTCAAACAAAAAGATATCAAACTCATATCACAATGATTAGAATGCAATAAGGGAGTGGATAGATGAAGAGACATAAGTTTCAGAGACAGATATACTTTTGAAAATATGGATGCAAAATACAGGTTTTAGCCATACTAACCTAAATGTCTTAGTGGAAAATCTACCCCCTGGCCACGAGAATAGATGGGGGTTCCCTGGAAAAGATTCAGGGAACAAAGAATAGGACAGGAACAGGAAACAGGTAGGCCTCTATCTGCATACAGCAAACCGACGGACAGCGACAATCTCCCCTCTCTAGCTTCTTCAAGAGGCACGCCCAAGAGTTCTCGAACTGTTCAGCAAACTCGCCCCCTAACACCTCCCAGACACCCCAGTTATACTCTAAAAACCTACATGTCCATCCCACCATAGTAGCAACATTTTTCAGGATCTACTTCTCTCATTGGTCAATTTAGGGGGTGTTCTATCACACCACCATAGTCACGTCCATGGTTTCACAGCATTCATTGTTCAAAAATACGTAATCCACGTGTCACAAATACAGCTTCCTTCCATTTGCAACATATTTCGAAACTCTTCATTTTATTTTCCGCCTCTACAGCTTCCGCAGAAGACTTTTGTTCACTTGCTAATGATCTTACGGCCATCCTTCCGTTACTTGGCAGACAAACAATGGATCACGAAGGTCATTGACATTGCCTCCTTCATTTCTCTCTCAGAGCTCGATTTTTCAGCTTTTATTTGACTTCTCCTCACGTTAACCCTTGATTCATCATGCAAACGATATAAGCCCATACAAGCTTCACTACCATGACTAAAACACAGACATTATTAATTTCATGAAATATAATTCTCACTGTTCACCACCCACCATTTGCAGTAAACCACGTTATCCGTTTAATAAAGCATTAATAAAGTATTATTATTTTAAATCTCGAGCAGAACGTGAATACGGCCTAGTTTTTCATTCATTAGTCCACGCATTAGTGCACGCATGCGCACATGCATTTCCCCGTGTTTTTTGTGTTTTTGCATGTTAGTTTCACCACACACCATTAGTAAATGTTACCGAGGAATTAATCCGAGCAGGTTTTATTTTCTCAAACCCCTGCTCCATCACTTGCAACGGACATTTTGCAATGGCACAATTTTTGTTGTGAGAATATAAAAACAAAAATGACAATGCTCCAGAAATCAAAAATGTTTGATTCAATTAACATTTTATGACAGAATATTTTGACGGAGCTAAAAGAATAATTTATTTAATGTGTTACAGGTATAATAGCGGCGCTGAATTAATTTGATTTACTGGTTTTTAAATGTACTGTTTTATTTTTGAACGCTTGCTCTCAGCTTAGTATGAAGATAAGCGATAAATATGCCGATCAATGGAAAGCAAGGGTGTGGAATGTAAGCCCCTTTTAAGATTTATATTAAACACAATAGATTTCACAAGCACAGAGCTGTGCCAGTAAAACCTAAAAATGTGACAAACGGAGAAAGCAGGAACCTTTAAGAGTAAGGTAAATAGGCAGGTAGTGTCTGGTGGTTGAAGAAGGAGGCATAACCTGGAATCAACACTACGAAGCGTTGGAACTAGACACCTCAACCTTCAATAGGTGGGGCTGCGTGCTTTTGAACAAAACTTTGGGCCCAGCCCTTTTTCTTTTACAAATTAAGCACTGCTTGCTGTACATGCTGAACAAACGTCTCAAAATTGACAGTCATTCCAATATACTGGAAATGTTGTTGATTGCTCATGTGTTTCCTTGATCTTTACCAACGTAGTTCTAGCTATCCCTACACTTCTACGCCACCTGTGTGACTCACTATGAAATTTCAAAACAGAAGCCAACGCGGCATCATTAGCTTTGTTGTTACTCATCAAATTCCCAAATGCCTAGTACATGAAAACACTAATTTTCTCCTATTGACGAAGCCAAGAAACGTTTCCAAGAATGTAATTCCCTTATAACAAATTTAAACACATGAAACTAGTTTTGTTTACCACAAAATAATGATCTATTAATTTTGAAGCCCACTAACTTTACTGTTGATTTCTATACTTTAAGTATCAGGTTATGAAACTACCATTAAATTTGAATACTTGCATTAGTTTCTTTAGTAGGCATGGTGTAAGTGAAATCGGCAAACTTTTGGAGAACCTTATTTTTTACCAAACAATCTGTAAACAGCCTTGGAAATTTTGTATCCCTGTCACTATCACCTAAAACATTGTGCCTGTTAAGAAAGAGCGAGTTCAGATTTGCACATGGCCTTTGCAAGTCGAGCCTAATAAGTGTTTAACCCCTTATTCCACATTCCACTACAGCCCACACACCCTAAACTTCACACTTCACTATGCCACACACACATACACCATGCTTCAATTGGGTTATTAGGTGAGAGGGGAGGAAGCCCCAATCAAAAAATAAACACAATCCTTGTCAGGGTGAACCACAAACAGTCCCTACTAAATTAACCTGTGCTGAACCTTCTGGTCGCTTGGCACAAAAGCAGTCAGGCTTACCTTGGAGGCAATGTGCAAAGGCTCTGGCTCTGGTTGGCACCTGCTTTGGCATTTTGCGCTCGCTGAGAAAATTTCTTCCTTTCTTGACAATCGAGTCCAGGAAAATTGTAGTCCAGGCCTTGGTGACATCAAGACTGGACTACGCAAATGCCTTGTATTTGGGTCTTCCAGGCTATCTTATACAGCGCTTACAAGTGGTACAGAATGCTGCAGTCAGGGCGATTCTCCAACCACAACCAAGGTCGCCGATGTACCCCCTCCTTAAGTCACTTCACTGGTTGAGACTGAAGGAGGATCAAATTCAAAGCTCTGGTTATTTTTTTTAAAGCCTTTCATGGGTTAGGAGCCGGATACCTTAACAAACGAGTCAAGCGTTATATCCCTGCTCGATCCCCAAGATCCTCCTCCTCAAACCGCGCGTGCACTCCTAAAGTACGTCTAGCCCTGATGGGCGGCAGATCCTTTGGGTTCTTGGGGGCCCAGGCCTGGAACAGGCTCCCAGTCTCCTTACTTTCCATTTTAGATGTCTCAGTCTTTAAGAATCACTTGAATACGTGGCTTTTTAAAATCTAGCAGCACTCTACAGCTTTTCTACCGTTTCTGGCAGCGCCGGGACACTCATTTGAGTAGCTGTTTTGCGCTATAACAAATATGTTTCATTCATTCAAGTATTTATGCAGGACACAAACAGTGATAAAGTAAAAACACAATACAAGAAAACTCCCACACCAATTTAGAAAACCAAAGTAAATTTGAATACACAAAATGACACCAAAATGAATTAAATCCAATCAGTAGAGCAGGAGGTATGAATTTTTAAGTTTTTAGTGAAAAATAGCACCTAAAAGATCAAAGCACCAAACGCTGGTATGTGGTTGAGTGAGACTATGTTTGGGCGCGGGTCGGTTATAAAGGGTGGATTGGGCCCCGTCTCGATTTACCATCGGACTTAGAAAAATGATTGCGAAAAGTCCTGGAGAGGTTACAGTCTCAGTGAGGGACGGCAGCAGGCTGTATCTGAGTACGCGTCAATGACTATGGGAAGCCATTGGACAAGGTCTTGGTGAAGCCAACGTTGAAGGTGGGAAAAATCTCTGAGCAGGAGTAGTTCCAGGTTGAGGAGGTTGTCATCATCAATAGGGTGCTGGTCGTAATCGAGCCCAGTGAAGATTTCTACCTTCTGAACTTTTTTGGAACCTCAGATTCACCCAGCGGGACGAGGCTGCATGCTGTAGCCATAGGGGGCTCCATGAGGTCAGATATTGCTGCAGAGACATCCCACTGGCGAGGATTTGCTGTTGTGGAGAAGAACGTAGCAGGAGCAACTGCGAAGTCAGGCTGACCGGCGATGCATCTTAGGTGGAATAGCTAGCACGTAGGTCCTGGTCTTCTTTCGGTTCTCCAAGACAGTTTTTGATGGAACATTTTCTAACTCCCATATTTTGGATTCTGGAAGGAGGAGTACAACTAACACCACTTCCAAGGGCCCAGGACCTGGACCTGGACCTGATGGGCACCACTTGGGAGTTAGGTCAGCAACAGGAGCTTGTTATGTCCCTGTAGCTCACACAGGAGGACAGTCAGCTAGCCCATGGAGTCACTCTCCTTGTGTTCAAGGAGCAGGTCAAGTTCTCCTTCTTCAGACAGAAGTCCTTTCAGCAGCAGGGGAGTCCTTCTGGCAGAAGGGCAGTCCTTCTTCTGAATCTTCCTCAGGTCCAGGAGTGTACTGAAGAGTGGTTCTGGGTGTACTCTATTTATACCTTGCGCCTGCCTTTCTGAGTGGAGGGGATATCCTGGAAAGCTCTTCCCTTCCCCTCTCAAGGCTCCAAACTATCTGGGATGCCAAAAGGCTGGTGTCATGATCATTTGTGTGTGTTGGAGGCAAGCCCTCTGAAGTATAGGTGGGGCAGGGTACAGCTCCGCCCCTAACCATCCTGGTAGGATGGCCCATCCAACCCACATCTAGTTCCCTTTGTGTCACTGTTTGGGAGGAATACAAAAACTCCAACAACGGAGCCATTCACAGTCTTGTGACCCAGGATACTGACAGAAAGCACAAATGATTAGGACAGGAAAATGCCAACTTTCTAAAAGTGGCATTTTCAGAATTGTGACTTAAAATCCAACTTTACCATTAAAGAGGATTTAAAAGTACCATTAATTTCTGTCTAAACAGCAAATCCCAATCTGCTAACAATCCAAAGTTAGCACTTATTAAATGTACTAAGGAAAACCAGTGTTAGTCAATGGGAGAGGTAGGCCTTACCACAGTGAAAACAACTTTAGGAGTTTTTCATTGCCAGGGCATGTAAAACTAAGTGCACTTGTCCTACTTTTTAAATACCAGGCATCCTGGCCCAGGAGCTAGTAGGGCCTGCGTTAGGGGTGACTCATAAGTATTAAAAAGGAAGGTTTAGGCTTGGCAAATGTTCTATTTTGCCAGGTTGAAATGGCATACAACTGTACTGCAGGCTGTAGTAGCAAACCTGACAGAAGTCTTAAAGGGGTACTTTAGTGGGTGGCACAATGAGTGCTACAGCCCACTAGTCGCTTTAAATGTACAGGCCAATGTACACTTACAGTAGTTAATAAAAATCCTTGCAGTTGGCTAAAATCCAATAAAACAGCTAAAATGTTCAAAGTGCGATTTGCAAATAACCAATGTGCAACTACAGCAGTTAAAAAAACAAAAAAACATTACAGTTGGCAAGATCAGGTAAAAACAGCTAAGATGTTCAAAGTGCAATTAGCAGATGACCAGTGTGCAATTACGGTAACAATCTGTGTATTGCTAGGGTAAACTTGGCGTAGTGATTGCCAGTTCATATTGATGTGCTTTACATCGTTTGGCTGCCCCCAACAGAATCACCGGCTACTTTGTGGCCTTCCTAGCTAGGACTGCACATTTTGTTATTAGTTTCTGACCTTGATTACAGCTGGGTGCTGCTGCCATTGTTTGGGAAACCTGATGTCTGAGGGGCATATTTACAAGCCCCTTACGCCACTTTTGCGTCACTTTTAACACGGGAAAAGTGACGCAAAAGTGGCGCAAGGGGCTTGTAAATCTGCCCCCGAGTGTTTAGACAAATTTGGCGAATCTCGTCAGCGCCCAGGGAGCAATGGTCTTGAAAGAGATAGAAGATGCTTTGTGGCATATTTGCGCCCCAATGGCCAGGAAGACCAGTTTGAGCAGGAGTCTCCTTTGGTAGTCTAGGGCAGAACAGCTGCATAGCAAATGTAACCATGATTCATATTTGTAGTTGCATAGCCTGCAGTCCCTTTTTGTCTTTAAGTCCAGCCCAGGCTGGATTAAAGTATTCTATTGGGAGCACTAGTTATTGCATATACAGTATCTGTCTTCGTGTTTCCGCGTTTATGGATTCCATGAAATAGGGTTCTAGCTTCCCCAGGAGGAAGGTGTTATTCAGGGACGGAATCAGCTCCAAGTTATTTGACGTTCTGAGGTCTTGTTCCCAGGAGGTCACCTTCAGTTGCTGATTGATTGCCATTTCCAGACAGAGTATGAAGTAGCTCCATCATGAAGAGCTGCTTCCTCAAACTGTAGTGTCGAAATAGAAGTTCTTATTTGGTTGGACCAAAGATTACCAGGAATTTCGAAAATAAATTTCAGGTGCCCTTGGGGCAATCCTGGTCCTAATGTAAAATTTCAGCAAGGAGGCTTTACAGTCTAGTGATTGAATTTACTAGTCCCAATTCTAGCTTTAATCTTAAGCGACATGCATATCTCGGATTTTGAAAAAAGAATTTGTTCGATCTACAATGAACTTGCTCCAAAGTTGATTCCAGAGCTCCTGGCTCCTGGCTAGGTGTGGCGACCCTACTGGAAGGCTGGAAGTATAGTCGCCTTCATTACTCTTAAAATTGGGGCCGCCGAAGCATTGCTTAATAGTCGATTCAATTGGCCAATCCCATATATAAAGGCGGCAGCTTTCTGTTTGAGTTCTCTTACTTGTGCTGCTGCTGTACCGTTTTCCCTAAACCACACATCCAGGTAATTATAGTTCCTCGATGTACTGATTATCTTGCTGCCCAAGCGCCAAGTCGCAGTATTTTTGCTCCAGTATCTTCCAAAAATCAGGACTTTTGTTTTTTTTCTGGTTAACCTGGGGGTGATTGGCCGTGTGAAATCTGTTCAGAGTGTCCAATGCCCATTGTATTACGGATTTTGTGTGTTCCAAGATCACAATATCATCCACATATTGCATTATTTGCAATTTGGTGTTTCCTATCTTGGGAAGAACCAGACAGCCGGAATCCAATGATTTCCCTAAATCGGCCAAGTTCAGATTGACCAGCAAGGTGGCCAAAACACAGACCTACTTTAGGCCACGATTAGTGTCAATTTTACTTGCAACCATCCTGGGTCCAGTTTTCCCCGAACCCATGTCTCCATGTATAAAGAGATTTTTGCTCTTAGGAGCATTGGGGGTATACTCTGAGCATCTAGCTTCCGCCTTCGAATTGCCCAGTCCACCCTGTCAAATGCTGCACCGTAATCTATGAAGCAGCAGAAGAGAGGTAACCCTTTCTTTTGAAGGGCTTGGTGTCTGAGGAAGGATAAAGCTAGAATGTTGCCCACAGTTGATGTGCCAGCCCAGAAGCCAGATTTTAAAATAGGCTGGATGTCCTCATCTTACCCAGGCCTCTAACTGCTCCAACAGGAGTTAAGCATAGACTTTTGCTTCTAGGTCAAAAAGTGCAATCAGACGATAATTTGAGGCTAGATTCTGATCCCCCTTTTTAAATATCGGGCAAAGGGTGGACCCTCTCCAGGCATCAGGGATAGTAGCAGTTTGAAAGGTAAAGTTGAAAAGCGGAGTCAACAGCCTAGCCCAGCTGAAATGGGCACATGTAAATTGGCTCGCTGGTAAGCTTTTCAGCCCCAGGGTGCCATTGGTTTTCAAGCGGTTGATTATGCTTGCAACCTTCCTAGAGCTTGTTGGTTCTCCTGTGCCGATTTGATTCTCTGCCGGATAGGGGTCCTGTTCATGCACTTGTTTGACACAATTCAACGGCCAAATCTATGATGCACCGGATGTTGGGACTGCAATGTGGTTTAGCTCTCTGTACTTTGCCACGGCCTTGCTGGTAGTCGGAAAAGCTGTTGTCCGATCCACGATTAGCTCAGCTACGTGCATAACCAATGTCACTTCAGAGGCTCCGTTCTCCCTGGTACATTGCCATTTTTTAGTTTGTTGACGTGGTCCCAGAAGCGTGCTTGATTTGGATCTTTGAGCAGCTGGAAGATGGTAGCCCATTATGTTTGATTCCTTTGTTTCTATTGTTCCTAGACTGGTTTTCTTGGTTGATCTCATCAGTTTTACTGCCCCTGCAGTAGTGTCAGAGGGTTTTTGACGGTGTGGGCCGGCTGGGCTTTGTGAAGTGCTCTTTTTGTAGAAATGATGGCTTTATCATAATGGACTGCCGTTCTCTTATCCCGACCCGTCAATTGAGAGTTGGGCTTAGTCTTGTTGCTCGTCCGAGGCATTCTAAGGTCTTCCACGCACTTTTCTCACAACAGTAGGACAGATTCTGGTTGGTTTGGGTTTAATATGGGCTCACGTGTACCTAACCAAGTAGTGACTATAGTTGTATGTTCTGTCCGCCACTTTATTCTTCTTACTAGAGTCTCCTCCCCTGTTGAAATGCCCACATGATTGCTCTTGTATGAGAATTGTGAAGCTAGTTTCAGTGGGTTGTGATCACTTTCTGTTCTGACTGTTATTTCAAAGTTTTCAAGCTGGGCAGCTAAACCCTCTGAGAGAAAAATATAATCGATGGTTGATAGGCCTTTGCAAGTTGGATGAAATAACCGTTCCTTCTCTTTTGCCTCAGTCCCAGTTTGAGCCAACATCAATATATGGGTTGCCAGAAAGTTCATTATGTTAGACCCTGTTCTCGACTGGATGGTGCGTTCTGGAGGCACCCCCAGACCTCTGGTATTAAAGTCTCCTGCAATTATGATTGCTGGTCGAGGGCCTTGTCCTGGATTCCTGCGTCGTAGAGTCTGCATATTAGGGTGCGGTGGGAGACTGTGTCGAACGCCGCTGATAGGTCGAGGAGGATGAGGGCTACTGTTTCTTCTTTGTCCAGTAGGGTGCGGATGTCGTCTGTTGCGGCGAGGAGGGCGGTTTCCGTACTGTGGTTTTTTCTGAAGCCGGATTGGGATGTTGTGTTCTTCAATGAATGTGGCGAGTTGGCTGTTGATGGCTTTCTCGATGACTTTCGCTGGGAACGGGAGCAGGGAGATGGGTCTGTAGTTTTTGAGGTCGGTGGGGTCCGCTGAGGGTTTCTTTAGGAGGGGGTTGACCTCTGCGTGTTTCCAGTCGTCGGGGAACGAGGCGGTCGCCAGGGAGCGGTTGATGGTGTGGCGGAGCATGGGTGCGATGGTGTCGGCGGCTCTGTTGAAGATGTGGTGGGGGCAGGGGTCCGTGGGGGCCCCTGAGTGGATTGACTTCATTGTCTTCAGTGTGTCTTCGGTGGTGAGGGCTGTCCAGTCATCAATCGCTGGTTTCCGGGTGTCGGGGGTGGTTGGTGAGGGTTCAGTGTGTTGGTTGTCTTCGTCGAAGTTGTCGTAGATGCTCTTGATTTTGTTGTGGAAAAAGGTGCTGAGTTTGTCGCAGAGGTCTTGTGAGGGAGGGATGTCGGTAGACTCGCTGGTGGGTTGGGCGAACTCCTTGATGATGCTGAAGAGTTCCTTGCGCGTGGGTGGAGATTCTGTCTTCAATTGCTTTTTTCCTCGTTTCTCTGATGAGTTGATGGTGGGCGTTGGTGGCGGCTCTGAAGTTGTTGTGGGCTACTGTGGATTTGGTGTTCCTCCAGGCCTTTTCGAGGCGGCGGCATGTGCGCCTGGACTCTCGAAGTTCGGTGGTAAACCATCTGGCTTTCTTGGCACGGGTATTGTTGTTTTTCTTGAGGGGGGCTATGGTGTTGGTGCTGTCCGAGATCCATCTATGCAGGGTTCAGGCTGCGGTGTTGGGGTCGTCGTTTTCCGCGATGGTTGGGGTGGAGTTGTTGAGTGAGGAGGTGAGCTGGTCGTCGGTGATTTTGGTCCAGTTTCTTCGTGGAAGCAGGTGCTGGTGTCTGTGGATGGTGGGTGTTCTGAAGGTGAAGTGGATGCAACGATGGTCGGTCCATGGGAGTTCGGTGGTGTGGCTGAAGGTGATGGAGTTTCCTGTAGTGAAGAGGGGGTCGAGGGTGTGTCTTGCTGAGTGCGTGGGCTCGGTCACGATCTGGCAGAGTCCAATGTTGTGGAGGTTGTCCAGGAGGGATGTGGTGTTGGGGTCCAGTTGGTTGTCGAGGTGGAAGTTGAGGTCTCCCAGCAGGGTGTAGTTGGTGGATGCAATGGCCTGCGGGGAGATAATGTCCGTGATGGAGTTGGCGAAGGGTCCGTGGGGTCCAGGGGGTCGGTAGATGAGGGTTCCTCGGAGGGTGGCGGTGGGGCTGGCCAGTATCTTAAAGTGAAGGTGTTCCATCAGTTCTGTGGGCTCGTCAGGGAGTGTGCTCAGGCGGAGGCTGGATTTGTGGAAGATGGCGATTCCTCCTCCTGGGCGGGTGGGGCAGTCTTTCTTGGAGATCTTGTATCCTTGGCCGCGGCCACCAATGCTCCTATTACCTTGGGTAGGGTGCTTAGCTTGTTGATGATAGGGGAACATGTGCAGAGTTTGTCTTTCTCTAGTGCACTCAATTTGGGATTCCAGTCTGCTTAATTTATTCCCTAGTGCTGCCAGGTGAGTTGCCAATGATTGTATCAAGTCAATCTGTAATTCCATCTTGCTTGTCCAAAAGTCAACAAAAACGAATTCAGCAAAAAAATAGGAAGAATGAAGGTATAAGGTTTTGTGTCAGGTCCAACACCCAACATGCAACAATATGCCATATGTTACTATGAACCACTCGCCATCCACCATCACACTTAACAACACCACAAATCATCACATTCCATATAGCAATCAAAAGCACACTACAACATCCAACACACAGGAGTCATCACAATATTCCAACAAACCCAACACCCAAAAGACTCTTCCTACACTTTACATTGAACTACGCTTCACTCTCTACTAGAGTCCACAGTCCTTCATTATCCTCTTGGGTACTCTTTCTAAACTCTCCAAATTCAAAACATTCCGACTATATTTTCCCGAAACCACATTCTCCGGCCTTTACTTTCCTTACTCCACACTCACCTCTCTTGTCTTCAAGTTCATAATTCGACACATCTGCAGACTCTATTTTTAGTCTCCTGATTTTACATTCTTTTCTCCTGATTCTTTTATTTTTCTTAGAATGTTCCCACCTCTGTCTCATCCCTGCCCGTCATACTTCACAGGCCCTCCTTTTCTTTCTGTAACTCTTCCTTTGAGTGAAGTTTTGTTCTCTGTAGATTTGATGTCTCTATTGGTTTAATAAATGCTCCATATCTTGCCTGACATTACAAGAGAGGTATATTTTAGATATGCTCATCTACCAGGAGATGTTTGTGGATTTCAATAAATGACTTACCCGCCACAGCCTGATGCTGAAACAAAGAGACCTTAGGGCTCTGGCTGAGGGAGAGGCCCGCGCCTATGCGCTAGCCACACAACACCGGATCTATGACTTGGGGGACAAGGCGCTGAAACTATTGGCGTGGTTGGAGCGCCGGGACAGAGATCGGTCGTGGGTGTCGGAGGTGAGGGATATATCAGGTACTATCCGTTCGACTAGCATGGGCATAGCAGAGGCCTTCACGGCTCACTTTGAGCGGGTATACTCGCCGGTGTGCACAAGGACGGAAAATGACTGCGCGGAATTTCTGCGGGACTTCGCACTACCCACGTTGTCCGCAGAGTCGAGTGTGCAGCTCGAGGCCGACTTTTCGGAAGAGGAGCTCGGTAACGCTCTGAACTCCCTGCAGTCGGGGAAAGCTGCCGGGCCAAATGGGCTTCCAATAGAGATATACAAACGACAGGCCGCAATAGTCTTAGCCCCCCTTCTTAAGATGTTAACTGAGGCACATGAGGCTGGAAGACTCCCCCCGGATCAGAGAGAAGCTACGATTGTAGTGATTCACAAGGCAGGAAAGCCGGCCGACTAGTGTGCTTCATACCGTCCAATATCCCTAATAAATGTGGAAGCCAAGGTCCTGGCCAAAGTCCTGGCAGATAGGTTGATAACGGTTATAGCTGAGTTGGTTCACGTTGACCAGTCCGGGTTTATGCCCCGTAGAAGCACCCGCCACAATTTACGGCGCCTATATGGGGTGCTGTATATGACTGAGGACGTTGGGGACACTCAAACGGCACTGATGGCGCTGGACGCTTCAATGGCCTTTGATAGCATCGAATGGCCCTACCTGTTCATGGTGCTCCAGAGGTTGGGCTTCGGTCCGGTCTTTTGCAGCTGGGTAAGGCTCCTTTACGAACAACCAACGGCCCGGGTACGTGTCAATGGGGCAGTATCCAGGGCTTTCCCCTTGTGGAGAGGCACCAGGCAGGGTTGCCCCCTGTCTCCCCTCCTCTTCGCTCTTGCCTTAGAACCGCTGGCTCATTGGATCAGGAGGGACCCCGCGATCTGGGGTCTGGCGGCGACTGTGGGGTGGGAAGAGCGTATCTCCCTTTACGCCAACGATATCGTCCTATACCTGGCAAGGCCATACCACTCGATAGCCCGAGTGCTCCACATCTTCGAGCTGTTTGGCAGTTATTCCGGATATACCATCAACTGGTCATTCTACAGAACACACCATACCCGGTTCCTCCGAGTGTTTTTAAACAAATCTCCCAGGCAGTGCGGACACTGTTGTGGGACGGAGGATCCCCTAGGATTGCATTACATAAGTTACACAGGGGTGTATACGATGGTGGACTGGCGCTTCCGAATGTCAAACTATATTATTGGGCCTCGCAGCTACAGGTGATCAATGATTGGGTGTACACAGATAGGAGCGAGCCTGCCTACAGGGTGGACAGGATGGTTATGCCCGGGGGTAACTGTGAACCTCTTCTTTACGCCCGTAGGCCGCAGGCGGCGTGGCCGGAGCACACCAGGGTAGTACTGCAGTGCTGGAGAGAGGCCAACAAACTTCTAGGCTGGGCGGGCACATTAACCGGGAAAACACCACTGTGGTTAGGAGAGCAGCTGCGGGAGGTAAATGCTCTGAAGGGCTTTAAGGGGTGGAAGTTGATTGGCATTGAATACTTAGGTGACGTCTGGAAAGGGAATTCCCCCCGCTCCTTTGAATACCTCCAAAAGGAATACAACCTCCACCGGTCTCAGAGGTACCACCACCTGCGACTCATACACGCCCTACGATCTTACATACAGAACGGTACATCGATTCCGGAATACTCCCCGATGGAAGAAAGGTTGTTGCTTGACCCCATAACAGAGCAACCCACATCCACAATTTATTGTAAATTAATAAACAATGTACCCGACCCCCTGATCGCTCTTAGAGCAGCTTGGGCCAAAGATCTGGGAAGCTTAGAGGACGAGGACTGGCAGGATGCGTTGCAGAGTCCAAGAGAGATTGCAATCGGTCGAGGTTCAGGCTGGTGCAGTTAAAAATCCTCCACCGTACCTATTACCCCCGCACATACCTCTATGCATGGGGCAGGAGTCCCTTGGCGTCATGCGTAAGGGGATGTAGACAGGAGGGCACCTTCTTTCATATCTTATGGGAGTGTCCGGAGATCATTCCCTTCTGGACGAAGGTCGCGGACATCATGTCTAGGGTGGTGGGGGTGACAGTGCCGATGGAGCCAAAATGGCTCTTACTGATGATTAAAGGGGACACTGCATGGTCCAGGTATGTGGAAATATGGTTGGCCCTGGCAGCGGGAGTGGCGAAATGAAATATTGCGAGAATGTGGGGGGCGCAGACACCCCCGCAGTGGGAGGAGTGGGAGCGGGACCTTGACTGGTGCCAAAGGGCCGAGGAAACTGTATACAAAAGTAGGGGGTGTACTAAAAAATGGAAGAAAGTGTGGGCACCCTGGCAGAGATACAGGGAGAATGGAGAAATTACGGAGGGGTAGGAAAGTTGGGGAATGCTGAAGGTCTTTGTTGTGCCCTAACGACTATTTTGCTGTCAACTTTTGTAAAATCTCCCCCTTGTGGAATACCGAAATACTATTGTACGCAGGGCCGTTTCTAGGTGTTTTGCCGCCCTAGGCGAGAATTGAAAAATGCCGCCCCCTCCCTTTTACTACCATCACTCTCTCCCCCTGTAATCCAGGCTAGAGAGGCACACCCTCTACTGCCGAACCCTTCTATGTTACTCTCATTTACTATCAGGAAACACGATCACAACAATCATTCCTGCAAACGACCTCAACGAAAGGCCCAAGCCAGACCGTTACGGTAGCCATACACTCACAGAACTATGTACACGGATGCCCAATAGAGCCTTGTGTTTAAATACCACTGAGGCGTCAATTGCACCTCGTTTTCAAAACCAGAAACAAAAATAGTAACTTGCACCATCTTCCAAGGCCAGACCTAGTGGTTTTGCCAACGCTTGTTTTTTTTCCACTGAGGCACCTGAAATAGTTATCATCTACCATTGCTCGGGGTGCCACACATTTGGCTAAATGAGGAGCCGGGATTACAAATCGGGGTCTCCTGCTCAGCAGCCGCGATTTTACCGCATCCGCACTCTGTAACACACCAGACTACTATAAAGAAGTTAATGTTCTGTTTCTTGTAAAAGCCCATTTTTACACGACACTTGATGTAGGGGAGTGCATGTGCGGAGTATTTTAAGAGCTCAGCAGTTTGGCGGATGAAGGAACAGGGGTACTGGGATTATAAATGGGTATCCCCAGGACCACACTGTTGATCAAACGGGAAGCGGGGTCTACTTGTTCGTGAACACCTTGCAGGCATGTGGAACTCCGATGCTAGCATGTGCAAAAGGTCTGCTTTTCACTATATATGGAATCAAAGTATTTAAAATAATTTAATATCCGTTTAGAATCAAAGCATACAAATGTATATGAGGGCAGGTCACACTGTAAAGAAACAATCTTTGCAGTGTCCGAGTGCTAAATTTGGTCTATATCTCCTCCTCACAGCCGAAATTTTCATGATAGAAATCGATGAATGATTAGATGGATCCATGAATGGCTGGATAGATGGATTATTCTGTGAGTGAACAGAGGAATGTTAGAAGGGAAGAATAAACTGTGCAGATAAATGAATTCATGGGAAAATAATCATTTAAACGAGAAGTGATTGCATGGCTATGTTGTGAATGCATTAACAAATGGGCGCAGGAATGAATACATGGATGTGTGAATTAACAAGATAATGAATGCATGCGCGAAGGAATTTGATGGCACGCGCTGTGCACCATAGTCTGGTTGCTAAAGATGAGACCCTGTAGATAAAAAAACATTGTGCAAAACTCTATTTCTAAACAAGACTCCTCCACCCACCTCCAGCTCTAACCTGCTTATCTAACGGCAGCGCTCACCTGAGAGCTCATCCCTTGTGTTCTGGTGCAGGTAGCCCTGGTCCAGGGAGTAAGGGGCCACCCCCGAGAGCACCCACGTCGCAGGAGCGCCACCAGGCGGCAAGGGCTGCTGCTTCATGTAGGCTCCGGCCCCCGAGGAGCTCCAGTGCGCCGGAGGGCTGGCATAAGGCGAGTGGCAGTCCATTGCGCTGGCCAGGGCAGGCGAGGAGGGCAGGGGGCTGCTGCTGCCGCCGCTCTCTGGCAGGTAGTCCCCCCCGGAGGGGCAGCTGGCCATGTAGCTGGAGCCAAGGCTAGGGGGCATGTGGTGGGCGCCGCCGAGGCCCTCCAGGCCCATGGAGCCGTAGCCCCCCGAGTGGCAGCCCAGCGGGGCCGGGGGCGCCTGGAAGTCGAAGGCCCCGAAACCCAGGCCGTTGACCATGCAGTACATGGCGGGCTTCAGCGCCTGGCACTTGCGCCGGAAGCTGCGGGGCCGCCGCCGGACGGAACCCTCCTGATAGAGCTAGATAAGCATTGCTTTATTTTTATGTTTCAGACAGACTGCATTTAAAATGGCACACAAATGTTGGTGCAAGTGAAAACACATGCACATGCCTAGTCAAAAGTTTTTTAAAAGTGGCACTTTTGGTGCATGCAAAGTGAAAAACACAAAATGAGGCTTGGTCATAAATGCTTTCAGTCTGAAATGCTTGTGCTGAATTAACATGTGTTTTTGCAGTGTAGAGAAAACTCGTGATTTCAGTGGCCTCTTTAGCTTTGAATCATGGAATGTGTTCTCTCTTCCCAGTTTCCTTTCCCTTATAATCTACACTCCCTGTTCCTGTCTCAAGAGACTTTGGCTTTGTTGCATATTTAGACAATACATATTCAGTTCATAACACATCTTTTTATAATTAATCAACACTACACATGGGGCAAACGCATTTTGCATGAAAAGCTATCTAAAACATTAGAGCATGTTGCTATGAGTATGTATTAACTGTGTGCGCTTTCAAAATTTACACTAGTGCATGTTTTATGCTATGTTGTACATTGCACATTTTTGCATGTTGTGCACAAATAATAAGAAAAGCTCCTTTAAACTAATAGCTTTTGCTAAGTAATCATTTATACAGGGTATTAGTTTGGGGGAGGTAAAAAATAATGGGTTTCATTTGTAAATTAATACTCTTTTTCTGTTTATTTTGTTTTTGGGCCTAAGATAAAATGGCTGCCTGTGAATCCAGCAAGGCTGTGTATTGAATGAGAGACGCATGCGCAGAACCAGCTACATACTGCCAAGTGCCTCAAGTGAAGACCTGGTTCAAGGCCACCATGAACTGTACATTCTTGTTACCCTGCCAATGTATCAGTGTTTGTGGAATGTGTCCTTCCTGCGTGCGATGTGACAGGAAGGAGGAAATAGACTGAAACATTTTTCCTAGTAAATGTTGCTAAAACATATAATTGTATTAATCATTAACGCTTCTTTTGTTAAAACTGGTATGGGTTGGATTTGCCAATGAGAACAGGATGGTGAGACCCTCGTCATCTAAGCTATCCAATCAGGGTACAAGCTTTACTGAAAATTGCAACCTTATTAGTATAGTCAGCCAATAATTAGAGTATAAATAATGACCTCTTTAGGGGGCTTGTTTTTTTTTTTAGAGGCTTTAGAAACTTTAGCGGGTGCAGTCTGAGAGCAGATTGCGTCCGATGAGAGATAGAGGGAGGTGGGGGGCATAGGCTAGCCTTGCACGTCATATTTTTGGCAAGGCTGATCACATTCCTCTGTGGTCTGTGAAGGAGGGGCCTTTTCAGGAGCAGCGTCTCTCTGTGAACACAGAGAGGACAGATGAACAGACCAGGGCAGAGGGTGCAACTGATAGAAAAGGTTTAGAATTAGATGCTAAAACTCTAAGTTTATGCTTTGACTAACTAATTAGTTTTGAAAAGATTTATTTGTCTTATGCATTTATTTCTCTTTATGGGATATTTTGCCAATTATTAATTATTGATTAGCCTTGCATAATTCACTCTTGAATTATATTTCCTGAACTTTCTTTGGAGAATTCTGATTGACATTTGATTGCCTCATTCCCTTCCTTTATGGAATGTTTTGTATGCAACCTATAATATGTTTTGTATTAATTCTATTTTTCCTATTTTCAATTCTGTAACCTGATTGATATTTGACTAATGAATAAAGGGTCAGAGAACTTTAACTTTTAACTAGAAAATAAAACCCTTTAAAATACTCAACAACTCTCTTTATTGGCTTAAATATTAATTGCATTTTTGATTTTTCATGTTTATATAAAATCTCCTGATGGTAATATACAGTGGCAAGGGTCCAGTACCTATGCAGCGGTAAATTAGAAGGTAAATGAGGTTTTGCATTGAGAAATTACCGTGAAATTACCGCTGCATCACTCCTCGAACATGAACTCGGAGGCCACGTCGATGGTCCAGTAGTGGCCCTTGCCGGGCCAGCCCAAGCCCTTGGGCAGCTTGATAAAGCACTCGTTGAGGGAGAGGTTGTGGCGCACCGAGTTCTTCCAGCCCTGGTAGGCCCCGCGGAAGAAGGGGAAGCGCGCCTGCAGGAACTGGTAGATCTCGCTCAGCGTCAGGCGACGCGCTGGCGTGCTCTGGATGGCCATGACGATCAGCGCGATGTAGGAGTAGGGCGGCGTCTCCGGCCGATGCAGGCTGGCGCACAGCTTCTTGGGCTTCGACGAGGCCGGCGGCTCCATGGGGGCGGGTGGCAGGCTCAGCAGGCCCTGCTGCGCGGCTCCCCTGGGGCTGCAGGGCCGCAGAGGGGTCCGCGGGGGCAGGTGCTGCTGGTGCAGGGCCGTTTCTACCATTAGGCAAGACTAGGCGGCCGCCTAGCTTTACTTTCGTAGGTTCAAATAAAAAAAAAATCCCCCTTTTGCCACCCTAGCCCTTTTGCCGCCCTAGGCGGCCGCCTAGTCTTGCCTAATGGTAGAAACGGCAAAGATTTAAAAAAAAATAATAATTAATGACTTACCAGGATATTGTCTTAGGCCTACTGATGTGCGTGTGACATAGATTTTATTTGATGTAAATATGATGTTACATGAGGCACAGTCCAAACTGCAAGTTAACAAGGCTATTGTTTGTGCAAGGAGTGTATTTGAGTGCATGATCGTAGTTTAGGGTCTAGAGGACAAACCTATCTAAAACTGAAATGGGCTGCGCAGAAAATGCACTTTTCAGCTTTAAAAATGATGTGTGATTAACAGTCACATATTTTTATACTTTTCTGTAGCTCATGTTAACAAGCCAGAGAAGGAAGCTTTCCACCCTGTGCAGGGACTAACTTTCGGCGTGGTTCAGAACTTATAAATGGCCTTGTTCAGTTCTGAATCAGAGAAACTGACAGGACGAAATAGCATCAGCGTCCCTGAACTTCCTGAAACCTGAACCAAAGTGTTGTTCTTCGTAGCAGAAATAAGAGTTAATCCCTTCTCGATCCATAGACTATCATGGATGGAAAAGGTATAAAACATACTAGTAATTGAGGCTAGGCAATGCAGATGGCACGATTGTTAAAGACGCAGTGCTTAATTTGAGCCGGTAGTCTCCGGTGCTCGTCACCCGCACTTAACTGTCAACACAGGCTCTTAAGACAGCTGCTACATGGTAGCCTGTTTGTGTGATTTAGAGATAAGCAGAACAACAGTTGTGTTATTAATTTAATATATATTAAAAACAACCAATATCTGCCGCCCAAGCTATTCTAATAGCTTTGGGGGCCTCGAACAGTCTGCATTATCACACTTTAGTGGTGTGATAATTAGTAGTTGTGTAGGTACTGTGATGGCTGTGCTGCCGGGGGCAATGGGGTGGTGGTGCAAGCTGCAGTGGCCTCCTGACGAGGCAAATTAAGCACTACTAAAGGGATGCTGAGAGACAATTCTTCAAATTCAAGCTTAATGGCATATAGGTATGCGTGACTTTACATCCCCCTGAACAGATATTCCATAACAAACTAAACTGTATATCAGCTAGCTACAACACAGGCAGGGATGTGTATTCAGATATGTTTGGAGAGTGTTTTAGGTTCATTCTTTTAGTGGTCTTGTTTGCTGAGTTTCTATTAATATTGACAATAACTCATGGCAATGGCAAAAACTCATAATATTTGATGAAAAGCAGCTCAAAATAAATATTACTCTGTGGTGAATATACCGCTTTTTAACGCATGCTTTTTCCCCCGCAGGGAATTACAACGCGGTCGTTACAACGACCGCGTTGTAACCACGCATACCATTACCTGAGGTAACATACTAATACTTGTATGTAGGTACAGCCTACAGGATTCATGGTAGGCAGAGGTCAGCATCTCACCAGTTGGTGAGAGATTCTGTGACAGATTTTTCTAGCTCCTAAAACCGTTCTCCTCCAAATCCAGTGGGGAGGGGGGACAGAGAGACCTGGCAGTGAAAAAGGTCGCAGTTTCCCCTGTGGGGCTTAGGAAATATATTGGGCGTTACCGCAATAATTTCATGGATTACAACACGACTTTTTAGATTTATCGCAGTCCTTTCCTTTACAAATTGTCTCATGGGTGAAAAAAAACCCACTGGACTAACATTTGTAAGTACTTTGTGCAATGCTAAGCAATGTGAGAACCGATTGTTAACGATAAATCCTTTCTGAATCATTTGTAAAGAAAACAAAGTTTAGCTTCACTCCAATAATGTGGAAACTGATCAGTGCTCTTGACCATATAACAAACGCTCAGAAAAGTAGAAATAATCCTTGTAAATGGCTGAAGAATTGGTTCGTAATACTGATGTCAAGAATATATACATATATAAAAAGCAAAGTGGGTGTCCCTGGTCATAATTATTCCTCATCCTATCCAATGATTCAATAAGAATTGAATCTTAGTTCTAGGAGTTCCCATCTCAAAATATTCCTGTGGATTTTGGGAGCAAACCTAAAATATCAAAATCTTGAAGGATCATAAACTTGCTATTTACACCCTCGTAACACTATCATATGTATCTGACCCTTTTGTGGGAACTAAGAGGTGTATTCTAATATCTGGTTTGTTTTAAGTATAGTAGGAAAGATGATGTCACAGAGCAAGAAACACATTTTTTAGGGTTGCTTTTATTACATTTTCTGTAAACCCGCTTCCTTGCTTGCCCATCAGACTTTTGACCCGTGATTTGGTGGTATGGTCAATTACTATAAGGATTTACACCCATACGTTCAGCGCAATAACTTGGTATTTCACCGAATCTATCATTAAGCAACTTGATACAGATCCTTATTTAATACATACTGCAACACAAGGATGCACTTTCTTTCAATGGGAACTACAATGAATATATATCAAGGCAAATATCTTGCCCTCATTGATAGGTTGATAGGGGGATACGAATTTCTTGGTTGATGCAACTGATGGTGCAAAGGAGACATAACGAATAAGAAACTTTCCTAAGACCTGTGGAGAATCTCTGGATGGTCGAAATCCATTTTGAGGAAGTCAGATCCTCTCTGGAATTTCCTCCATTGGTTGTTTCTGTCCCAGTCCGACCCTGCACAGATCACTTTCCTGCACAACACCATCTGGCTAGGAGATGAGTACCGCAGTGCCCTGAACCACTGGGCTGAAGCATCCAAACCCAATGCTGCCAGCTGACTATAAGAGCGTCCCCGCTGACCAAGACAATGAAAAGTTGCTGCACTGAGGGGTAAGGTCTGGTGGGAACAGTCTTGGGCATGGGAGCAGGGAGTGACAATATCTTTGCACTCTGATCAATATATACCAAAGTTTGAAACATAACGGTGCAGGATTCAGAAAATATTGCTGAAAGGTTTTTCAAGAAATTTAAAGGGAAATCAGTGAGAAGTGCTTTTGGGCCTGAGTAAATTTTGAGTATTTTTGATGAGCTGGTTTTAAGACATAATCAAAAATCATAAATTATTCAATGTTAAGCATATGTCTGTTGGATGTTTGTGAACATAAGGAGCACTGATAAACCAAAAGAATCACTTTGATTGTTTAAACTTTCCAAATGTTCATGAATGTTAGAAATGGGGTTTTTGGTTGGCTACGGTATGCACCTAAGCCAGGCAGAAGCCAACCCTCTAGTCAGGGTAAGGGAGTTACACACTCAAGATAACCCCTGCTCACCCCCTTGGTAGCTTAGCGCGAGCAGTCAGGCTAATCTCAGAGGCAGTGTGTGAAGCATTTCACATAACCAACAGTAACACAGTGAAAACACTACAAAGGACACTGTGAGAAGTTGGCCTGGTATATGTTGTCCACTAATTAAAGTGGGCACCTTGCACCAGTCCAAACAACCCTTATGGTGATTTAAGAGGTCAAAGATAACCTTAGAAAGCTATCCAAGTGGTAGCTGTGGAAAGCAGCCTTCAGGCTTAGTCTTGAAGGAATGTTAAGCAGCTTGTTTTACCAGAATGCAATCTTATTGTATTGGTTAAATGAAAGGAGAACCACACAGTAGTTATAAGAATATATATTTATTATTATAACACCTTAAATACCCCACAGTATCTGCTACACGCAGATAAACACAAAGCACACAATACTATAACACAGAAACAATCGTAAGTAGCACTAATTCACAGTGGGCTCCCGGGGGAGACCAAACCATATACTAAAATAGTGGTATAAGAACCACGACTCGAGTCCAGACAATGTCTAGGGAGTGTAGAATTGCTGGGACCCCAAGAAACCACCCAAGGTGAGTAAGTAGGGACCCCATGGAGGACGGGTGCAGTGTGAGAACACGACCGCGTGCTACGTACAATTCAATGGGAGAGTCGCGGTTGCAATTTTAAAGTTAAAGGACCCTTCCCAGTGGATTACGAGGAAACCCTTTGGAACATAGAAGGTTGGAGAGCCACCCCACCCATGGATACCGAAGTACCAGAGTTACCTATCCCAGGGAAGCCGAGTGCATAGGTCTGAAGTGGTGTCGCAAACCGCTGTCGTTCTCAATGGGAGACTGTGAAGAAATGCCACTGCTGGAAAGAAGAAAAGTGTCCGGTGGAATCCGCAGGTGGATTCTTGATGGAAGCAACCTGAAAGCAGAGGGGACAGAGTCTGGGTCACTCAGGAGTGACCAGGGGCTCGGTAGACGAATGCCCACCGATGTCGGGTGCTTCAGGTGTGAAGAAGGAGAACTTAACTCTACAGCTGCAGGGACCAGGAGACGTAGAGGATGACCAGGAGCCAGATACGAGCTGCCCCACGAAGGATGTCGAGTGCTGAGGGGTCGGTGTCCGGCGGGAGCACCAACAAGCCTTGGCAACGGCAACCCACAAAGAAGGTCAAAGAAGGTTACGGTCTGGCCCAGCACGGACCAGAGGACTCACCACAGCAAGGGGAGTCAGGGCAGGCCTGGAGCAACCAGGGGAGCCCACGAAAATCAGGATTTTCCCTCAAGTGGACCCACAGGCCGAAGGCACAGGAGTCGCAAGAGGACTTCTAGCAGTTTCACAAAGTCACAGCTTGCAGGGCACAGAGTGCGAGGAGGCCGGATTACTTTGTACGAAATGTGCGCAGAGGTTGGGGCTATCGACAGCCCAATGCACAAAGTTGGGGAAGACCAACAAGCATACGCAATTGCAAAACTACGCGGTGCATAGGGGTTTGGGTTATGCGGTCCCCACAAGGGAAACTGGCCTCAAACGGGGTGAGAAGGCAGCTCGACCTCAAGGAACATAGGAACCCGCCTCCTGGGTTGCTGGAGCCTTCGGAGTCCACAGGAGCTCAGGATCAGCGGACCGGTCAGTTGCGTTACGGTGCCTGCAAACGCAGGGGGGTGACTCCTTCACCCCAAGGGAGATACTTCAGTTGTCCTTGATGCTCTACAGGTCCTACACGGAGCCTGTATGGTGCACGGGTACAGACGATGCTTTGGACGGGGAGGGAGACGAAGTCGGGCCCAGTCGAAGTCCAGCGAAGTCCAGAGTGTCCAGACGGTCGAAGGTCAGTGGTTTCTTGTTCAGAATCTTGTCTACATCGAATCTAGGGTCCTACAGCCAGGTAAGCCCTTTTGTACCCACCAGAGAGGGTTGGACAGATTCAGGAGACCCTCCCAGGGGAGGGTCAGGACAGGTGGGGTGGTTACACCTGTGTCCTAAGTCCCTTTTCACGCCAGAGCAGGAGCCAATGGCTCCCAGAACTGGTTTGAGCTGGACTATGCACAGGGACACCAAGTGTGCCCCTCGTGCAGACTTTCAGGCACTTTGGCAGTGCCCCACCCAGCTCCAATACACTAAATCCTGTCTGGGAGGTGGTCACACCTCCCTGTGACAGGATCCCTATTGTGCTGCTTTCCTCTGCTCGAGCTTGGCTCAGCAGCAGAAGGGCAGAAATGTGTCTCTGGTCGGCAGCATCCATTTCGTGCCGTCCAGGTCGAGAAGGCTGGTTGCGGGAAGACCAGGGACCCCACGAAGCTTCCTTCAGAAGGGTGGAATCATACTTCCCACACCGGTTACGGGTGTGGAGGTATGATTTCAAGGTGTTTGATACCAAACACGACATGTTTTGTTTCAGCCGTTTTCCAGATAGCATTTATCGCGAGGTTATAATGCACCTCTACCTATATGTCTGGCTGTGTCACAGACAACCCGGGAGAATGGTCTTCGAAGGCTGCAGAGGGGCTCTGCTCATGCAGGGGCACCCAAAATAACCCTTTCTAGACTCTCTCCTACTCTACCCCTCCTTGCATCATCTGACACCTCTTTTACTATACCGATCCCCCAAAACAAACCTTTCTAAACTCTTCCCTCTGACTCTTCCCCTCCAAAAACCCTTTTTACTCATCCAAAAGCCTCCTCCTACTGCTATGACCTAAAAAAAATAAAAAATCCCTCTACTATCCTTTTCAATCAAAATAACAGACTAACGTTCACTTCTCAAATTCCATATTCCACTATACTAATTCACCACTAATCCTTTATGGGTTCCAGAGTAGCGTGCTACTCGCCAATAAAGCGTTTCAACACCCCATCAGGGTTACAAGCGCTATATAAATGCAAACCTTTTTCCCTTTTCTACCCCTCCCCAACCCTTCTCAATCCAAATAACTGACTAACATATCCACCACTCAAATTAATTTCATGTTTCACCATACTAATTCAACACTAATCCTTATGGGTTCCAGAGTAGCGTGCTACTCGCCAAAAAAGCGCTTCAAAACCCCATCAGCGGTTGCAAGTGCTATATATATACAAACCTGTTTCCCTCTTCTATCCCTCCACCTACCCTTCTCTATCCAAATAACTGAATAACATATCCACCACTCAAATTACTTCATATTTCAGTATACTAATTTTCAACACTAATCCTTTATGAGTTCCGGAGTAGCGTGCTACTCGCCAGCAAAGCGCCTCAACACCTATCAGGGGTAACAGGTGCTATATGAATGCAAACCTTTCTTCCCCTTCTATCCGTCCGCTATCCTTCTCACTCCAAATAACTGACTAATATCCACCACTCAAATTACTTTCATATTTCACCATACTAATTCAGCACTAATCCTTTATGGGTTTCCGGAGTAGCGTGCTTCAACACCCCATCAGGGGTAATAAGCGCTATATAAATACAAACCTTTTTTCCTCTTCTATCCTTCTGCTATCCTTCCGAATCCAAATAACTGACTAACCTATCCACCACTTAAAAATGTACTTGCATGTTTCACTATATTCAACACTAATCCTCTATGGGTCCCGGAGTAGCGTGCTACTCGCCGAAAAAGCGCTTCGACGCCTCATCAGGGGTAGTAAGCGCTATACAAATGCAATTACAATACAATACAATATGTCTGGCTGTGTCACAGACAACCCGGGAGAATGGTCTCCGAAGGCTGCAGAGGGGCTCTGCTCATGCAGGGACACCCTCTCACGTAAAATCCAGCACCCTGCCTTCAGGATTGTCGAGGCCTGCTATAGGGGTGACTTATAGGTTTTAAGTGTAGTGACCTATATATATAGTAAACCTATATCTAACGTAAGTGGTGCATGCACCATCTTACACAGGCTGCAATGGCAGGCCTGTAGTTCCATTTTGCATGGTCTCTCATGGGTGGCATCATACATGCTTCAGCCCATGGGAGGCCTCTGGGGTACCTATGCCCTGGGTATATGTGTACCATATACTAGGGACTGATAACGATACCCCAGTATCCAATCTGGAGTGTACCTAAGTACATGTCATAACATTTTAGGGAGAAAGCAGATAGACTGGGGTCCTGATTAGCAGGATCCCAGTCAGACTAGTCAAAAACAGTGTAACATCAAGCAAAAAGTGGGGGTAACCATAAGAAGCAGATCCTACTTTCCTACACAACCCCCCCCAAATGTAAGGAGATGAGACTAACCTTTCCCAGTTGAGTCTTCATTTTCTAAGTGGAAATATCTGGAGAGTCCATCTGCATTGGCATGGTTACTCCCAGGTCTATGTTCCACTGTATAGTCAATCCCCTGTAGGGAAATGGACCACCTCAAAAGTTTGGGGTTTTCACCCTTCATCTGTTTTAGCCATAAGAGGGGCTTATGGTCTGTCTGAACAATGAAGTGAGTGCCAACCAAGTATGGCCTCAGCTTCTTCAGAGCCCAAACCATAGCAACGTCTTCCCTCTCAATAGCTGACCAACGTTTCTCTCTGGGGGTCAACCTTCTGCTAATAAAAGCTACTGGTTGATCCTGACCCTCTGCATTAAGTTTTGACAACACAGCCCCTACCCCCAACTCAGATGCATCTGTTTGGACAATGAATTGTTTGGAATAGTCAGGACCTTGCAGAATGGGAGCAGTGCACATGGCCTGCTTGAGATCATCAAATGCCTTCTGACAGCTAACTGTCCACTGAACTTTCTTGGGCATTCTTTTTGATGTAAGATCATTCAAGGGAGTCACTATAGATCCATATCATTTTACAAATCTTCTGTAGTACCCAGTCAGGCCCAAGAAAGCTCTGTCCTGAGTCTGGGTAGTGGGAGCAACCCAGTCCATGATGGTCTGGATTTTGCTCTGCAATGGTTGAACCTGGCCTCCACCCACAAGGTGGCCAGGTACACAACCTTACTCTGCCCTATCTGGCACTTGGTGGCCTTGATAGTGAGGCCTGCTTTCTGCAGGGCCTCCAAAACATTGTTTAGGTGGGCCAGGTGATCCTCCCAGGTGGAGCTATATCATCAAGATATGCTGCACTATAGGCTTCCAGGCCTGTAAGGACTTTGTTCACCAACCTTTGGAATGTGGCAGGTGCATTCTTTAATCCAAAGGGCATCACAATAAATTGATAATGCCCACTAGGGGTAGAAAATGCTGTTTTTGGTTTGGCATCCTCAGCTAGTCTGATTTGCCAATATCCAGCAGTAAGGTCAAATGAGCTCAAGAACTTGGCTGAGGCCAAAGTATCAATGAGTTCATCTGCCCTAGGAATAGGGTGAGCATCAGTCCTAGTGACTGCATTGAGCCCCCTGTAGTCCACACAAAACCTCATTTCTCTCTTACCACCCTGGGTATGAGGTTTGGGTACCAGGACCACTGGACTAGCCCAAGGGCTATCTGAGGGTTCAATTACTCCCAATTCCAGCATCTTTTGGACCTCAGTCCTGATGCAATCTCTGACATGGTCAGGCTGCCTGTAAATCTTATTTTTAACAGGTAGACTCTCACCTGTGTCCACTTCATGGGTACACCAAGTGGTCTGACTAGGAGTCAAAGAAAACATGTGTCTGTATTGATTGAGGACCTTCCTACGATCAATCTGCTGTTGCTCAGTGATGCTGCCTGCCAAGGCTACGCCATCTACTGAGCCATCATCAGGGTTCTGTGAGAGGAGATCAGGGAGTGGGTCACTCTCTTCCTCCTGTCCCTCATCAGTAGCCATGAGCAAGCCCATGTCTGCCCTGTCCACATAGGGTTTGAGCCTGTTTACATGGAGCACTTATGGGGGCTCCTGGGAGTTCCAAGGTCCACCAAGTAAGTGACCTCTCCCTTCTGCTCAATAACAGTATGGGGTCCACTCCACTTGCATTGGGGAGCTGCTGGGGCCACAGGATCCAACACCCATTTTTTCTGTCCTGGCTGATAAACAGTCAGCACAGCCTTTTGGTCATGCCAAGCTTTTTGCAATTCTTGACTTGCCTCAAGGTTTTTGCTGGCCTTCTTCATGTACTCAGCCATCCTGGAGCGGAGGCCAAGTACATAGTCCACTATGTCTTGTTTGGGAGGTTTGTGAGGTAACTCCCATCCCTCCTTCACCAAACACAAGGGACCCCAAACCGGACGCCCAAACAAAAGTTCAAAAGGGCTGTAGCCACTGTTCCCAATAACGTGCGCGCATGGGCACGCGCGCACCTCTGTTACATGAAGCGCGCAGTGCTGTGTGTGGAGCGCGCACACACACAGCACATCAAACAAGAACATTCGCGCCGCAGCTTTTAAAAAGCGAGCGGCGCAAAACCGGTGTTTCTTTCATATAGAGCCCGGCTGCGGTGCATACTGTGTGCTTTTGTTTAAGTATTCATGTTAATTGCAGCACCGTCACGAGCTGCAATTGACATGAATACTTTAAACAAAAGCACACAATCTGCCCATCACCCTGAAGCTGCGCTCTATTATGAAAAGAAATTCAGCAAGTCTACAAACAGGGCGTGAAAAGCACACGTCGTGTTTGTATACTTGCTGAATTTCTCTTCTTAACAGAGCTGGGTTGCGGGGTGATTGTGTGACTTTGTTAAAGTTTTCAGGATAATTGCAGCTCCAGACGGGCGCTGTGATTAACCTGAAATCTTTAACAAAGGCCCACAATCACCCCGCAGCCCAGCTCTGTTAAGAAAGAAATGCAGCAACTCTACAAACACGGCGTGAAAAGCACACGTCGTGTTTGTAGACTTGCTGAATTTCTGTTCTTATAGAGTGCAGCTGTGGGGTGATTTACACTTTTCTGTGCTTGGCATAGTGTGCCACCCTACTTGTATTTTCCTGTTTCTGTCATTGCATCCAGATATATGATACAACAAGTAACATCATACCCAGGGCTTTAAGTGGGATGAAAAAACTGGGGTCTCGCAAAGGGGCGTGGCCAGTGTAATTAAGGCCCTGGCTTAAGACACATAAGCTAAAAATCTGTACTTAGCATAGTGTACCGCCCGACTTGTATTTTGCTGTTTCTGTCATTGCATCCAGGTATATGATACAACAAGTAACATCATACCTACAAGTCAGAACTATTGGCTTTGTCAATGGTTGTTAGTTGCATAAGATAAATAAGCAGCAACTATGGCTTGTATGTAATATTGAAAAGGCTTCAACTTAAAGCCCATGTGACACCACGACAATGTTGCTGCTCCTGAGTTTCAAAAAGAGAAGGGAAATCCAGAGAGAAAATGACTCTTTAAAGGATTTCCCATCCCCTACAAGTAGGGTGACTAGAGCGTGCGACCCAAAAACCGGGACAATTCGCAAAAATAGAGGAAGGACCACAAATTTACATCAATAAAGTGGCAAATAACGACAGTCCTCATCCTCGTAGAAACACAGAACAGGCACTAAGAAAATAAATAAAATGTAATTTTTAAAACCAGCATCATGCCTGTTAATTAAACTGCTTACTTATAACAGCTGCTTACTAGCCCTGCTTTGGAACACCTAAAAACATGCCTCTCACTGTTTTTAGTTCACCCTCTCAAAAACCGGGACATGAGCCACTTTTCCCGAAATCTGCTGGGACAACTGTTGAAAACCCGGGACGGTCCAGACAAATCCGGGACTCCTGGTCACCCTACCTACAAGGCTCACCAGGCATGACGTCATGCCCTAACTTCTCTACTAGTGAGAAGTGAGTAGTGTGAGCACGTGCACATCGATGTGCCTAGTGTCACTGCAGTCTGGAAAAAAAAAGGACTGCCAGGGCATAAAACAGAGCCCGATAGAGACCCGTTTCGAGGACCCTTTAAAAAACTGCCAGTGCTCGGCACCGGTGAGACCCGGCCCACTTAAAGCCCTGATCATACCTACAAGTCGGACTATTGACTTTGTAAGTGGTTGCTAGTTGCATAAGATAAATATGCAGCAACAATGGCTGGTATAAATTAAATCCATCTAAAATTTGAAAACAGCGAAACTCTCCAGCCATCTTTCTAGTTGTGATGAGGCTGCCAATGACCGAGACTTGCTTGAGTGTCTGTTATGGTCACGCTGGTAGAACAGTTTTAACCCCTTTTGACAAAATGTGACATTTTAACAAGAAGCAGTTTGACTGTTAATGAGATTCGCTTTTTTGTACTTGCATATATTAGGGCGAAAGGGTGTGATCTTCTGTACAAAACTCAGCTCTGAAGTTCACCAGGTTAAGCAGACTGTCTTGTAATAGGAGCTTGCCATACATCTAGTAGTGCAGCTTCCGTACTGTGGTTGGGACAGAAAAGTGACTAATGGGAATTCAACAGTTGGCTTGCTTCTAAATATTTTTCAAATTGTAGGGTGATTATTCTTTCCAGGTTTAATGGGGTCAGAGGAAGGAAGAAAGGGGAAATGTTTGTGGTATTTCTCTATTTTTTTTAACGTAGGTGCTCATTATGGCAAGTCTGAAGAATAGACTAGATGAACCGTGACCCAGTGAGACACTGATGATGGTAACAGTAGTCTCGAGCAGTGGAGGAGGAGAGTCTTTTTTAGGGTCTTAATTATTGTTCTATTATTGTCTTGAGAAACTGACATCTAGAAAGAGTGTGTTTTTTATGCATGATGATCTGTGACCTGAGCATTCTACGGGACTAGGTGATGTACCAGTGCAGTGATGGCGCAGGTTTTCACAGATCTCCTGTCAGCGTTGTAATGTTGGTCTAAGTTTGTATTTTTTCAAGGATTTGAAAGTTGCATAGCAGTTCAGTGATCACTTTTCTCACCTATAAAAGCCTCTAAGCGCACTGCCCACTCCTAGTCATCCCGTTTCACTTCATCTGAAAGTTTTCTTGTTAATTGCAGCTCCAGACGGGCTCTGCGATTAACCTGAAAACTTTAACAAAGGCCCACAATCACCCTGCAGCTGCGCTCTATTAAGAAAAGAAATGCAGCAACTCTACAAACATGGCGTGTAAAGCACACGCCGTGTTTGTAGACTTGCTGTATTTCTCTTCTTAATAGAGCTGGGCTGCGGGGTGATTGTGTGACTTTTAAACTTTTCTATGCTTGGCATAGTGTGCTCCCCAACTAGCATTTTCCTGTTTGTCATTGCATCCAGATATATGATACAACAAGTAACATCATACCTACAACAAGTCGGACTATTGGCTTTTGTCAGTGGTTGTTAGTTGCATGAGATAAATAAGCAGCAACTATGGCTTGTATATAATATTGAAAAAGCTTCCACTTAAAGTCCTGGTGACACCGCGACAATGTTGCTGCCCCTGAGTTTCAAAAAGAGAAGGGAAGCAAGTGTTCGTGAAGAGAATGCTCCCGACAGATGGATCAGTCATTTACACACTTGCAGCTGCCATCTGCTCAGACCTGCATCTTGGCAAGATTAAAAATCTTGGCAAGGCCTAACCAGCCTTCCACCCTTCTTAGTTCGTTCAGGTGAGGTATCGATCAGATAGGACTAGGACACACACACTGAAAGGCTGTTCGAAAGGAGCCCAGACATTTAAAGGGGGAACTAATGGAAAAGAAGAATTTTGAGAAGGAGGATACATCAAATTACCCTGATAAAGTCCCTATAAGAGATGAAATGCCTTGGCTGGGTCTGTTTTAAGTGTCTTAGAATTGGATACTTAATAAAAAGAACTTCATGGAAAAAGGCACCAACGTCTAGAAATTAATTGAAAAACAAAATATGGAAAGCAATTGAAAACAAAAGAGTGATTACAGATACATGCAATTCAAATTGGAAAGTTTAAAGTGAGCAAGGAAATTAGGTTGCCCTCCTAATATTGTGAAAACATTTACCACATGTGAGAAGCTGGCTCAGTATATGATGTACACTTATGTAAGTGGACACCTTGCACTGATCCAGACAACCCTTATGATGATTTTAGTGGTCTTAGACAACCTTAGCAAGCTCTCGAAGTGGTAGCTGTGAAGAACAGCCTTCAGTCTTAGTCCAGAAGGAGTATAAAGCAGCTTGTTTTACCAGAACATAATCTTATAGGTATAGAGTAAGAGAAAAAGAACCACAGTGTATTTATAAAAATATGTATTTAATATAAGACACTCACTAAAACATTTAAATATCTCCTAGCCAGAGATATACACAATACACACAATACTTTGCAATAGAAACAGGTAAGTAGTACGGAAAACAGAGTGGTCCCCAGGGGGATACCAAACCATATACTAAAATAATGGTATGCGAACCACGACTCGAATCAAGACTATAGTCAGAGGCCGTAGTAGTGTCGGGACCCAAGTAACCACCTAAGGTGAGTATCTAGGAGCCCCACGGAGGTCGTGTGCAGTGTGGGAACACAACTGCGTTCTCCATACAAATCAACGTGTAAGTCGTGGTTGCAATTTTAAAGAAGGAGGACCCTCAAGTCTCCATAACCCTCTCTCTTTCATATTTATTTTGTTTAATAGCGCCACTCATACCAGTGTAAGGTGTTAAGCACTTTACATCGCATACACATTACACAGAGACACTGAATCATAGTGTGTAAATCAATGTATAGGAAATGTTACATCAGACAGAGGAATACAATGTCTCTTCTTAACAGAGCTGGGCTGCTAGGGTTTTAAGCAAACGTTTGTAGTGATATTTGGCGCTGCACACACGCGCAGTGTGGTTCCTGGTGCACATAGCCATGGCTGCAGCGCACAGAGACCCTACACTGCCACTCACAGAGGAAATAAATTAGAGGGAACATTGGCTGTAGCCAACCCCCTTTTGTGGGACCTCTCTGTAGGCAAAGAGAAGGCAGGGCAACAGGACATCCCATTTTCACCTAAGCTTTTCTGGGAGGCCCATGATCATGGCCTTTAGGGATTTGTTGAACCTTTCAACCAACCCATTGCATTGTGGGTGATAGGGTGTGGTGAATTTGTAATTCACTCCACACTCCTTCCACATTGCAGTGATGTAACTAGACATGAAGTTGGTACCTTTGTTAAGACCTCCTTAGGGAAACCCACTCTGGAAAAAATTCCCAGGAGGGCCCTGGCCACCACAGGAGCTGTGGTGGTTCTAAGGAGTATAGCCTCTGGATACCTAGTGGCATGGTCTACCCCAACTAGAATATAACTGTGCCCAGATGCAGTTGGAGGATTCATGGGACCAATTATGTCAATCCCAACCCTCTCAAAGGGAACCCCCACCACAGGTAGTGGTATGAGGTGGGCCTTTGTGGTACCACCTGACTTACCACTGGCTTGACAGGTGGTACAGGAGCGACAAAACTCCTTGGTGTCCTCTGACATGCGAGGCCAGTGAAAGTGAGGGACAAGCCTGTCCCACGTCTTACTTTGGCCTAGGTGTCCTTCTAAGGGAATGTCATGTGCCAAGGTGAGTAGGAAGCCCCTAAACTTCAGAGGTATGGCCAACCTCCTGGTGGCACCAGGCTTGGGGTCTCTACCCTCTGAGTAAAGGACTCCCTCATCCCAATAGATCCTGTGGGACCCACTGACACTCCCAGCAGCCTCAGCAGCAGCTTGCTGTCTGAGGGGTTCAAGAGAGGGGCAGGTTTGCTGCTCCTGGCTCAGTTCTGCCCTGGAAGGCCCCCCTGTCCCCAAGAACTCAACCTGATCAGGTTCCAGTTCCTCTGAGACATTCCTTCACAGGGACTGGGATCATCTCCCTCAAGAGATGAATCCTCTCTTTGAGCCTGGGGGGAAGACATAGCCTTACCCCTCCTGCTCCTTCTCTTGGAAGGCACCTGGTCCATTTTTTTCAGAATCCAGGGCCTGTTCAGTAGACATCAGTTTGGCCTGTGACCTGGTCACACCAAACACATCTGCAGAGATGCCCAGCATTGCTGCATGAGTCCTTAATTCCACTTCAGCCCAGGCTGAAGTTTCCAAATCATTGCCCAATAAGCATTCCACTGGAAGGTCTGACCTAACCACAACTTTCTTTGGGCCAGTTACCTCTCCCCAGCTGAAATTAACAACTGCCAAGGAATGGTCAGTCCTGACATTGTTAGCATTGGTCACTTGGTACATTTCACCAAGTATGATCTGATCAGGGTCCACAAGATCTTTTGTCACCATAGTGACACTTGCACCTATGTCCCTGTATGCCATGGCCTCCTTGCCATTAATCAAAAGCTGTTGTCTGTATTTGCCCAGGTTACTGGGACTGACCAATAAGGTGGCAATATCCATGCCACCATCACAGAAAAGTACAGCCTGAGCTGTAGTTCTGACTAGGCCAGAACCGATCTCAGAGCCCAAGGTTAACCCTACTAATCCCTTGTTACCTGTATCACCACTTGTACCTGTGCTAGGGGGCGCAGTTGCCTTAGGGGCAGTGGTGGCAGGAGGATTTTCCTTGGCTTTTGGACAATCAGCATCTTTTGTCCAATGGGTCTTTACCTTACAAAAGTAACACCAAGGTTTTCTCTTGCCTTTTCCTTTGTTGGATTGTGACTCCCCCCCAGATGCAGGTTTTTGGGGCCCTGATGAAGACTTTTGATCTTTACCCTTGTCCCCCCCCCCTTATCTGGAGTTTTAGAATCTGGCTTCTTCTGGTCACCACCAGAGTTCTGGTTTTTCTGCTTCACCCTGGTTCTGACCCACTTATCTGCCTTCTTTCCCAATTCTTGGGGAGAAGTCAGATCAGAGTCAACCAGGTATTGATGCAACAACTGATTTTGGCAATTATTAAGAATCTGCTCCCCCATAACCAAACTGTACAATCCCTTGAAATCATTCACTTTGCTGCCAAGTAACCAGCCTTCCAGAGCCTTAATAGCACTATCCACAAGTCTACCCAGTCCTGATTCTGGGCCTTCTGGGTGTCTCTGAACTTAATCCTGTACTGTTCAGTGGTTAAGCCAAACCCATCAATGAGAGCACTCTTCAGGACTGAATAATTGTCAGCATCCTCTTCTCGAACAGTGAGGATCTTATCTCTACCTTTGTCAGCAAAGGAGAGCCACAAGATAGCTGCCCACTGCTCTTGAGGGACCCTCTGAACTTTACAGGCCCTCGCTAAAGCAGTTATCCATTTATGGATGTCATCCCCAACATGGTAGGGAGGGACAATCTTGCTCAGGTTCCTATTCTCAAAAGAATGTTCCTTAACTCTAGGGACACTGTTGCTGCCACCATGGGACTCTAGTCACAATTTTTTTCTAGCTCTCTGGACTTCTAGGGATTCTTTATCCAGGGCCAATTGCTCTTGCCTGAGCCTAAGCCTAGCTTTCTCAAGTTCAAGAAATTGGTATTCCCTATCAAAAGAGTGGTCCCTCTTGCTAGATACAGAGGTCCCTACAGACTGTCCTGAGTGATGTGACTCTGCAGAGGGAGATCTAGATCTCTTTGGTAAACTCTGCACTCTTCCAGGAGGGGTGAAGAGAGGGCCATTTTGGCCATCCTCACCTTCTCCCTGAAGATCTGAGTTGTCCAGGTGGGAATCATCTTGATCCTCCTGGCCAGTGTTTGAGTCAAGGTCATAAAAGGTGTCACCTCCTGACCTGTCCTCATTCCCTGCCCCACCCACTTTCTCCTGTTCATCTGACCCAGGGGTCTTCCTAATGTCATCAAGCAGTAAGTCCTCTATGAGGCGTTGGGTGTTTGCAGTTCTCCCTGTCTTCAGCTTCCTAGAGGCACACAGGGCTTTCAATTCTTGGAATGAAAGCTCACTGTATCTAGAGGGCAGAGAGCCACTGGCATCTCCTTTAGAAGACATAGTAAGTGTGGTGACGAGTCGCACCTACCTTACCTAGTAGGAACTAAACTCTTTGAGGTTGGAGAAAGGGTGTGCTAGACCCTTGACTTACCCAACCCTAAGTTCAGTAGAACTTACTTATTCTAAGCTAGATTTATATGTACTGCGTACTTAGTGTTTTTCAGTTAATTAATACAAAGATTTATCTGGTAAAACAAAGCAGTCTTGAATCCCAACCGCTGCACACCAAAGTGAGAAGTTGGCCTGGTATATGCTGTCCACTAATTGAAGTGGGCACCTTGCACCAGTCCAAACAACCCTTATGGTGATTTAAGAGGTCAAAGTTAACCTTAGAAAGCTATCCAAGTGGTAGCTGTGGAGAGCAACCTTCAGGCTTAGTCTTGAAGGAATGTTAAGCAGCGTGTTTTACCAGAATGCAATCTTATTGTATTGGTTAAATGAAAGGAGAACCACACAGTAGTCATAAGAATATATATTTATTATTATAACATCTTAAATACCCCACAGTATCTGCTACACACAGATAAACACAAAGCACACAATACTATAGCACAGAAACAATCGTAAGTAGCACTAATACACAGTGGGCTCCCGGTGGAGACCAAACCATATACTAAAATAGTGGTATAAGAACCACGACTCGAGTCCAGACAATGTCTAGGGAGTGTAGAATCGCTGGGACCCCAAGGAACCACCCAATGTGAGTAAGTAGGGACCCCACGGAGGATGGGTGCAGTGTGAGAACACGACTGCGTGCTACGTACAATTCAATGGGAGAGTCGCGGTTGCAATTTTAAAGTTAAAGGACCCTTCCCAGTGGAATACTAGGAAACTCTTTGGAACATAAAAGGTTGGAGATCCACCCCACCTGTGGATACTCGAGTACCAGAGTTACCTATCCCAGGGAAGCCGGGTGCATAGGTCTGAAGTGGCGTCGCAAACCGCCGTCGTTCTCAATGGGAGTCTGCGAAGAAATGCCACTGCTGGAAAGAAGAAAAGTGTCTGGTGGAATCCGCAGGTGGATTCTTGATGGAAGGAACCTGAAAGCAGAGGGGACAGAGTCTGGGTCACTCAGGAGTGACCAGGGGCTCGGTAGACGAATACCCACCGATTTCGGGTGCTTCAGGTGTGAAGAAGGAGACCTTGACTCTACAGCTGCAGGGACCAGGAGACATCGAGGATGACCAGGAGCCGGATACGAGCTGTCCCACGAAGGATGTCGAGTGCTGAGGGGTCGGTGTCCGGCGGGAATACCAACAAGCCTTGGCAACGGCAACCCACGAAGAAGGTCAAAGAAGGTTAGGGTCTGGCCCAGCAAGGACCAGAGGACTCACCACAGCAAGGGGAGTCAGGGCAGGCCTGGAGTAACCAGGGGAGCCCAAGAAAATCAGGATTGTCCCTCAATTGGACCCACAGGCCGAAGCACAGGAGTCGCGAGGGGACCTCTAGCAGTTTCACAAAGTCACAGCTTGCAGGGCACAGAGTGCGAGGAGGCCGGAGTCCTTTGTACAAAATGTGCGCAGAGGTTGGGGCTATCGACAGCCCAATGCATGAAGTTGGGGAAGACCAACAAGCATATGCAATTGCAAAAGTACGCGGTGCACAGGGGTTCGGGTTCCACGAGGGATACTGGCCTCAAACGTGGTGAGAGGGCAGCTCGACCTCAAGGAACTTAGGAACCCACCTCCTATGTTGCTGGAGCCTTCGGAGCCCGCAGGAGCTCAGGATCAGCAGACCGGTCAGTTGCGTTACGGTGCCTGCAAACGTAGGGGAGTGACTCCTTCACCCCAAGGGAGATACTTCAGTTGTCCTTGATGCTCCACAGGTCCTACACGGAGCTTGTATGGTACACGGGCACAGACGATGCTTTGGACGGAGAGGGAGACAAAGTCGGGCCCAGTCGAAGTCCAGCAAAGTCCAGAGTGTCCAGATGGTTGAAGGTCAGTAGTTTCTTGTTCAGAATCTTGTCCACGTCGAATCTAGGGTCCTACAGCCAGGTAAGCCCTTTTGTACCCACGGGAGAGGTTTGGACAGATTCAGGAGACTCTCCCAGGGGAGGGTCAGGACAGGGGGGTGGTTACACCCATGTCCTTTGTCAGTTCTGTGCCAGAGCAGGAGCCAACGGCTCCCAGAACTGGTTTGAGCTGGACTATGCACAGGGACACCAAGTGTTCACCTCGTGCAGACTTTCAGGCACTTTGGCAGTGCCCCCACCCAGCTCCAATACACTAAATCCTGTCTGGGAGGTGGTCACACCTCCCTGTGAAAGAATGTCTATTGTGCTGCCTTCCTCTGCTCGAGCTTGGCTCAGCAGCAGGAGGGCAGAAATGTATCTCTGGTCAGCAGCATCCATTTTGTGCTGTCCGGGTCGAGAAGACTGGTACCGGGAAGACCAGGGACCCCACGAAGCTTGCTTCAGAAGGGTGGAATCATACCTCCCATACCCGTTACCGGTGTGGAGGTATGATTCCAAGGTGTTTGATACCAAACACAACATGTTTTGTTTCAGCCGTTTTCGAGATAGCATTTACTGCGAGGTTATAATGCACCTCTACCTATATGTCTGGCTGTGTCACAGACAACCCGGGAGAATGGTCTCCGAAGGCTGCAGAGGGGCTCTGCTCATGCAGGGGCACCCTCTCACGTAAAACCCAGCACCCTGCCTTCAGGATTGTCAAGGCCTGCTATAGGGGTGACTTATAGGTTTTAAGTGTAGTGACCTATAGATATAATAAACCTATATCTAACGTAAGTGGTGCATGCACCATCTTCACAGGCTGTAATGGCAGGCCTGTAGTTCCATTTTGCATGGTCTCTCATGGGTGGCATAATACATGCTTCAGCCCATGGGAGGCCTCTGGAGTACCTATGCCCTGGGTACATATGTACCATATACTAAGGACTGATAAGGGTACCCCAGTATCCAATCTGGAGTGTACCTAAGTACAATTCATAACATTTTAGGGAGAAAGCAGATAGAGTGGGGGGTCCTGATTATCAGGATCCCAGTCAGACTAGTCAAAAACAGTGTAACATCAAGGAAAAAGTGGGGGTAACCATAAGAAGCAGATCCTACTTTCCTACAGACACCACACCAGTTTTAGAAAAATAAACAATATTTATCTGTGCAAACAAGACGAAAACAATAAAAGACCAACATACAGTAATCAAAAATAGGCACTTTGCAAGTATGACTTAAAAATGCAGTTCCTTGAAGTAGGTAGCTCCTTCCGGTGCTACTACGGTGCTGAAAACAATAGAATCCAACAGTTCCGGCAGACCGCGTTGGTGCGGACCGGCTTTAGTGTCAGCAGACTCGTAAACAGTACCTTTGGTTCCTGACCGCGTCGGTGCGGGCTGGTCATGGTAACCGTTGCGGTTGCGATGTGAAGCGTAGCGGTGCGGCATGCTGTGCCTTCAAGTCACAGTGCAGGCAGCGGCTCGGTGACGGTCGTCCAGTGGTGTCGGTGAGACCAGGACTGAGGTGCGGAGTGAGGTGGTCCTCGTTGCGGTGCTGACAGGTCACGGTGCAAGCGACAGTGCCTGTTGATGGGAGCAGGCGTCGGTCGACTCAGACTGCGGTGTGGGACGGGGCGGTGTGTCGTGTAACTTACAAGCAGTGCCCCCAAACCACAGTGCGGTCACAGGTGTCGTGGTCAGCGGGCAGCGACGTCGCCGGTGAGACCCGGGTGGCAGAGTGAAGTGAGGCGTTGTGGAGTGCGGTGCCAACAGGTCGCGGTGCAAGCATCGGCTCGGTGGCGGCGCTTGTCGTTGTCGGTGAGACCAGGGTTGCGGTACGAAGTGCTGAGGTGCCCTCTGTGGTGTCTTCAGGACATGGAGCCCACAGCGGTGTCGGTGACAGTGTTGGCTGCTTTTCCCCTCTGTGGCAACTGAAACCCACGGTTCCAGAGGTGGTACCCAGAGGTAAGTGAAGACTTTGCAGTCCCTGAGACTTCGAGAACAGGAGGCAAGCTCTATTTCAAGCCCTTGGAGATACTTAGCACAAGTAAAGAAAGTTCAGTCCAGTCCTTTCACTGCCCAAGACAGAAGAAGCAACTGCAGGCCAACCCAACCAAGCAACAACACAGCAACTGGGAAGTACTCCGCCTAGCAGTTCTTCCAGCTCTTCTTCTTTGCAGGTTTCTTGATTCCAGCGAGTTCCAAAATTCTGGGGTCTGGGCCCCAATATTTACACTGCATTTCTCTTTGTTCTCTTGGGCAGAGAGTGTCTGTGCTCTGTCCAAGCAAGTTTGGTCCTCTCTGGCCCAGCTTCTCGGCAGGAGGTGGGGCAGCATTGTCCAAGGCAGACCAGGCCTATTCAGGTGCAAGGAAAGCTCCTCCCACTACTCTAAATGCGGCCCAGGTCTATTCAACCCAGCCCTGACTCATCCAGGAAAAGCAGGTCACACCTCAAACCCCCCCCCCCAGTGGCTGTCTGAAGAGAATGCACGTCCCCAGTCCCTGTCACTCCAAAGCCAGATAGTCAATCCACGACCCAGCAGAGACCCACAGGATGGCTAAGCAAGAAAATACCTACTTTCTAAAAGAGGTATTTTCAAACACAGAACATTAAAATCATCTTTACTAAAAGATGTATTTTTACATTCTGAGTACAGGCATACTAGACTCCGTTTCTCTATCTTGTCCCAATGGGAAGATATACTCGTAAAATGTTACAGAGTATTCCCCATTCTATCCTATGGGACAGATAGCCTTTTGACAGCGAAAATCGAATTACACTGTAGTTCACTATCAGGGCATGTCACACACACCAGGACATGTCCTACCTTTCACATACACTGCACCCTGCCCATAGGGGTACATTGGGCGTACCTTAGGGGTGCCTCACATGTAATAAAAGGGAAGGTTAGGGTTTGGCAAGTGGGTGCACTTGCCAAGTCGACATGGCAGTAAAAACTGCACGCTGACACTGCAGTGGCAGGTCTGAGAACCCTTCGAACGGCTGCTCGTGTGGGTGGCACAATCAGTGTTGCAAGCCCACTGGCAGCATTTGATTTACAGGCCCTGGAACTCTCAGTGCACTTTACTAGGGACTTACCAGTAAATCAAATATGCCAATCATGGAAACACCAATCCATAATCCAATGTACAATAGGAGCACTTGCACTTTAACACTGGACAGCAGTGAGAAAGTGCACAGAGACACCAAACCAGCAAAAACAGAGTCAAAACCAGGAGGTCAGAAAGCAAAAAGGCAGGGGAAACAAGCCAAAAGATGCCAGGTCTAACAATGAACAACTGAAAAATCAAACAATCTAATTGGCTGCAAACTTCACAAATAAATCTCAGAGGGTAGCCATCTTGTTTCCCTCACATTTGATTATAAACATCAAGATCAAAGGAGGGAAACTACAGATACACGTTGTTTAGCCTTCAAAAAACATACATCACCTATTAAAGAAAAGAAAACAGGATGAAGCATTTTCTGTTTATGTAGATATAACTGACCATTTATTTGTTAAAAATAATAAACAAACCACATGCTGATAGAGACAATGCTGTATTATAGCCTTACAGGGGAATAAGGCTATTAAAATATTTCACCCGCTAAGGGTAGAGTGTTTTAAATGAAAAAGGGAGAAACATAAAAACAAACATTGGAATGACCCTTTATCCACACCCTTCATGACCTTGATAGTAACGGGGGAGGTTGAAAACTCACTTTGGCCTTTCTAAATGATTGGATTCTAAAACAAAAAAATTAATCCCCCACCAGCCAATGGCTGAGGATAATTTTAATGGCCATGCTCTTAATCCCACCTTCCTAAGTGCAGGGGAGATTGTCCTGGTCTCATCTCACCCTGCTAACTTTGACTAATTATTAGGTAAGTTTTGTTGAGATCCCATCCTGCCTCACCCAAGGGCAGGGGCCTGCTATTTAAATGGGCCAGCTAAGAGCTGCCCCGTCACCTTTCTATGGGTTTGGTGCTCCAACTTGCTATGAACAAGGATGGTGCTGTTGATTGCCTCTCCCTGTCTAAGGGCTGGAAGGCTGAGAGGATGTTTTTATTGTGTGGGCCAGGAAGTTTTTGTGTGCCACTCCCACTTTTCCTAAGGATTCTCAGGAGTTGTTTACCTTTTCCAGCATTGCTTGAGAGCTGGAAATATTTGGTGTTTCCCTCCCTCCTTTCCCCATGGGTGAGGGAGAATTCTGCTACTTAATAAATTAACAACTACCTGATGCAAACAGGGCCGGCTCTAGGGCGGTGCGATCGGTGCGACCGCACCGGGCGTTGATGTGGGGTGGGGCGTCATTTTTGAAAAAGTATACTATCATTTTAAAAGCACCTGCTGCCGCTTCCTGGCCTCCAGCAACTTTCAGACATCAATTAAAATGTCAAGAGAAGTCCGACGATTAATCGTCTTTCTGGAAAGAGACCGGTTTGTCTAGTGGAAGTTTTGACTCATCCTAAGGTAGCGCAGAGGGTTAAAATGCCTGCTGCTAAGAATATGTGCCATGCAGATAACGAAGTGCATATAATGTAAATAGGGCAGTGGGTTACTGCTTCTGTAAGAGAGCTCCTTTTGTTACTTGTCGTTTATAAGTCAAAAATCCTAATATAGAACATTGAGCTATTAACTGTCACCCTAGAGCTGCTGCAAACTGCAAGTATATGTTAGAGCTGTATGTTTTTTGCCCAGTCTTTCATTATCCTAATCTTGTGAAAAGGGTTCATTTGGGTAGAAAACAATTCTTATAATGAAAGAGAACCCCTAGCAATGATGTTACGTTTTAAATTCTGAATTTGTGCCTTTCCTGAATAAGAACTTTAACTATATTGCCTACCAGTATCGATGACATGTCACTTCTACACTACACCGTGTAGTACTGTCTGATGTAACATTTCCTATACACTGATTTACACACATATGATTGTCTCTGTGCAATGTGTGTGTGGTGTAAAGTGCTCTGACACTTTACACTGGTATGAATGGTGCTATAAAACTAAATGAATCTGAGAGACAGTGGTTATGGAGACTTGAGAGGCACTGTTGAAGGGTGCTAGTGAGGGAATCCGTGGCAGAGGTGGTCATTGGGGGGGGAGGGCGCCAACAGACATTGTCGCACAGGGCGCCACCAGCGCTAAAGCCGGCCCTGGATGCAAATGCAAATATGGCACTGACATATCTGTCAGCTTCTCTGGGTAGCAGATTCTTTTCAACAAGAAATACAAATTCCCCTGCCCTTTGGGAACAAAGACCTTCAACCTTGTGCAAGGTAGGGGATCTAACAAATACCCCCGTTCTTGGGCAAGAAGGTGGGAGGCATATGATATAGCATGATCTTTTGCAAAGCAGTGGAAGTACCAAATACTCTCCTGCCCGTGGCAAACTGCATATCATTTCAGTCTTTAAACAAGCGTGTTTTGTTGAGGTTGCCCTCCTAACTGACCAACTGTGCAAACTACTAATCCCCACAGGAAGCTGAATGAAAGGTATCTTCAATCTTTATTTAGGAAACCCCAGCCACAGCTCGGTTTAGGATGCCAATTCCAACAGTCACTACAGCTCTCAACATTCTAGAGCCTGTGCTCAGAAGAATCCAAGTGTCACTGGGAGGGGACGAGAGGGAGATACCAGACATCTTCCTTTTATACATTTTAAGAGAGAACTTGGCAATGATGAGCATTTAAAATCCAATAAGAATAGAAGTATGTAAACCAAACGGAAATAGAACTATGTACTATTAACGATCGAAAAAGGCGAAATCTAAAACAAAATAATAAATAATAAAACAAAATGACAAATTCTAAGATCTGCTACAAGTGTAAGTGACAGAATGAAAAACTGAATACAACATCTTTCACAGTTATATCTAATAGGCAATGCAATTCTTTAAATGTCTAGGAAGAATTGGCCGAAAGCTCACTCAGTGCAGAGCACATCTTAAGAAATTTCCATCTGTTCTCTCACTCACCTTTTAACTGTCACTTACATTCTGAAAGTTACTATTGCTGAAGTTCTTTCCTGTTGATTTTGACATTCTAGTATTAGCACCAGAGTAATTAAATTTAACTAGCCTACCTAAATTCCATATCATTCCGTCTTCAGTTTTCACGGCAATATGAAACAATTTGAGTACTCTCATGGGCTTTGAAAATGTTGACCAATGGTTATTCCCAACAGGGCACTTAACTTTTACCCCAATCACCCACTTTCACACCAATCAGCTTCGTGTGATGATCCTTATCATACTTACTTTTCCATATTCTTTGAAACCTTAATTCTCTCTGGGCCATATCTATGAAGCTGTTTTGCGATCGCAAACACTGCGATTCGCAAAATAACGTTGTTTGCGATTGCAAAACACAGCTTCGCTATGTAAGAGACACATCCCGTTCGCAAAATTGCTAATCGCTAAAGTAGCGATTAGCAATTTTGCGAATCATACATTTAGCGAATATTTTGCGAATTCGCCAACTGCGACAACACAATAGCAAAAATCGCAATTGTAGAGCTCGCAATTAGCGAATTCGCTAAACGGAATGCATGAAAAATTCCCAAATTGCAAATTGTCGAAATTCGCAAATTAGAGAATCGCAATTACCACCAAGTCTGAGCAGGTGGTAACCAGGTGCAACCTATTCAAAGAGGCCCACAATGCCACAGAATCTTTCCACAATGGCTGGGCTGTATGTGATAGCCAGGAGGCTGCGACTCAGAGCTGCTGCACAGAGAAGGAGACGCCAGGAAAGGATCTTTGGAGCGCGCATAACCCTGTTCCAGCGGACTGAGGAGGTGATCCATATAAACTACAGGCTGGATGAAGAGAGCATCCTGGAATTAATAGCGGAGCTCTAACCAATACTTGAACACCCCACACGCAGGACACACACCATCCCCAACCATATACAGGTCCTGTGCTCACTGCACCTCTTGGCATCAGGGAGCTTCCAGGGGGTGATAGCCACAGCAGGTGGGGTCTCACAGAGTGCATTGTTGCGCTTTTTCCACGCATTCCTAGATGCCATGGTACAGAGGCTGCATCACCACATCCACTTCCCCAGCACACCACAGGCACTAGACCAGACCAAGCAGGAGTTCTATCAAATTGCACAATTCCCCACGTCATCGGCTGCATAGATGGGACCCATGTCTCCATATCCCCCCCCTCCCAGAACGAGTATGTGTTCAGGAATCGCAAGTCCTACCATTCCCTGAACATACAGGTGGTGTGTAATGCCAAGCATATTATCACTGACATCGTAGCGAAATACCCAGGCTGCACCCACAACTCATTCATCTTCCGCCACAGTGGGATCCACCGTCGACTCACAAGTGGGGAGTTTGGTGAGGGCTACCTACTAGGTAATTGCATTGGAAAGAAGGACACACTAGTAAAGCACAGCAGTGGCAGGACAGTGTTTAACCTCATTCCTCTCACCCCACAGGCGACAGTGCGTATGCTGTCTGTGACTACATACTGACTCCTTACCTGAATCCTGCCAACGCTGGGGAGCGGAGGTACAACAGTGCCCACACAGCCACCCGATGTACCATTGAGCGAGCGGACCTTCGGAATACTCAAGAGCCGTTTCCGATGCCTACATAACAGTGGAGGGGCACTACAATACAGCCCCGAGACCTGTTGCAAGATTGTTGTAGCGTGTGCCATGCTGCACAACATAGCCACCAGGAAAGGCACACCAGTGGAGCTCACCGATTCGGAATCATCAGATGAGGAGGGGCCAGCTCCAGGACGCAGGCCAGCCGGTGTAATTGGTGCAGCTGCCGGGCACCAGAGGCGAGATGAGATCACACAGAACTAATACTAGGTAAGAAATGATGACACAATGCTATATATTTTTTCTAGACTGTGTTTAATTTCCTTGAGTTCAGGATATATTCCGTCACACAGCCTGTGTAGCACACAATGTTGTTTTCAATGTCCCACACATGTTGGATACACAGTGCAAATGGACAATATTAAACAAGTGTCTGTGTGCAATGGGTTAATGCACCCATTGCCATGTGTTAGTCTGAGCAACTCAACGGCGGCGCTGACGGCTCGTAGCCCCTCGCTGTGAGTGCACAGTGCCCTCTTCAGCAGTATCTGCAGCCCTGCCATGCCACACACTACGGCGCCTGTCCTGTGGGGGCGGTGGAGTAATGCTGCTCCTGCTCGATTATGCGTCCTCGTCTAGTGGAGTGAGGACGCCTGGCCCAGCAGTGGCAGCTGCCCGCAGCTGGTCCACAGCACATGTGACCTGTACCAGGCCCCTGGCCACGTCCTGGCTGCAGTGTGCCACCTCATGCTGCATGCTGATGCTGCGCCGTGACAGCACTGAGGTGGCTGTTGACAGACGGTTGACAGCCCTTGTGTAGAGGTATAGGCGGGTGTGTAGGCGCTGCCTCTCCCTGCGCCTAGCAGCACGGTCCTCCCTCAGCTCAGCACAGAGTGCCTCCAGGGCATCCGTCAGGCCCATGAAGCCAACCCTAATTTGCCTCTGTATTGATCTAATGCTTCTTGCCTGCAGGCGCTTGACTTCGAGCATGTGGCCCTCAAGCCCTCGGAAGACTGTATCCTCTCCTGTGGGTGCTGCACTGGTGGATGGACGTGCCCTGCGCCTGGATGGTATGGCTGGAATCGGATCTGCACGTGATCGAGCCCTGTGTTGTGGCTCAGACTGTCCCTGGACTTGGTGGACATCGTCATCAGTGTCCTGGGCTTCCTCCTCCAGCGGTGGCAATGGTGGCACTGCAATGCGCCTGCGGCGTTTTGGAGGGATGACTGGGCTGCCCTCCTCCTCCTCCTCTTGCCCTGACGCCTCTGCACTGGGGGATTCATCCTCCCCTCCAGTCATTGCTCCCTGTGTTTCTGGTGGTGCTGTGGACGTAAATGCACACATTAATTTGGTGTCCTGCCTTGCATTTGTCATGCAATTAATTACACTGTTTGGAGTAACATGGGTCCTGTCTGTCTGTATTTTGCCTTTCCTGATGCACACATACTGGTTGACCCTGGCTGGGTGTTAATGCTCCACTGTTAGGTGCATGTAACTACATCTCCATAATGCATTGCTGTGTGTGCTTGTGTGCCTGCACTGGACTTGCATTTCTGTTGTGCCCCTGGGTCTCTCCTGGGTGTGTGGGGGAAGTAGGGAGGTATCAGGGGTGTGATGGCATGCTTCTTACCTTGTCTTGGGTCTGGGTGGTCGGAGCTGTCCAGGTCTGCCACGCCCATCACACTCTCCGGTAGCAGGGTCCCTCAACCATTTCCTCGAGTGGCGTGGAGTCGGTGGCAGTGGAGGTCCCACCACCGGTCTTCTTAGCCCCCTCCAACCTGGCAGCAACCTTCTCCTTTGAGCGCTGGCGCATGTCATACCAGCGTTTTCGCAAGTCCTCGACGCTGCGATGGGTGACGCCAATTGCGTTTACTTTCTCCTGGATGTCAGCCCATATCCTTCGCTTGCGTGTCTCTGGCACGCGCAGGGATTTCTTGCCGAAGAGCAGCTCATGGCTGACCACCATCTCCTGAATCAGGACCTCCTGCTCCCTTTCAGAAAACTTGTGTTTGCGTTTCCTTGTGGTCTCCCCCTGCTGCTTGTCCTGGCTGGCCATGTCTCCTCTCAGTGTAGCAGTGCAGTGATGCCTCAACTCTCCTCCTGGACTCTCACTCTGCTTCTGGAACTCAGGTGCAGCATGGGTAGTCACACTTCCTGGTTGTGTTGTCATCAAGCTGCACCTGAATTTCCGATTTGCAGATTCGCGAATCGTTAATTGCGAATTCGCAAATTAGCGAACTCGCAAATAAGGAATCGCTATTTGCATATTCGCAATTGAAATAGCGATTTTTAGGGAATCGCTATTTGTTTGCAAATTTTTATTTACATACCGTTTTGCGATTCTCAAATTGCGATTCGCAAAAAATCGCAATTTGAGAATCGCAAAAACGGAGTTTGATACATATGGCCCTCTGTCTCTAGGATTGCCTGGTGTTGACATTTATCCAGCCCTTCTGCCACTTCCTCCAAGCTGGATCAAATTTAGAATTTGGTTTTCTTCCCCTTAGTAGCTCAAAATGCGTTTTTGTCCCTCTGATGTCATTGTTCAACACATTCACACACAACACCAGCCTCACACCTACAATGTGGGAAGCAGAGATAACATTGATCCCTAAACCGTGGAAGGACCCAGTGCTCTGCACATCATACCGCTCTATTGCGCTATTAAATAAAGATGCAAAATTATACACCAAAATCCTGGCAATGCAGCTTGATCACCTACTTCCAGGGATAATTAACCCTGACAAAGTTGGATTTCTACATATTGGGCAAGGGACATACAAATTAGGCGACTTGCCTATTTTGTAAAGTATCTAAAAGAGACTTTCCAGCAATACTGATATCTCTAGATGCTGAAAACGCATTCAACTGAGTCAGTTCGTCTTTCCTGAAGGCGGTGGTCCCAAAAAACCAGATCAACCCCCAAGATGAGGGAAACATAATTGGGGATTATGCTACTCCTACGGCGGTTATACAGGTTAATGACCAGTCTACTGCCCCGATCAGGCTGGCTCGAGGTACGAGGCAGGGATGCCTGCTATCCCCCCTCCTTTTTGCCCTAGTGGTGGAACACCTGGCAATGACTCTATGGTAGAGTTGCCCTATCACAGGTATGCCACTCAGGCTTATAGAGCACAAACTCAACCTGATCGTGAATGATATACTCCTCACCCTCACTATCTCTTCGGACTCCCTACCAGCGCTAATGTCTGCATTGGATCAATTTGAGAATGCGTCTGGTTTCAAAATAAATGAAGCAAAGTCATACATTCTCAACCTCAGTTAGCACACAGGACAAACCACGTCTGAGAGCGCAAGCACCATTCATATATGCCACTATATCGATTTGCTATCTAGTCCTCTAGATTAGAACTCTCCTAAAAGAATATTCCCAGTTGAACTGGGCCCCATGCCATAGAGAAAGTATGAACAACGTGATTAGATGGAAACAGCTCAACTTGTCACGGCTGGGTAGGATTAATATCATCAAAGTGAACATCCTGCCCTTCCCCTTCTTCTGTACCTCTTCCAATCTCTCTCCACAACCATTCCGACTACAGACATTACCAACATACAATCTAAAATACAAGCCTTTGTGTGGAATGGGAAGCTGCCACGCATATCGAATAAGTTCCACATGCTCCCCAAGGAAAGAAGGGGTTTGGCATGCTCAAACATTCTGGAGTTCTACTGGCAAGCTCCCTTGCAATTTGTCTCTGAGTGGACACCGAGGTAAAGTGAAAGACACTGGTTTCATACAGGTTGGACTGTCGCATGCTACCCATTGTGGGATTGCGCTTGGCTTCCCTGCTCTGCACATCCGAGAAGTGCCTATGCAACTATGCCCACGAAAACGGTCCTGGACATCTAGGACCATCTAGCTCCTAAAAAAGGCCTTACAACCTTCCCATCTCCTAACACGCCGATCAACATCAACTAGAATCCTGATATCTCCCCAGGCTAGATCATAACCCCTTCTCCAACTGGACTGAAAACGACTGTTGAACACTGACTTAGTGCAGGGCGGCATCAGTAAATCATTAGAACAGCACAAACAGGAATATTGTATCCGTGAAACCTCCAGACTTCAATATTGCCAGCTGCGACAATGGGTCCTATATCCCACTAACGCCCAAGCAGCCATACACAAGCTAACGCCCTTTGAGAGCTTAGTATGAACATACTCAGCCACAAAAGGGTTGATTTCTAGACCATATAAGGTAATACGGGCCTCAAAACTCGTAATCCCTCATTCATACCAAACTCTCTGGGAAACAGACCGTCAGGAGACAATACGGACCAAGGGATGGGATAGGCTTTTGCAGGAAATACTAAAAGCTCTACAAAGTATCCCCAGAGAGAATAGGCATATAAAATTATGTTTCAATGGTACCTCACACTGACACACCTACATAAAATGCTCCCCACAACAACAGCCCTCTGCTGGAGCTGTGCGCAGGTCGAGGGGACCTTTCTTCACATATGGTGGGACTGCGCACTCATACAGACGTCCTGGAAGGAAATATTAGGATACATTAAAGGAACCCTAGGATACCCTAACTTGGCATGCACACTCATGGAACTCTTAGGCATTTTGCCATCCAGTATGACGGAAACAACCAGTTCAATCAGGACATTGATTTGCTATATGATTGGGAGGGAGCAAACAACTTATTGCACTCTTCTGGAAAAAGAAGGAGACCTCACCTGAGGTCCTCTGGTTTCACAAAATGTGGCAGCTAGCCATGAAAGCAGTGTGCTGGGGGTTTGCCACGCCAGCCCCAGGAGGGACTACAATGACCAGCATTCTTTGCCATGACGGGAGGAGGCTGCCTCAGTCGCTTCCCATTGCAGCGCTAATAAGCGCCAAGTGATCTCCCGTCCTGCGCCTGTCAGCGACTGGCAGAGGCTGCGCTGGGTCACCCTCCTTTCGTCTACTCCATCACAGGTACTGTTAGGTCGACCTTTATTACTGTCTGGGGGCATCTTCCTGCCTGATATGGGTGTGTGAAAACCTACTGCAGCCTCAATGGCGGCTCCTGGCACAACTATTGATCGATTCTTAAAGCAGGCAGTTAACGTTATATACAAGGAGATTGAACTTGGTGAGAGCTGACTGTCACTTTCTTCACCACATAATCTTGTCCCAGGCTCTGCTCCAGTATTACTGGCCAGTGACAACTGCTCTGCTAGCGGTGGAATGACTGTTATAGATATGACAATGATTGACTGGCTACCCATTGTGACCTTAAGAAGCGGTACGCCAAGGACCCCAAAATGACGGAAGGGCGGTCAGCAGTAGAAATCAGTCTGAAAGAGATCCCATCAGCCCCTAGACCCTGCCATCATTCGGTACTGTTGCGGAGTGGAAGGCCACTTGGGAATGGCTCCACCCTTATGTCACTGTCACCAACCAGGGGTATCTAGCACCATCAGCTGTGCAAACCAATGTGTTTAAGGCCCTTTTCTGGAACATTACTGCACTTGTTAGCAAAATGGACTGGGGAAACTTTATTCAGAAGCATGATGTTGTATTCTTTCCGGAGACATGCACATGTGAAAACCACTGCCTTGATGGGTGCTGCCCCTACTCTGTACCTGCTGTTCCATCCTGGGCAGACAGAGCCAGGGCTGGGCATATGGCCTGGGCTAGAGTAATCCTTGATTGTAATATCAGTCTGGTCCCCTCTGCCAGCAACTTGTTCCATGCACTTCTTTTAAGGTGGGAGAAAAACTTTACTATTGTTTCCATCAATTTCTATAATCGATTTTTACGAGGGCGATAATATAACTAATTTTGAGAGGTTAAAGTTATGCATTTGCAAAAAGGCTTTGAAATTATCCTGCAGGGGAACTTTAATGCAAACATGGGGCTGATGCAGTGAGAGCCTGGGCACCCCTTGGGTTCAACTAATGGACTAGGGCACGTTTTTCTCCAAAGGGACCAACGCGGGGATGCTTTATCCCAAATGACCAAGTCTTTTGACCTGGTCAACGCAAATGAAGTCTGTGACCCCAACTATGTTGGTAATCCCACCTTTGAGAGAGGTGAGTATTTCTCTGTAATCGATTACATCTTTGTTGCCCAAGAATTGTTGGACAGGGTAGCTGAGGTGTCAATTATCCGTAGTGTCTATAGTGACCATAATCCCCTAAGTACATACCTTTACTTTCCCAGCAAGGTGGGGGGGGAGCAAAAGAGTGTAGCCCCAGAGTCATTGGTAGTTAAGATCCTGGAACTGGGTTTGGCTTGGAAAAATGCTGATATGCATACCCTTCTTGTTAGGCTGTGCTCAAATCATTTGCACCTGGTTTCTCAATGCCTTGCTGCTTCGGCCGAATATAGGGAGAAGGCTTGCTCATTCATCCTGCAGAATCAGGAGGTTAACAATTTGTTTTTGAAGCCATGTAGATCCAGTTCCCCAGAAGCCAAGTGGTTTGACAATCCCTGCAGGAAGGCATCCTCACTGCTTCATGATGCCCTGAAGGAGGTACCTAGAGATCCCGCCAAAATACTCAGATGCAGGATGGAGTATAAGGCAGTTATGCGGAATAGGAACAAGAAACTGCAAAATGAAGCCAGGGGCAATTTGATTAGGGCCTGTAGGCTAAAGTACACTAGGTTTTTTTGGACGGATGCAAATAGGATTAGATAAGGGTGTCCCAAGTCCAATTTTGTTGTCTCGTCCATCAGCCCAGAAGCCTGGGTAGATCATTTTGCAGTGGTTTATAGTTTGAGTGCCAACCATCAATATGAAGAGGAGGAGGTGGCATTTCCACTAGCCCTGGAATTTACTTGCAGTGAAATTCTGGAGGCAATTAATAAAAGTCCTCCCAATAAAGCCCAGGGCCCGGATCGTGTCCCCATGGATCTTTATAAATCAGCTCCAGACCTATAGGCTCCTATTTTTTGTAATGCATTTAATGCAAAGTGTAAAGTGGGCATTCCGCAGACTTGGCACTTTGCTGAAATTGTAGCAATTTTCAAGAAGGGCAATCCTAAGTCTCCTGGGTGCTATCGACCAATTTCACTGCTGGATTCAGCTGCTAAACTGGCGGGGAGAACTGTACTTGAGCGCCTCCTCACCTGGATTAAGGAGTCTGACACACTATCAGAGGTGCAGTATGGGTTCGGTGAGGGCCTTGGCACGATGGAGCAATGCCTAAATCTTCATCTGTTGGTCAGCAAATATACTGTTGCTAGGCAGGGCACCGTCTGGCTGCCCTTCATGGACCTCTATTGCTCCTTCGACAGGGTGATCAAGTCAAACCTATGGGAGATTTTAACTGATATTGGGGTGGAGGACTACCTGGGGCCATATTTCGGTATGGACACAAGTTTCTTAATCCCGATTTTACGCAAGCAAGGGCTTAAATCTTCGAGATTAGCCCTAGTGTATTTGCAACAACTTGATTCCCCAGCCAACTGTGCCACTATGTGTTCCTTCCTTAGATGTGCAATTACCAGAAGACATTCCATAATATTTTAATTGATAGATTAACCTCTTGACCAGTAGTTATTTGCACTTTATTGAATTTTAAAATAGCACTCCCGTTAAAATGTTTTGCACTTTACATGGTTTAACTTGTCATGCAATATAATAGCGTGTATGATACATTTTGACTATGCTTTTGAACTTTATGTATGTTATTGTAACTATGAAGACGGTTTTGTTGCTTATTTTAGCTGTTTTTAATGTGCGCTTTTATAGTCACATTTGTGTCCAAAATAAAGCTGTTTTGCTTGATTGATTGATTGATTGACGTAACATACTCAGACCGGAAACTCATAAATACATGGCAACCATTAATAGATAACATGGCTAGGCTGGAATTCTGTTGCTTCATACCTCCACAACTCAGCGCCTTACAATTCTTTGACTGACCCCATGTTGGAGAACTGCACCCCACAGAATGCTGCTGGTACCCGAGTCTATGACAAGGGAGGGATGACAGTTTGGGTTGCCCATGCCCATGGAGAGGGTGAGACACTGAGGGGAACTCTTCCTCCCAAGACCTGACACCACCATAGACCATTCAGCAGCAACCACTACTTCTCTTGCAGCCAAAATGGGTTCATTACAAACGACACGACAGCACGCTACCCGTGCCCGTCTGTCACATCTGTCAAACAGGTGACCAATGTAAGAGCAATTTACACTAACCTTGCTTGACTTGCTGCCAGAGACAATGGTGTGAAGAGATTCTGACCACGCTGCTTGGTGTTCGGTGGAGAAAAATGAACTATGCTCCCCAAGATGCGCACCCAAGGGAATGGGGGAGTGGATAAAATAATAAACAACATACTTTAGCCCTCGGCGGCTGGCTGGCACCGCCCTTGCTGGTTCATCAGGGGTCTGTATGAAGGACGCATCTGCAAGAAGCTCACACCCCACTTGCGAAACTTGTAGTGGTAGAGAGTAGGGCACATTAACTAAGTGTTAGTGTCCCCTGGCCACTCTTACAGTGTACATACAAGCATTCAATAGTGAAAGTTACACACATGCGCAGTAGAGACTTGAAAACAGAAATGCAGAAACAATGAGGAGTTAATCCTAGGCACTCCTATATCAAAATACGAAAAGCAATGATCCTTCTCATTGCTTAGATGCAGTTAAATACACATCACTGGAACTCTGTCTATCCCACTTTGAAACATCAAACAGCAGAAACAGCAGTGGGAAGTGTCTCATATGAACATTTAGCCAAGAATATCTGGAAAGCGTCTAACTAAAGCACAAAGTCATGACTCATAAAGATACATTGTACATGGCAGGCATACTGCCAGTACACATAGTTGAATGCTGGGGCCGTCCATAGCCCTTCCGCTCAGCTCCCCTTCTCTGACATGTGCGACAGCTATCAAAAGTGGCCCCCGGGTCCAATGGATGGGGAGCATACAGGTCTGTGATGCCCTCAGGGATTGAAGCTGTAACCGGCTCCCATAACGCAGCTTCAGGGTACATGCAGCGACTCATCTCCCGACCATGCGGCACATGTAGAGATCTGCTTCCAGGGCAAAAGGGTGAGCTATGAAACCATGCCCCTTCCAGGAAGAGTAACGCCGGAATGTAGACATAGAAACAAATTAGCAAGCGTTGATGCTTGCTATTCACAGTTTTAAATAGCCTAGATTCCAAGATGGCCGCCATGACGAGGGAATTCCTGAACTGAATCATCCTTGCTGCAATGACTTTTGGTACACATAGTCCCCTGAAGCCTTGGCAGAGGTGAGTGACCCCTCAGTCATCAGGGGCCATGGTGTGTGCCTGTACAGTATCTACTTGCCTAACAGAACTTGTGCCGGGCAGTTTAGCACTGCGTGAACAGGGTCTTAACACTCTCATACATTACAGCTAAAACAGGGATGCACCCCACCCTCTACTCCACCCGTTATTTTCCATGTTTTTGTTAAAATTGATTATTTTATCTTTTTAGGCTATTGAGAACACAAGGACAGAGAGACCAGTTGCATGCAGCGTCTTGAATGCAACTTTACATTGTAATGGCCTTGTGCGTTTGGCCAACTTATTTGGTATTGCTATCATACCAGTGATATGAATAAAAAGAATTACAACAAAAGGGTTTCTATTTGTTGTTTGGAGTGGTGTTAGACAGAAATCTTCGGGCCTCCTACATATTTCACCCTTCCAACTTATTCTGTTCACTTTGGCAAGTTGGATCCCATCTGTTATAGTTTTATTCAATCTTTCCACTTCACCATTGGTCACGAGGTGATATAGTGTGCACAGGCAATGTTTGATACCATTACTTTCTAAATACTCTTGGATTTCACTTTAGCAGAATTGTACCCCATTACAGAGAGAAGTGAGGATGGTAAGCATTCTCTTGCAAATGTCTCTATTAGAAATTTTCACTTCTGGTCACCAAGAACATCCATCAGAACCACTACATACTTTCCCAGTGAATGGACCTATGATTGCCTATGGCTAGATCATTCCAGGGCTCATCTGGGAGTTTGCGGGAGCGCATTGGAGGTTTCCTAGTGACCAGATGTTTATCACTTTTGTTTCTATTTGGTTTCTATTTTGTTTCTGGTCATGTCTGAGTCTCTCTTGCATTTTGCATACACTAAGGTTTCCCTCATGTGCCTTCTCAACTAGCTTCTCCCGTATTTTCACTGAAGGAATTAACTTTGTATCATGGAATAAACAACCATCCGTTTCTTCTACTTCATCTATGATCATCCAATATAATCTAATCCTGTACTCATCTTTATTAATATGTGACCAACCTCACCTCAGCTAGAACCTCATCTTTCTCCGATTCCTCTTTCCAATCTGTTTCTGTAACCACTCCCTCTGTTACCACACAAGCCCTCTCTGTGAGTGGTTCCTCCTCTTCCATTCCGTCCACTTCACTTTCTTCAAAAGATGCTTCGTCTACCAACCTGGAAAGACAGTCAGCTGCCCTGTTCTTAACTCCTGGTAAATATTCTACTACAAAGTAAATTCTTGTAAATTAATGACCCACGTCCTGCTGCAGCTAAAGATAGAATCCAAAAACTTTTTTCCAATTATTTCTTTGAGAGGCTCATGGTCCATTCTTATCTTAAATGTGCTGCCCCAAATAAAATTCCTGAACTTTGTCACAGCCTAGAAAACAGTTAAGGCTTCCTTCTCAATTACAGAATAATACAATTTTGCACCTCACAACGATCTGGAGGCAAAAGCTATAGCCCTTTCTCTATTTGGAACCTCTTGTGATTACACAGCACCCAACCCCTCAGAGCTGGCATCAGTGGTGATCACAATTGTGTTTCCAGGAACAAATGTTCCAAATTTGAGGGCATGTCTCAAACTGTCTTTGATATCTTGAAACTATTCTTCACTTTGCTCTATCCCATTAAAAGGCTACCTTACTTTTCATGAGTGATCTCATCTTGAAGGTTCTACTCGCAAGATTCTTGATAAATTTACTGTAAAATTCAATTATAACAAAAAATGATCTGAGTTCTTTTTCGTTAGGGGCAGCCATCTTCAAGATGGGATTCACAAGATCATCCATTGGCTCTATTCCTGTGAACGGAATTTATGGCCTAAATATGGCCATATATCTCTTGACAGCCACATTTTAATTTATCAATTTCTACAGTTAGTCCATACTCTCTGAATTTCTCTAAAACTAACTTGACTCTTTCATCATGTTGTAATCTTCTGTTACCACACATCAATATGCCATCCTGATAGTAGAAAACATCAAGTATGGATCCTAACATCCAACATAGAGGTCATGGCCTTTTGAAATACAGATGCGGCTAACACCAACCCAAAGTGCATACACTTGAATTGATATACTTTCATGGGCGTGATAAAGGCAATGGGATCTTGAGAGTACAGGTGCAGCCATACATGATAGTATGTGGTGGCTAATTCAAGGGTTGAGAAGTATTTAGCACCAGTAAGCACTGTGTAAATCTCTGAGATGTTGAGCAAGGGAAATCTGTCTACAATCAGTGCTCTGTTTAGAGCCCTCAAGTTGACATATAATCATATTTTATTGTCAGCTTTGTGTGCCACACTAATGGGTGCAAGACTCTCAGTGACTTCAACCGGTTCTATGATGCCTACACTAAACAAAGTTTTTCATTTTCAAATTCATCTTTTATTGCATCTGGTATGTTTTTAAGCAATGTTCTGACATATAAAGCTACCTGAACTGCCCCTTCCTTTATATTTATCTTGTGTATATATGTTTTAATGCACCCACGTTTCTCACAGAAGACTTCTGGGAACTCATTCCTAAAATTGTACAGCCTGTATTTGGATTTGTCGACAGGCATTGGGATCTAAATATATACCACAGTCCTTTTGAATAGGCCAGCCTAGGATATTGCCCACTTTATTGACACATATACATTTGAGTGCAGTTCTCTATCTCTGTACTTGAAGTTCCCTTGGAAAAGCCCCTTCAGACTAACTTGTTAACCCCATAACCTCCTAGCTGCATATCCATATAATTGAGAAAGACATTGTCTTTAAAACCTTCTCTATAAACCTTTTCTGATATTATCATCAACCTTGAACACGAGTAGAGCATAGCTTCTATTTACACATCGTCTATTTTTATAAAATCCTTAGGATTGCTTAGTTGTAAAACAATTTCATCACAAACGTCCTTGACATGTTGACTGTTATTTTTCTTAAATATTTTTTTGAATTTTACAACATACCATATAATGTCCTACTTCTTCCCACACCTATTGCACATAGCTTTCCATGCAGGACATTCTTTCAAACTGGCCACGTGCCCTGTCATGCCACACCTAATGCACTGTCCCTTAAAGGTATACTCACTTGTTTTAGAGTGTTCTTTTTTCACTTTGAGCACATTTACCTCTACCTTTTCACCACTTGCTCTATACACTGTTTCTTTCTTTATCTCTTTCACACACGTCAGCATATCTTCTACCCATTTTACTACTATTAGGACTTCATTCAATAGGGGATCATCCTTTAACCATAATTCTTCTCTTATTCTGTCTATATTGCAGGTCAGTACTCATTGGACTTGTATGCCCTCATCACTTGCTGCTTTGAATTATAAGTAGGAGTTAATTTTCTTAGTACTGAGACAAATTCTTCTACTGTTTCAACTTCCTTTGTGTTCTCTTACCAAAATAATATCGTTCTAATATTGTACTTGTAAGTGTTAGAAAATTATTGTTTAGTTTCTTTAAGGAGATTTCCAGTAAATGCAACCCTTTTGAATCATCTCCTACTTAACTCAGGTAAGTGTTCCAAAATGTCTTAATCCTCCACCCCAAACAGTGTAGTAAAAGTGCTACTTTCCTTTCTATCCTTAAATTTGGTCCACACACTGCTACATAGCTATTGAATACCTTTTTCCATTTGTTCCTTATCATTGGAGGGTCACCTGGATTTACCATGAAGAACGGTGAGGGGTAATATTTTGCATAGTGTCTTTCTTCTATTGCTGCTGTGAAATTTCCAAAAGAGCCACAAATACCTCTCATTTTTTCATAATTCAAGAACCACTCTACATTAAATTCATCTATTGAAAAGGATATATAATCTATTAGAAATAGAGGAAAAATGACCTGAAACAGAGTGAGGTACTGTGGTATAATAAAACAACAGAATGATCTACAAGTGTGTGGCTCACTGTGTTGCAGTAATGTTGATTTACTTCCTTTAAATTCTTTTACCTGACATTCAAGTGCATAGACTCGATAAATTGTTAATACACAGCTAATTCACTGTAAGTGTGTGGATCACTTTTCCATTAAACGATGCGCTTCTGTAAACTTAATGAGAAATCCTTTTAGGCCTTAGAGTTTCAGCCAGTCATGTGACTCCTAAAAGCGGTGGAGACTGATATATGGATGAGTTGAGCAAGGTAAGTTGAAAGAAATATTTAATGTCGTCATATGCAAAACGTATTTAATGTAAACTGTTAAATCAAGGCTGGTTGCACTCACTAGGTTTCCTTTGCGTGTATGAGGAAAGAAAGGTCACGAGTCACCGCAGCGTGTCCTCGTGCCTCCGTACATTGCTCTGCACATCTGAGGAAGAATTGCAGCATGTCCTCGCGCCTCTGCAGTTGGCCTGTCTTCTCAACATGAAAGACAGCTTTTCACTAGTGGCGCCGATTATGATACAATAGCAACATTAAAGCTTCAGAGGAGTTGTTTACTCTGAAAAGTACTTGGGGAAAAAAAATACTCTGAGAGTCATTCACATTAGAGGCAGCTGAAACTCAGGCATACCATAAAAACTAAAAATAAGATTGTCTCATTTCCACAAGGTGGTTAATCGTTAGCAGAAATGGAAATACTCTCCAGACTCTCCAGTTTGACTAGATAATTTCATATAGCTGACAGGAATTCAGCACAGTACCTTCAGTCCACAAAATCCGACATTGAAGTGGCCATCTCACAGCGTGTTGGGGTGTCACACTTATCATCCCATCCTCGTCGCCAGTGTGCTAACTACTAATCACCAAAGGAAGCTGAATGAAAGGTATCTTCAAGCTTTATTTAGGACACCCCAGACACAGCACGGTTAGGAGGACCACCTTTCAACAGCCCAATTACAACTGTCACTACAGCTCACAACATTCTAGAGCCTGTGCCTAGAAGAATCCAAGTGTCACTGGGAGGGGACGAGAGGGAGATACCACACCAACCTTTTCCTTCCACCCATCTGGACACTGACCACTAGCTGATCCACTGCCAGGTATATGGACTAATCGTGTCAGAAATATGACTATGCATATTCACTTACTAAAGTGTATTCAGAAATGGAAGCCCTTTTGGACTGGAGAGAGGGTGAACTTGTGTTTTACAATAAATGGGAGTTTCACTCATCTTTATTTTTCTGCGTCATAATAAAAAATAAAAATGCTAAAAACCCACCACCCTTGATTAAGGCTGGCATTAATTAAAAACTTGTATTACGCAAAAGTTGCCAAACTGCAACACTTTCAAAGCCTGATTCACAAAAGGCCTCTGCACTAGTGGTGGAGGATCAGGAGTCATAGGGGAATCTCTGCACTCGGGGCAGAATCTCCGCAATGAGAATCAGGTCCTCAGTGTTTGCAAACACTTGGAGATTTAAAAAACGCATCAGCACCAGGGCAGTTGTGAGTTGCCTATTGGCTGAGTACACCACAAGTATGGTCATAAAGTTGCCACTACTCCAAGTATATTCCCTTTTATATCCTTTAAAAGTTTCCCCAAGAGAATTCTCCTTAATTTTCAATGCCTTCTCTCGTTTTCCATTTCATCTGACAATCATGGCTCTTAATTGTTGCTATTTTGTACATACAGGTGGCACCAAATGCATTACATTGCATATGTTGAGCTTGAAGGATTATGCAGTAATTTTATATATTGCCTTCATTATTACAGTACCATTTTCACATGTTATCCCCACCAGGGCCGGTCCTAGAACTTCTGGGGCCCCGGGCGAAAGGGAAGATGTGAGGCCCCTCTAATTTGCATGTAACATCCAGTCGCGGCCGGCATGACTCGCGGGTGTTCGCGCGCGGGGGGGGGGTTTAATTTAAAAATAAACTTACCTTCCCAGGCCTCGCGTCGTCTCTGCTCCTGACCTGCTCTCCTGCTTTCCTGCCTCTGGCAGGAACAGGAAGCAGGCAGCCTCCCTCCCCTAAGCCAATCACAACGCTGCAATGGCAGCATTGTGATTGGTCGGGACGCAGACCAGCCAAGGCGCCTATGGGGAGGCCATTTTCTCCATGTAGGCTGCATTGCAGCCTACATGGAGAAAGGCCAGAGTGCGCATGACTGGTTTGGTCGGCCCCGGAGGACCGACCAAACAGTCAGCGCCCTTAGCAGTGGGCAAGGCACTCCTCCCCTGCCCTAAAGCAGACCCGCCCGCCCCCAACCAAACACTTCTGCTTTCCGCAGTGCGAGAAGCAGAAACATAAAATGGTAGTTTTAGCATTTTGTGTTTCTGCTTCTCGCACTGCGAGAAGCAGTGAAGCGACGCTCCTCCACCCTAGTGGAGGAACCGCCCTTGGTAACATCACAAGAAGTGACATCACAGAAAGTGACATCGCAGGACTATTGATCTTATTTGGCATCACTGAAGAGACCTAACGTGGATATCAGTGACAAAAATATAAATATAAAAAAGGGGGAGCGACCCTTGACCTTGCCAGGTAGGTCGCTCCCCCACCACACAGCTCCGCCTGTGTTGTCTGCCCGCTGCTGCTGCTGGTAAGCTCGCCCCTCGCTGCCCCATTGTACTGTGCCCATATTTCTCTGTTTGTTTTCTCTCCCCATTTTTCCTTCTGTGCCCCTCGCTGCCCCATTGTACTGTGACCGTATTTCTCTGTTTTCTCTCCCCATTTTTCCTTCTGTGCCCCTCGCTGCCCCATTGTACTGTGACCGTATTTCTCTGTTTGTTTTCTCTCCCCATTTTTCCTTCTGTGCCCCTCGCTGCCCCATTGTACTGTGACCGTATTTCTCTGTTTGTTTTCTCTCCCCATTTTTCCTTCTGTGCCCCTCGCTGCCCCATTGTACTGTGACCGTATTTCTCTGTTTGTTTTCTCTCCCCATTTTTCCTTCTGTGCCCCTCGCTGCCCCATTGTACTGTGACCGTATTTCTCTGCTTGTTTTCTCTCCCTATTTTTCCTTCTGTGCCCCTCGCTGCCCCATTGTACTGTGCCCGTATTTCTCTGCTTGTTTTCTCTCCCCATTTTTCCTTCTGTGCCCCTCGCTGCCCCATTGTACTGTGCCCGTATTTCTCTTTGTTTTCTCTCCCCATTTTTCCTTCTGTGCCCCTCGCTGCCCCATTGTACTGTGCCCGTATTTCTCTGTTTGTTTTCTCTCCCCATTTTTCCTTCTGTGCCCCTCGCTGCCCCATTGTACTGTGACCGTATTTCTCTGTTTGTTTTCTCTCCCCATTTTTCCTTCTGTGCCCCTCGCTGCCCCATTGTACTGTGCCCGTATTTCTCTGATTGTCTTCTCCCCATTTTTCCTTCTATGCCCCTCGCTGCCCCATTGTACTGTGCCCGTATTTCTCTGTTTGTCTTCTCCCCATTTTTCCTTCTGTGCCCCTCGCTGCCCCATTGTACTGTGACCGTATTTCTCTGTTTGTTTTCTCTCCCCATTTTTCCTTCTGTGCCCCCGCTGCCCTCTCCATTCCCGCCGCTGCGTCCCCTGCGGCCCCGCCCCCCTGACTGCCCATTTGCTGCCCCTGCCTCCCGCCTCCCAGCTGCTCCTCCCTCCCACCTCCCCATATATGGCGGCCGCTGCGCCTAAGGCAAGCCCGTCTGCGCCCGTCCGCGACTGGACCGTGCCCAGCGCCAGAACCCCTGGACCGCGCGCCCCCCGCTCCAGCCTCGAGGACCGACGCCGCTACGATGCCACCACACTCCACGCCCTCAACCCCGGACGGACGCACAACTGCTTCAAGGCCACCCCGAAACGCACCCATGGTCCCTTCAGCTGCCGGAACTGCAGCTACACCAGCCTCAGAGCCACCGAGGCGCCCGCCAAGAAGGACCTCAACCACCTCCGGTGCATCCTACTGAACACCCACTCCGCACGCAAACACGCCGTCGAGCTCTGGGACCTGCTCGACACATCATCACCAGACGTCTCCTTCCTGACAGAGACCTGGATGAACGACTCCTCCGCCCCCGACATCGCCATAGCCATCCCAGACGGCTATAAGATCACCCGCAGAGACCGCATCAACGCAGTAGGAGGAGGAATCGCCATCGTCCACAAGAACACCATCAGGGTCTCGACCAGCACCGACGACACTCTCAGCACCGCCGAACACATGCACTTCCAGATCCACATGGACCCAAACACCACCCTTAGAGGCACCCTTGTCTACAGACCCCCTGGGCCCCGACCCCAGTTCAGCGACTCCATCGCCGACTTCATCAGCACGCACGCCCTGACCTCTACCGACTACATCCTCCTCGGAGACTTGAACTTTCACCTGGAGAACAACAACAACAGCAACTCCACCACCCTGATCGACAGCCTCGCCAACCTCGGCCTGAGCCAGCTCGTCACAACACCGACCCACTGCGCTGGCTACACGCTTGACCCCATCTTCTCCTCAAGCTCCCACGTCTCCTTCAGCCACACCACGGAACTCCTCTGGACCGACCACCGCTGCATCCATTTCACCTTCCAGAAACCCACCACACACCACCGCACCCAACAGATCCCACGCCGCTGCTGGAGCAAAGTCACCGAAGACCAACTCCGGGCAACCCTCGCTCTCAGCCCTCCCTCCGACCCATCCAACACCGACGACGCTGCCTGCAACCTCAGACGATGGATGGACGACTGTGCCAACACCCTCGCCCCGCTGAAAAAGCTCACCTACAGCGACACCACCAAAAGAGCCAGCTGGTTCACCTCGGAACTCCTAGCTTCCAAGCGTACCTGCCGGAAACTAGAGAAGAAATGGCACAGCGATAAGACACCGGACAGCCACACAGCCCACAAAGACGCCATCCGTAACCACCACCACCTCATCAGGTCCGCCAAGAGAATCTCCTTCAAAGACCGCCTCGACAACAACGCACACAACAGCAAGGAGCTTTTCAACATCATGAAGGAACTCTCCAATCCCAGCTCCAACACCAACGACATCCCGCCGTCGCAACCCCTGTGCGATTCCCTCGCCACCTTCTTTCACCGCAAGATCGCCGACATCCACGACAGCTTCAACACCCAGACAACCCCAACTAAGATCGATACACCAGACCCGCCACACACCATCGACCACGACCCCCTGCCAGCCTGGGCCAGCGTGAACATCGAGGACACCATCAAGACCATGAGCACAATACACTCCGGCTCCCCGTCAGACCCTTTCCCGCACCACATCTTCAACAAAGCCAGCAGCTCCATCGCACCCCACCTGTGCAACATCATCAACCTCTCCTTCGAGACCGCGACCTTCCCAGAGAGCTGGAAACACGCAGAGATCAACGCCCTACTCAAAAAACCCAAGGCGGACCCGAGAGACCTCAAGAACTTCCGGCCCATCTCTCTGCTTCCGTTCCCAGCCAAGGTCATCGAGAAGATCGTCAACAAACAGCTAACCCGATACTTCGAAGAAAACAGCATCCTGGACCCATCCCAATCAGGGTTCCGCAGCAACCACAGCACTGAGACTGCCCTCATCGCCGCCACCGACGACATCAGGATCCTGCTGGACAATGGCGAGACCGCAGCCCTCATCCTGCTGGACCTCTCCGCCGCCTTCGACACTGTCTGCCACCGCACTCTACGCGCACGCCTCCACGACGCAGGGATCCGAGACAAGGCCCTGGAATGGACCACCTCCTTCCTCGACGGCAGAACCCAGAGAGTCCGCCTCCCATCTTTCCGATCCGAAGCCTCCGAGATCATCTGCGGCGTACCCCAGGGATCGTCCCTCAGCCCAACACTGTTCAACATCTACATGGCCCCGCTCGCACGCATCGCCAGACAACACGACCTCAACATTATCTCCTACGCCGACGACACTCAACTGATCCTCTCCCTCACCAAGGACCCCTCGCCGCCAAAGCCAAACTCCATGACGGAATGAAGGCCGTCGCCGATTGGATGAAGATCAGCCGACTAAAGCTGAACACGGACAAAACGGAGGTCCTCATCCTCGGCTCCAACCCCTCAGCCTGGGACGACTCCTGGTGGCCAACGACGCTGGGAGCAGCCCCGACACCCACCGACCACGCACGCAACCTGGGAGTCATCCTCGACTCAACGCTCTCCATGACCAAGCAAGTCAACGCAGTCTCCTCCTCCTGCTTCAACACCCTCCGCATGCTTCGCAAGATCTACAGGTGGATCCCGACAGACACAAGAAGAACAGTCACCCAGGCCCTCGTCAGTAGCAGACTAGACTATGGGAACGCCCTCTACGCGGGAGCCCCGGCCAAGCTCATCAAGCGACTACAACGCATACAAAACGCCTTTGCACGACTGATCCTCGACGTACCACGCCACAGCCACATCACCCCCCACTTGAGGAACCTGCACTGGCTCCCCGTCGACAGGAGGATCACCTTCAAACTCCTCACCCACGCACACAAGGCACTCCACAAAACTGGCCCAGCCTACCTCAACAGACGACTCTTCTTCTACGTCCCCAACCGCCAGCTCCGCTCCGCCGACCTCTCCCTCGCCACCGTCCCCCGCATTCGAAGAACAACCACCGGCGGCAGATCCTTCTCACACCTCGCCGCCAAGACCTGGAACACCCTTCCACTAAGCCTACGAAAGACCCAAGACCTGCTGACCTATCAGGAGGCTACTCAAGACCTGGCTGTTCGACCAGTAGCAGCATCCCCCCCCCCCATCCCTCTCCCCAGCGCCTTGAGACCCTCGCGGGTAAGTAGTGCGCTCTACAAATTCTGTGATTGATTGACAAATGAAATAAGTCCATATATTTTAAAACTGTATTAAATGGATTACATTTGTCACATTGGATGGAAAAGCTAGGTGCAGGTCTCACAAAGATGTATATTATTTACTCCTCGTTAACTGATTGTTTCCAGATGAGTGCATGATACAATTTCCAGTTCTGCCTCATAAAGGGGGGAGATCCTGTTGAGGTAATGAGGGGCGGATCTTTCAAAATATAAAATGACACAAGAGAAAACCTCTCACACCATGGATATAATTGCAAATTTCAAAAGGCTCCCTTATCTTTCAGTGCCATTATTGTGCTACGTTAGGATTACATTAATACTTTGCAATTTGTTTTAACGTAAATCCTCTCACCAGTATCCCACACGCACATGCTAAGAGACGTAGGACAATCTTTTTGTGTGTGGGCTCTTTACTCGGCAGAATTATGTTAAGTGCAAAAACACAACACATATAGTACAAAAATTCAAGACACCATTGCAAACAAATAAAGATTGTACAGAAATAAAAAAAGACTTAGAACAACCGAGACCACTGCTAAATCATACATTGACTTGAAGGTATGCTTCAGATTCAAGGGTTTTCAAATCAACGTTTTTGATTTGGTGTTAGAACTGTAGGAAGTAGAAGTGGCCGCCTTTAGCGCTGGTGGAGCCCTGTGCGACAATGTTGGTGCCCCCCAATGACTCGCTCTGCCACGGATTCCCTCACTACCACCCTTTAACAGTGCTCCTCAAGTCTCCATAACCACAATCTCGCTCAGATGCATTTAATTTGATTTACAGCGCCACTGATACCAGTGTAGGGTGTCAGAGAACTTTATATCACACATTACACAGAGACAATCAATCATACGTGTGTAAATCACAAGAGGTAATGTTACATAAGACAAAGGACTAGGAGTCACATGACAATCATACTAGTAGGCAGTATAGTTTAATAGTGATTGATCTGGAGAAACACAAACTCTGAATTTAGAACGTAATAACATGGTTGGGGGTTCTCTTTAATAACCAGAATTGATTTCTGTCCAAATGAACCCTTTTTGCAACATTAGGATAATCAAAGGCTGGGGAAAAAACCATAATGCTGTAATTTATACCTTGCAGTTTGCATGCAGCTCTTAGATGACAATTAATAGCTCATTGTTCTATGTTAGGATTTTGACTTATAAACTGCAAGTAACAATAGGATCTCTCTGACAAAAGCAGTAACCCACTGGCCTTTTTACATTATGTGGACTTAGTGATCTGCATGGTACATGTTCTTTGCAGCAGGCACATTAACCCTCTGTGCTACCTTTCCACAAGTCAACATTTCCTCTTGACAAAACTCCATCTCTCTCTAGGAAGAACATTAATCACCGGAGTTATCATGACATTTTTATTGTTGCCGATAATTGCTGGAGGCCAGGAAGGAGGCAGCAAGGGCTTTTAGAAACATAATATACTTGCAAACATGACGCCCCCACCCGAAGTCAGCACCTCAGTGCGATCTCATCGGTCGCACCGCCCTAGAGCCTTCCTCCTCAAGGGTCCTGTGACCTCAATGACAGAGTCACTGTTGCTCTAGGGTGTGCTGCTTCGTAGGCCTGCCCAAAAGACTCGAGGTGAGCTTCAATAGGGGTTGTAGTGGACAGGCCTTCAAGGTTAACCCACACTTGCCAACGCTATGGTCCACCTGCTGGTGCTCAGACACCACTCTTCTAAGGTCTTTCGGGGCCTTCTAAGGTCTAGCATGGAAATGTGCTCTCTCAGGAGAGTGGCCTGGTGGACTGGTCATGAAGGCTGAACCTGGTTCCCCAGTTCCAAATTCGGCAGCTCTGACCATAGTGCCACATCCTCTCCCCCACTGAACACCATACTGCCCCACTGAGAGAAACTCGCACTGCCTTCAACTACAACCCAATTGCACCCCGCTATAAACACCTGGAGGCGACTCAATTCAAATTATGCACTAGACAAGAGCAATATGCTGCCTAAAAAAAAAAGTGACAACATCCTGGAAAAAGCAAACAGTCATAAGGAATGCAAGATTAAGTAAAAGCATGTGAAATGTAGGAAGGAACAACATGGTTACCTTAACGCTTTTGCACTTATTATTCAGAAATTAATGAGTGCTTTTGCATGAAAAGTTAAGTCCATGACTACAGGGCCGGAAGGGACCAGTTTCAATGTCCATTGCTTATCTCCTTACAAAACGTAAGCAATATGGTTTAAAAAGACCACATTCGTGAATACAGAGCCGCAGTATGCATTTTGTTTTCGAATCCGCCCATGAAACAGGTATTGCAGTACATCCAGGAATGGTGCACTTCCCCACCCGAGGAAAACAAAAAAGTAGCGCTTCACTGGCAAACTCTGTAATGTGGCACTAATGTGTTTTGGGTGTGAATAAAATCAATCTGGCCCCTTTTCGACCCACTCTGTCTTGCTTTAGTTATTTTTTACATTTTGAACCTTTTATTTCTCTCCATCCCAAGGCTGCACTTTGGAAGTGAAAAATGTCAGAAAAAAGACGACCTTTCCAGCAAAAGCGTTTTTATATTTTGGATTAATTTCACAGGGGAACAAATAAAGGAAAGAAAAGAGGGAGTACTGGCTACAAGGCCCAGGAAGGGGCCCCCACACCTGGACCTCGCAGCTTGCTCTAGTGCTTAGAGGCCCAGGGAAAGGGGGCTCCCTCCCCTGGGCCTTCGAAGCAGTAACGAGGCATTTTGTAAAACACTGCCCCAGCACCAGCAGTACTACATACATTTTAAATACACATTCCCATTAAAAAAATGGGTGATGTAAAAGTTAACAAAAGCCAGTTGATCTGGCTACTCCCTCCTCCCCTCATCCACCTCGCCTTACCTGTGTCTGGCTGGTCCTGGAAACAAAGGGGCCTTCTGTCACCTAGCAACAAAATGCAGAAAGGGAATGGCCGGTACTTAACAGAGGTGCTGCCCCTCCCCTGACACTGTGAGCCATAATTGCTGGCCTGGCTGCTGTGCCTTCCCTACTCTGTTTGTACCTCCCCCACCCCTGCACCCCCAGGAATGCCACGACGACGCCCTGACCAGCAAGGTCGACTCAAGATGTGTATTGTGATAGTGTGGGGCAGGGGGCCTCGTAGGAGCAGGTGGGCTAACTGTGAAAGTGTGGCCTTTCACACGGAAGCGGGGCCCCCTGTCTTTAAGCTGAGCGCGAGGCCCTGGGCAGCTGCCCACACTGCCCATGCCTAGCGCCGGCCCTGATCCCCACAACCAGGGGAAAAGCGTATTCAATATGCTAGGGGATGTGAGTCTGAGATTTCTCAACCAACAACTATGTGTGTCCAACTAAATGGGACAGTGTGGGTTGAGGCCACTGAACAGTGGTAATGGACAGGGTTAGGGGTATCAGTTTTCAGTTATTGGAAAATCTAAGGCTGGTTGTTGGCTCTAGTCCAGTTCCTCCTCGTGGCAATATATGGCAGAAAGCTCGAAGAGAGCAGGCTAGCATAAGCCCATCCCATATCTGACATCAGCAAACCAGGCTTAGGGTGGGCAGCAAGAGCAGGTCTTTTAGTAGCCTTAGAGCAGCAGTAGACCACACTTGGACTCAGGGAGAGCAGGCTAAGTGAAAAGTGCAAAATAGTAGAAAATGCTGCAGAATGCCTTGCAGTGTGTGATGACATAAGGTACCTAAATCTCCAGGAAAGGAAAGTTTGAAACTACCTGGACCATAAAGCCATTGTACAAAGTGGTGATCTACACAGCAAGGAACCAGTGATCCCTATTTCTTTCTCCCTTTCAAGAGAAAATATAGAAATAGTATCTCAGATCAAAAGATGTGAAGAGTATGTGTGTGGATTTGTGTGCTGAAGGACATTGCAATTTATTTTTATTCTACTGGTGTGTACAATTGTCCAGTGCTCAGCTTCAAGTATTTGTTACGTTTTGAGCTATCTTAACTACTTATGTGGCTTTGATGCCATTCTAAGTGTTTGTGGGTGTAGTAGTTTTGTTTTAACCTTTTCACAATAGATATGTCAATTAATGATATGATATCATTTGCCAGTATAATTTGAAAGGGTGTACCACTGAGGGATAACACATTTAGACATATGTATGACTTTGAGCTGCATTGTGCTTGTGATGGTGGCAGGAATTGTGTCTGTGTAATGGTGTTGTAGGGCGATGTGTTAGTGTGGCTTGAGCTGGATGGACTACTGATCTAGCAAACACTCAACCATCTGGATGACTTGCAGCTGATGGATTGTCACAGGAGTTGTCTACTCACCAACTAGCATTTGACAGGACACCATGATGCTGTGACTTGAAGAGAGGTAACAATATAAAGGGCAGATGGAACCAGGCTGAGGCAGGAAGAGGATAGAAAACAAACCCACCTCCACCCCCTCTGCAACTGATCACGAGGGGCCTTTATATAGACACAAAAGAAAAGGAGCAAGTGGGGGGCAAATGTTATAAAAGGATATCCCTAACAGAGCATTTACCTACTAAGCTATCTTAATTAGACTACTAATGTGAGATCTAACATTACATCCAATGCTCTGGTGCAGATGTGTAAACCATCCAAGCTACTTTAAGAGGACTAATCCTATGACCATTGGTTTGGCCGTTATTTCCATGCCATATCAGATTTTTTAAAAACATGAAAATCACTACAGTCCAGTATTGTTTTACAGTTGAAATATAAAGCAGCAACCTCAAGATAAAAACACAAATGTATTTTAGACTATTTCTAAATATTTTAATGCAAACAGACAGAATTGCTGTATTAAAGAAAAAGAATACAGAGTATTACACAAACTGCTATTTAAGAACCATCTCCTGGTCCTTATATAATCCCAGCATACATAGGCATTTTGAATATTCTTCTATGAGAAAGGCTGGCAAAATTCCAGCAGGTCTTCAAAAAAGACAGGAGGGCATGGTTAGAACCCACAACCAGATGCACCCGCTTTGCACCAACAGTCAGGTACACAACAGTCGGTGTGAGTAATGCTTCTGAAACATGAAAGTACAAGCTTCCCTTCCTCACATAATAGATACAGAACACCATCAGCAGGGCAAGCAGCACTCATAGAACAGGCATTGATGGGCCTTATTACAGCAGGTGTTCCTCTCAGAATAGATACATCATGTGCATTAGTTGACAAGCTTTGCACCTTCACAAAAGAAGTACATCACAGCATTACTAACACAAAAGGTACAGCTGGGCATCAACAGTTCAAGCTTCCATTCCTCATTTTAACAGGAACAGCATGTGCAGAAGTGCTAGCTTCCCTCCTTCAAGGAACAGGTACAGCATGGTAACAGCAGTGTAAGTTCCTCTCCCTGACATTACAGTAACAATACAAGATACCTACAGTCACATAACAGGTAAAGCCCAGGAGGAATCAGGTAAGCCTCCTCTCTCAAATAATAGGTAGAGCACAGTCCAGAGCATTGCCTATTTGATGAGTATGTTTCCGGATGATGTCATGCTTAGGGTGGTCTTCCCCCAACTTTTGCATTGTTACCTCCACTTTTTGCTGTATCTTTTTGTTGGCCTTAGGACTTGAGCACTTTAATACTGCTAACCAGTGCTAAAGTGCATGTGCTTCTCCCTTAAAACATGGTGACACTGGTTTATACCTGATTGGCATATTTGGTTTACCTGTAAGTCCCTTGTAAAGGAGTATACCATATACCCAGGACCTGTAATCTAAATGCTACTGGTGGGCCTGCAGCACTCATTGTGCCACCCACACAAGTAGCCTTCCAAACCTGTCTTAGGCCTGCCATTGCAAGGCCTGTATGTGCAATTTACTGGATCTTTGACTTGGCATTTAAAACCACTTGCCAAGCCTTAAACTCCTCATTTATTACACATAGGTCACCCATAAAGTAGGTCCTAGGAAGCCCTAGCGGCAGGGCCCTGTGTAACTAAAAGGTAGGACATGCACTTTTAAGTTTCACATGTCCTGGTAGTGACAAACTGCTAAATTAGTTTTTCACTACTGTGAGGCCTACTCCTCTCATAGAGTAGCATTGGGAATTCCTTAACATACTTCTAATTCCTGATTAGAAAGGAGTACTAAATGGTGCTTTTGAATGGAAATGATAAATCCTCTTTAGTGGTAATGTTGGATTTCACATTAATATTTTAGAAATGCCACTTTCAGAAAGTGTACATTTCTCTGCTCTATACTTTGCTCTGTGTGCCTGCAGCCTGTCTCCAATACACATCTGGGCTGGTTGACAGCTAAACGTTGTGCATTCCCTCTAGAGAGCCACAAACACATGAAAGTGAGCCTCATCTGCATTCTGAGAACTCATCTGCATTCGGATGGGTCTTCTTAGGAAGAGAAGAATGGGAGGGGCTGACACACTTCAATAGGTAGTGTCCTGTCTACACACAAAGCACTGATCCACCTCCCCCCCGATAGGCTGGCAGACAGGGATCCTTGTGGACTTCAGAGACTTGCTTTGAAGTCACCCCCTACATCAAAGGTATGAGTACTGGGGCTCTGATCCTACCAAATCAGTACACTACTGGACCTGGGAAGAACCGTGCTAGAGTAAGGACTGCTGTGCTGTAAGGATTGCCACTTTGCTTTGACTGACTGTTTTGAGGAACTGCTTCTGTGCTTTGCTGAGCTGCCCTGCTGATCTCTGCCCTGCTGAGGACAAGGACTGGACTCATCTCACTTGAACTCAGAGTGACTCCAAGGGCTTGCTGGCTTGCCTCCTGTTTTCTGAAGTCTCAGGGACACAAAAGACTTCCTGCAATCCTGCTGGTGCTGCTGGACTCTGCCATCTATGTATCATACCCTTGCCTAAGGTGCCCCCTCCAGCCTTGGGCCTCAGAAGTGGGATTTCTGTAAAAACTGACACATCGACTATAAGTAACTTTTTGACTGTTAGTGACTTCTAAGCACTATTTTTGGTTTATTCTTTAGAAAATTCATATCTCAACTTCTACTTATTGGAGTTTTGTTGTTTTGGTGTCCTTTTACTCAGATATTCTCTATTATTCCAAACCTGTGTGGAGTCTTTTTGTGGTGCTCTCATTGTGTTACTGTGTGTGTTGCACGTTGCCTCTCACATTAAGCCTGCCTGCCTGCTCTGTGCCAAACTACCAGAGGGTGAGCACAGGTTAATTTAAAGTGTGTATATCTAACTTACCCTGACTAGGATTGTGGTCCCTACTGGGGCAGGGTGCAAACCTCTGCCAACTAGAGACCCACTTTCTAACAGCAAGTAAAACAGTTAAGTATGAATATTTGAGTATAAACATTCGTTATTTAAGAAACAAGATGCCCAAAAGGGCGAAATCATTTGCATACAAATACATATGTCATGTCATGCCAGTGTGTGGAGGGATGAATGGCTGTATTTTTTTTTTTTTTTTTGTATTGTCCTCATTTATGCGACTTAATTGGTTATGGTAGACCAGGTCATCCCATACTGAGTAATGTGCTGAGTGATCTGAACCGCCCTTGGACAGCAAGGAGAGACCATGTCAACAAAAACCTACAAATTCATTTAAGGTTTATCCCTCATGGATCCACCATGACGGTTCACCCACATTTGTTGGGTCGCATTGAGTAAAATCATTGGACTTCCTTCCTACCCTTCCACAAAATTTTTATCCCAAAGTTCCCAATATTTAGTTTGTTTACTCTTCCCTCTGGATTTGTCCAAATTCCTGACCTTTTCTACTGAGCGAAGCCAACCCACTACCCCAGGGGGAACCGGAAGAATCCAATTTATGCATATCTCACGTCTGGCTAGTAAGATTAGTACAAATAATAAATATTTCTGATTCTTACTCAGTATATCGATGGACTCTTTAGTTTCCATAATACCAAAGATAACAGTAAAAGTGCTTACCTTAATATTCGTTACTAAGGACTTATTAATAATCTTGCCAACTTCCTCCCAAAATATATCAAGGTGGGGACATAGATGGAACATATGGATATCATTCGCTTTAAGCTCACTGCATTTTGGACACATTTTCATCACCTGATTATTCATTTTAGATAGTTTCTCAGGCGACCAATAAGACCTATGTAGAGTAAAAAGATGATTTTTCCTGAGAGGTGCAGAAACAATAATATGCCATAGAAAAGAACAAGATACTTGCCATTGCTGTTGCAAGTCTTGAGCCGGAAATATCTTCTTCCAGGTCTCGCCTGGAGTAGTAAATTCGTCTTCTTCTCTTTGCATCTGGTGCCAATACCATTTCGATACCTCTTTTCGAGCTGGATCTTTTTGCATTTCATCCTCCAGTTTCCTAGTGGAGTCCAGAATATTCTCTTGTTCCTTTGACCAACTCGCTAACTGGTAATACTTGAACCTTGATATTTCTCCATTAGTTCTTTCCGACAAAAGTTCCCAACTAAGTAGATTTCCACACTCAAAGAGTTCTCCCCATTTTGAAATTCCCGATTTCTTCAACGGGTCTGCTAGAGAGTCCTTTAGGCATTCAGGGGTTCCGGGCGAGTTCCATATTGGTGCTAAACAATTATAGTAAGGGATTTTCCATATTCATCTTAGGTCAAACCATAGCTTATACGCTGCTCCTAGCATTTTTAGTTTAACCTTTTTGAAGTACTTCGGATGGCCAAACTTATAGAGACAGAAATCATCAACAGTAACAGCTCTCCAATAGGATGAATAGAGCTCATGTTGTCTAAGAAGAATTCTAATGTTCTTAAATTGGAAGGCTCTATAATAAGCCAGAAGATCAGAGCTGGCTATACCACCTCGATTTTTCCTCTGGCATAACTTCCTCCATGCTATCCTTACGCCTTTAGAGGCCCATATAAAAGTGTTGATTTCGCTTTGGACTTTTTTTAACCACGGAGCTTTAAATTCCAGAGGGATGGAATTAAATAAAAACGTGAACTTGGGCAGGATCGACATTTTGATGACATTTGCTCTCCCCATAAAAGTGAGCGATAAACTTCTCCATGATTTTAATAGTTTTCTCATTTCCTTCACCTTTAAGTCCAGATTTACTTGAGCGATTTCTTCAATATTTTTTAAAATTTCTATCCCTAAATATTTAATTTTGTTCTTAAATCCAGTCATTGGTAAGTTCATGTTCCAACACATAGTCTCGGTCTTTTGATGATTTACTTGGTAGCCGGATATGTTCCCAAAGTCTGTTAACATTTTTGTTATAGTATATAGAGACTTTTCAAGGTCACTAGTGTAAATCATAAGATCGTCGGCATATAATGCCACTTTCATTACCCACCCTTTAAATTTAAATGGGATAATTTCCTGAGACTTTCTAATCATATTTGCTAGGGGGTCTATATACAAATTAAAAAGCAGGGGAGAGAGCGGACAACCCTGTCTCGTACCTCTTGTAATCTGGAATTCTTTCGTTAAGCTTCCGTTTATAAGGATTTTTGCAGTGGGAGCCTTGTATATATTCTTTCCCGCTCTTAAGAAATTTGCCCCTAGACCATAATAGGAGATAGCAGCCTGCAGAAAAGACCAGTTTACACGGTCAAACGCCTTAGCGGCATCAAATGTGAGAACTGCGAGAGGGATTTGTTCCTGGGTGGCGATATCTATGGCTCCAATTAGTTGATGAGTGAGCTCATGTAGCTGTCTCCCTTTAATAAATCCCTTCTGATCCATATGAATAAGTCTAGGCATAATATTACTGAGTCTTGCTGCCAAAACCTGTGCAAAGATTTTATAGTCGTTGTTTAAGAGGGAAATAGGCCTATACGACTCACACTTATGAGGATCTTTTCCCGGTTTTAAAATCAGACTGATAGTTGCTTCATTCCAAGATTTTGGGAGCGGTAAACCATCTAGAAAGATTGTGTTGAAAAGGTCCACTAAACTCGGAGCCAAGGAGTCTTTTAGTGCTAAATAAAACTCATTTGGGATGGCGTCTGGGCCGGATGCCTTTCCTTTTTTGAGTCCATTTATCACCTTCAAGACCTCCTCAGTAGTAATTGCTGCGTTTAGTGATTCGCTGCTAGTTATTTCCAACTTATGAACTTGAGAATTTTTTAAGTATGATTCTATTGAAGAAGCAAGAGGAGTTAAATCCTCCTCATACAGCAACTGAAAAAAGTCAACAAATGTTTCCTCTATACCTGCCCTATCATCTACCTTTACTCCATCCAACTCTCTATACACAGCCATAATTTTATTTCTGTTGGACTCACTTTTAAGTTTCCATGCCAAAAGCTTCCCGCTATTCTCCCCATACTCATAGTTTGATAGTGTACTGGCCTCCCACCTTTTTCTTACCCTGTCTTCTAGAAAAAGTGATAAGTCGTGCTTTTTTTTAGAAATTTCTTCTATCGCCGATTCTTTTTCTTCTTCCAAAATCAGCTCTTCACATCTCACTAACCTGTCTAGTATATCCGCTTCTAACTGGCTAATTTTAAGTCTAATTTCCTTATTCTTTCTTGCCGCTAGGCCAATTAGATTTCCTCTCATCACTGCCTTATAGGCGTCCCACACCCCCCGGCTAGATATTTCTCCATTTGTAATAACTTGAAAGTAACTTATAGTTTCATCCCTCAGTATTCCAATAAGTTGTTGATCAAGCAAAAGAGTTCGGTCTAATGTCCACCTTGTTGCACCCTGAAGGGATTTTTGGTCTATTGCCATTTGAACTAAAGAGTGATCGGATAAATGTGCAGGTACATGGACCACATTTTTCACATTTTTACTTAATATTTTATCTATCAAGAAGAAATCAATTCTGGAAGCATGCCCATACTTGTGGTTCCTGTAAGTATATTTATTTTTTTGATCGCCTTTAGTTTTCCAAATATCGACTAGTCCTAAATCTTCTTTGAATCTGATCAACCAATCCCTCATTTTTAGTAAATTTAGTGCCTTACCAGGCGGATACCTATCGTTTTTGGGGTCTAGCAATATATTAAAATCCCCACCAAGAATAATTGGTGTAGATGAGTCAATTAGTTGGGCATATAAAGATTGAAGTGGTGTAGGATCGTCTATGTTAGGGCCGTAATACCCAGCTACGGTCACTATGCTGTTTCCTAGTTTCAGTTTTACAAATGCCCATCTACCTTTTGAGTCCGCGCCATCCTCCAGAGTTACAATTCCTGACGATTTCTTAATAATTATTGCCACTCCCTTAATAGAACTATTTTGATTTGTGCAGACACTATATTCCACCCATTTTTCCTTTTTTAATAATTTCAAGCCACTCTTGTTTTTGCAAGTGGGTTTCTTGTAATATAATGACGTCACTCTTTACCAGTTTAAGATATTCAAGGATTTTTGTCGTCTCCTCCTTACTCTAAGCCCATTCACATTCCAAGTTGTAATAACTATCTCTCCTATCTTAGTATGAATAATTTATTCTATATTTTACCATAAGATGACCACGAATACCATAAATCTTACAGATTGGATAATTATTTTTTTGTATTTTTTCCCAAATGCTCCCCACCAAAAGGAAAAAATTGTGCTCATAAAAAGAAAAACCTACTCCTCTTGCCCCACCCTGGAGAACCCTCCCTACTATCATTAAGCAAACGAGGTTTGCCCTATTTCGAGTTCCGTTGTCGTGAAGTGGTAAGTTTTCTTAATTCTGGCTCTTACTTATTTGTTTTTATTCGTTCCAGCAAAGTCTCCACATCTTTTGGCTCTCTGAAATTAAATGTCTGATTATTTCACATGATTTTCAAGAGGGCTGGAAATTTCAATTGGACCGTTGCTCCTAGTGCTCTTAAATCCGGCATAAGGTTTCCTACGGCCCACTGTCTGTCTGCCGTGGTCTTTGATATATCCGAGCGAATTTTAAAATTGTAGCCATCTTTAGAGAAGGTGCCTGCCTTTAAGGCCATACTCAGAATACTTTCTTTTAGTGTGTAAGTTCTAAAGTTGACAAGTACTCTCCGCGGATTCTTCCTTGTATTATTCAATCTAAAAGGGTCTCTATGTACCCTTTGAATGCCGTCGTCTATGATTTTTTCCTCTAGCTCAGGGGAAATTTCTTTTAGCAATTTAACTATAAAGGTCTTAACATTCTGCCCTTCTGCGCCTTCCGGGATATTTAATAGTCTGAGATTATTCCGTCTTGAGTTATTCTCTAAAATCTCAAGTTTATCACTGAGCTCTTTTTCGCTTGTTCTAATTTTGCTGATATCACTTTGGCAGGATTTTACCTCTTCTCTAGTGTGCTCCAATGCACCTTCAATAATGTTTACCCTATCAACTAAGGTGTTAACCTTCGACTCCAGCGCCTCACATGTCGCTTGTATTTTCTCCTGATTTTTTTCCGATTTCGCGAAACTCAGTTTCATTTCTTTAAAAAGAGAGCCCATCATGCTCCCAAGTTCCACCTGTGTGAGTGTTCCAGAATCCAAATCCTTATTTAACGTTTTTTGTAATGAATTATCTTCACTCTGGGACCCCTCGTCCACTACTGGGTCGTTTTGTTCCATGGGATCTGGTAACATGAGGACTTGAAACGGATTAGGAGTTTCCATTGTTTTTTTGTTTGGAGGAAATGACAATTTTTGCAGAGAAGTTATTCCTTTATTATCACACCTTTCTTTTACTACTGCACTTTTTAGTACAGGTTTCTCTTGGACTCTAAAGAAGGTGCGAAGTGAGGGTGTTACTTTTAGGTTGGCACCCTTTTAAGTTGCTCTTTTCCGCCGCTTTAGCTGCTCTGGTTGAAGTCACTGCGACAGCACCACTCTTTAACCTCTGTTTCCTTTGTTTTTTTTCCCCCACAGTATCCTTGCCCTTCGTAGATGTTGCTAGCTGTTGTTCTACTTCCACTGGAAGCTGTTCAATGGCTTCATCAACCCCAGAGGTTAGAGCTAGACCCCTGTTCCTTAACGCGTACCTTATATCTTGGATACTATTCTTGGTGACTTCTTTCTTATCAGACCCCCTTAATTCTGCTTTATCTTCTTTAGGGAGGTCCTGTATCCATGAAATTAAGTCAGTAGGAGCCACCAGACTCCCCTGTTGGGGTTTCAGACCGAAATCAGAGACCGACTGATCCCTTCTTTTGCCCCTTCCCTTCTTCTTTGTTGAATTCATGCACACTTCAAGCTTGGGAGCTTGAATTTCCTTAAAGTCCTCGTTATTTTCGTTGTTGCTATAGATTTGATTTAAAATTAAATTGCAGTCCTGTTCTGGATTCTTTAATAACCTGCCTGCGTTTATACGGGGACTACTTGGGGGGCCTCTGTAACTTACTTTTGTTAAAGCGCTCCTCCGTTGCTGTAATCCCTTCGCAGCAGCAGCCCAAACGCCTCCCCGCCTCCTCCCCACGTCCGTCAGGTGGGGACGCGGATTTCCACTTAGACCCGCCTCTGCCTCCACTTCGGCGTTCAGCTCCGAACCGCTACCTCCTCCTCTTTCCCAGCCGCACAAACACCCAACACCGCTTTCCCGATAGTTTGACAGTCAGGATCAGAATCGGTAAGATTTCCGATGCCAGAATCTTTCATTAAATTCGGTGCCGAGCCATTGTAGATTCAATTATGCACTTCACTCAACGGAGCTCGCGACCTGAGCTCTAGCCGGCCGCCATGTTCTCCATCAGCATCCCTGAATGGCTGTATTGATACATGTTTGAAATTGATGGAGAAGTGGATGGTGATGTCAGTTGTTGGACAAGTGGTTGAGTTAGAGCCTGAATGGCTCATGAATTTTTGTTTTAATGAATGCTATATTTGTGCAGACATGTAGATAAGAAGATGACTGGAGAATATGGATGAAGAATGCATATGAAAGGAAAACATCTGTGGATTGATGGGTGATTGTGCAAGGATGTTTGAGGGTTAGTTTCTGTGAATGGGTAGATCAAAGACCACTTTTTGCATGTGGCATATGTGTTTGCCTGTAGTGTGTGTAGTGATGTGTGATGTATGGATGGGCCTTGTGTTTGAGTGTACGCATATGCCCAGATGGATTTATATGTGGATGGATGTAAATGACCTTGATGATGCTGCATTTGGCGCAACTCCCCTTGTGCATATGGGGAAGCACTGTTACCGAAACTTATCAAGAATCCTGATACTGCACGGTGACTGCGAGTTGTCTGAAGAGTATTTAGGAGTCATTCCCCAGTAATTTTGAGATTCTACAATGACAAACATGAAGTCTTTGATAAGACACTGATTTGGACACTGCTGGCAGTAAGAGAAGCTCCTAACAGAAGGATAGCAGTACACCATCTCAGAATGATGCACAACATGTTGTTAACATGTACATTCCAGTTCTAAGGTTGCACATGAAACTGTGACTCCATTGATTGAATTAACCATGTGCACGGTTTATAAAAACATTAATTATTTACAGTGCTTAAGAATGAAACAACATGAAGCGCTATAAGAACTAATTGTTGGGATACTAATGGTCTGTCAGTAAAGTGTACCAGTTTGTGCTGATATTCCCTGAGTAGGTATATGGAACAACACAAACACTGGTGCCAAGACCCACTGACACACTGCAAAGATAGATGGGTGAGAATCCAGGCAGAGCCTAAGGGATGTAGGTGGTGCAGTGCTGGGGTTGTGTGTAACTAGTAATCCTTTCCAAGAGGCTTGTCTCCATAATTAAGGGTGTTGCTTAAAACATGAAAACTAAAATTGTGTGCTTTACAAAGCACAAAGTGTTTTGGTGCCTCACTTGAGTTGTATGTTTTGCATCCAGGCATATAACACCACAAGACATATGCCTAAAAACACAGACAGACCTATTAGCTTAGCCTGTACTTGTTAACAGTATCAAATGCATGCACAACAACATTGAGTTTGTTGTAAATAATTAGAATTGAAAATGTTTAGATTCTGAACATTTGAGACTAAATTAAACATTACTAGGATCTGTGGAAGGGGGTGGCCTTCAGAGTGTCTCAATCACTTCTGTTCCTCTTAATGACACTTCTGCCATCTCGCACTGTTAGGCACTTACTCCCTTCCCCCCACATCTTTCTAAAATCATCTGCATCTCACACTTCATCATTTCCCTCTTCAAATCAACTTGTCACTGTCATCTGCACATACTTCTGTCCATCTTCCCACTTCACCATCCCCCCCACATGCACAAACCACAAACTCAGCTTTAAGTACTGCATTTTATTTTCATTTGGCACTGTCAATATTTTGACAACTGTGTACCTCCCTCACACACTTTGCCATAAAAATCACAATTAAAATGAACACATGTGTAACCACCACTCTGTGCGCTCCACAGAGAGAGTAAGGATTTAATATGCATAAAGTCTGAACACCCTTATGTGTATCTAACAGGCACTGTGAGAAATCCATTCTAACTTCAATCTTGTCTCTAGAGCTCTCACTTGTGCCCTTTTATGAACACTCAACCACAGACAGAATTCACCCTTATGCATAAAGGCAACTCGATTATAGAATCATTTTGCATAAAAAAGCTAAAAAACACAACATATGGGAAAAAACAAATACTCTTAGGAAATGCAAATTGAAGTTAAAATGAAATATGGACAGGATGACATCACTGTTATGGATCACCTCGAGGCTTTCTACAGTTGTTGTGAATTTGAGCATTGTTTTTGTCTGTAAATGACATGAATTTAAGACCCAATAGGGACCTAGTTTAAAGACAAGACAGTTTTCAATTACTGCCACATGAGACCTAACATGACCCGACCAACTTAATCCCTGCAGGTGGCACATTGATGGCAGTGGCTCAATCAGATCTGTGCCATTGGCCGTGCTTGTGCATCACACACATCTTCACTGGTCACTCTGCAATCCCCAGCCCAGTCTTAGCGGTGGAGGAGCCATTTAAAGTTTGAGTCAGATGCCTGGCTCATCCCAAGGTCCTCTTGGACCCTCGACCCCAAAACGAGCTGAGCTTTCATGTGGCATCTGCCTGCCCCCACATCTACCCTCATGCATCAAGAGTTAACACTAACGCAGTGACCTTTGATGTAAAACAGACTCTAGCAGCTGAATTTCACAATTGAAATAAAAAAAAAACTAGGTTCAATCCCTGCTTCCCTGCTTTTAACAATCGTGTGTGATCCTAGGCAAATATTTTATTTCACAGAGCTTCCTTTTTTAGGTCGAGCCTCGATAATCAAATGCATATAGTGATTATCGTTGTTATTCGTTGATGTACTTGGTCCTTCTTTTTCAAATCTCTCACGGGTTTGTTCACGAGGTGGAAAAAGTCTTTGTTGTGTGTCATCCGATGAGGATGCGTCTGTGTCTGAGTTCCTTCCTGTGTTTCTTCTTTGTGATCTTCTTTGAGCATAAACCTCAGCCCAGTTATAAACCTCTCCAAGTTTGTAATCATATGTATCTCTTTTGAATTTCCTTATTTTTCTTTCCAGTCTGTCTTCACGTTTCACTATGCATGTAGTTTTTCGTATACACACCCACTTCCGGGATACACGTGTATTAAATCTTTAGAACGCGCGAATGGATTTCACCGGGCTTTTTTCGTTCCACACGAAAGGAAAGGACACGCTACTACACGCTAACCCAGGGTAAGCCACTCTCAGAATCCGTGCCGCTCCGCGGTCCGTTGTCACGTTGTTTCCGGCAATTTAAACCCCGTGCGTCTCTTTACGCAGCTCAACTTCAGACGATCCTGTTGATCTTACAGTGTTCGTAAATTTCAGACCTAATCCAATTCGGCAAACTGCCTGTTCATCTCTACTTACACACCGGGATACTAATAAAGCACGTTGCACTTGGCTTTGCACGCTATTGTTTATCGAACACTTCAGTTTTAACGTGGGATATCGTAATGAGTCATCTGACCGCACGTAACGAACACCTAGTCTTGTAATCTTTCCCGAATAAATACCACCTTCACTTGAACGTACTTACAATATTCACTGCGCACACAGTTGTTCCCCATAAATGCACCTGAGCGCATAATTGTACAGCATTATACACGGTTATACCTTGTTGTTCGGATTTTCGTAAATACTCTTCTGTTATTATCAGATCCATATATATTTATGTCTTTGCGCATACATGCATGTTCAGTCGCCTTAAACATTTAAAAACATGGACTGCAATGTGTTTGTTATTATGTTGATCCCAAACATTTGTGGTTGCCTTGCACTGAACCTAAAATTTCCTCTATTTTTACAGTCTATTCAGCCCCCGATGAAGGGCTTTCCGCCCGAAATGCATTGGGCACAGATGAAACATTTATCATGTGAAAGCGTTGTTATGAAGTAATAACAACTTACAATGATTACAGATGTAAACGATGAACTCTACTAATTAAATTCTGAAGATAACAAAAATATTTTTCGTTAAATTTATTTACTTGATATACATCATCTACTGAGTGCATAAGGGAAATGCACCTTCGAGTCAGAGGCCAGCATCCACAGGCATCCTAAAGACTATCCTCTCACTCAGGAGGATTCACCCAAATTGCACCACCGACCTATCCCACCATCTATTTACCTTTGTTAACAAGGAGTGCGCCATCAGGAACCCAAGTTTCAACATAGGACAGTCTCTGTTATTCCCGATTCCAGTGGAGGGCCTTCACGTCAGGTTCCCCTTCTTCCTGGCTTTCTCGGGTTTCAGTGGGTGTTCCAGTCATCCCAGGGGAAGGAAGAAAACAGAACAAGAACAAAACGGGGTCAGTCTTTCAGGCTTACGTTTCTGGGAGTGCTACCCATAACCATCATGCTTTACTGACACCGAGTGTGAGGGAAAAGAAGTGAGGACTTCCGTCTCCTGACCGTGTTCTCCCCCCCTTTACGCTGGTTCCCTCTTCACCCCCTCCCTGCCAACCTCTTAAGGTACTGCAACCAAGGCACTTGCCTGGGGCCACAGTCCTCCGGGACCGTAGCAAGGGGTATCGCGACGTCCTGAGATCCCCTGGGACGTCCGGATACTTCAGCATTTTCTTTCTGGTGAGTCGGGTCTCCTCCCCGGCCTTCTCTGCGGCTCTGCTCCGCCGACACCGTTTCGTCCTTGCCAGTCGTTCGCTCCACTTCCTGGTCTCCACCTCTGCTTTCCTCCTCTCCGTTCTCGGGCTCTCCGTTTTTCAGCTCCCTTGCCTCGACGTCTGACGTCATCGCTGGGCGCGGTCTTCTCTCTAGCCCGCCGACCGCTTCCACGGGTAGTCGAACGCTGGGGGCCATGTTGGAGTTCCCGGCTAGCGGGAGCTCTATATTACAGGACGGCTGACGGCAGGAAGACAACAGAACAAGCATTCAAAAAGCCAATAGGTCTTGGTGATCCGATAACTATTGGGGTGATCAATTTTAATGTCTTTGGGCCATGTTGAATAGCAGCACATCTGCTGTTCAGCATTACTGAAAGCAAAGTAAAAAAGCATGAAGCTTGAGCCTATAGATGTGTAGAATGGCTGTAGGTGTGAGTGTGGGAATTAACTGGGTGCATAATAATGTTTTCATTGCTAGGTCATTACAACAAATAGAAAGATCATACCTAAATCAGCAAGAAACCATCTGTTAGAAAGGGGTCTCTAGTTGGCAGAGGTTTGCACCCTGTCCAAGTAGGGACCACCACTCCAGTCAAGGTAAGTCAGATAACCTGTGCTCATCCTCTGGTAGCTTGGCACAGAGCAGTCAGGCTTAACTTAAGAGGCAATCTGTAAAGTAGGCTTTCAAACCTGTCTCAGGCCTGCCATTACAAGATCTGTGTGTGCAGTTTACTGCCACTTTAACAACCGTCACCGAGCCGTTGCCGGCACCGTGACTTGAGGGCACCGCACGCCGCACCGCTACGCTTCACATCGCAACCACGACGGTTGCCACGACTGGCCCACACCGACGCGGTTGGCCAGAACCAAAGGTACTGTTTACGAGTTTGCTGACACTAAAGCCAGTCCGCACCCATGCGGGCGGCTGGAACTGTTGGATTCTGTTGTTTTCAGCTCCACGGTAGCACCGGACGGAGCTACCAACTTCAAGGAACTGCATTTTTAAGTCATACTTGCAAAGTGCTTTTTTTTGATTACTGTATGTTGGTCCTTTATCGTTTTGGTCTTGTTTGCACAGATAAATATTGGTTATTTTTCTAAAACTGGTGTGGTGTCCTTTTGTATAGTTTTCACTGTATTACTGTTAGTTATGTGCAAATGCTTTACACACTGCCTCCGAGATAAGCCGGACTGCTCGTGCCAAGCTACCAAGGGGGTGAGCAGGGGTTATTTTAGGAGTGTATCCCCCTTATTCTGACTAGAAGGAAGGGCCCCTATTTGGACAAAGGTGCAAACCATTGCCAACTAGAGACCCCTATTTCTAACATTGGTTGTGAGCAGTGAGGATAGGACTTGTGTTTGCACCTGACCTACATTGATTGGTGTACACTACTACCATATCGCAGACCATTACGTACCACATACTGCTTCTTTTTTTGTGGTCTATTTTTGACCTTGCCATTTGTTGGAAACTTGGACTTTCTATTGCATCATGCCTGAGTCAATAGCATCACAACTGGATATGCTCAGTCAGTACTCATTAATGGTTAAAACAATATAATGGTTACTACGCTTAAGTCATGAAAGGTCGATGTTTATGGGATTACAAAAAGGACAAAGTAAATCACAAAGAAGGAGATAATCAAGTAAATATCTTACCTTGATCTCTTTGCAAAATTGACATTCAGATTTACCTGTGACCGCAACGCTGGCCTAAATGTTAAAAACATGCGAAATGCATGGCCCATCTGGGCATACAATGTTTTGATAAAGGCTTTCATATGCCTTTAGATTACCCCACTGGTGGGAAATGATAAATTCGGATTGATAACAGCTAGAAACTTCTTACTCTCTTTTAAATTGTGTCTTAAAGTCCTCTTTAATGGTGAGATTGTATTTTAAATTATTATTTTAGAAATGGCACTTTTAGAAAGTTAAGCAAAAAAACATATGTTGCAAATGCACTCCTTCCCTTTTTAAGTTCATTTTCGAAAATCATGTCATCTGTGAGTGCGTGCGATCGGATGCTGTCCGCCGCCCCAGCGCACAGCTCATACATAAGTATACCTAAGGGCACATATTCGCGCCCCATCCGTCGCACTGCGAAATTGGGAAAACATCCCACTCAATTTTATCCAATTAGTCTCATTTTATGCATTTGCATTACATGTTTTTTTGCTTAGCAATTTTTACCGTCCCAAGCAGTTTGCACCCCGTGGATGAGTCTATAGTTGGAAACACAATGACAAGGATTGTTGCAGCACTGCAGAGACAGCGAAGAACTGGAGTGGATTCCTCGTAAATACAAACAACATATTTGATATTTGAACAATCACAGTTGGCCTTTGGACAGTTGACCTTTGCGTGTTTAAGTAGCATTTATTCTTTTTCAACAGTGTTTATAGTGCACTTACTTATGTAAACATGAATTATTTCCTGTATTAATTTTCTGTATGCGTTTTGAATATGTCACTGATTATTTTCACTAGTTATTGAGCGCTGGTGGGGTGGATTTCTGTTGGTGGTAGGTGGGGTGTAGATAGGAGTGCACGGGATTTGTTTACATTCATTTGGCGTTTATTTATTTCACTTGCGGCATAAGGTTTGGTGGTACTTTGTGGGATTTGTAGTTTTGCAGGAGACTTTGGATAATTTGGTGCAGCTGGGGGTGAGCAGGTCACGGGTCTAGTCACGTCAAGCTGATTGGGAGCACGTAAGGGAGAGCCCGGTTTTAAAGCAAGGTTTGAGCAGTAGCGAGATTGAATGACTTTTCAAAACAAAGGGAAAATGGACGAGGAGATTAGGCTGCCAGGCTTCGGCTTTAGAAAAGGTATTTTGTTATAATTTATAAACGTTGCGGTTCAGGGGAGCTGGGTTCGCCTGTATATATTGCATAGGTTCACGGGGAAGAGCGCTTAGAAGTAATTTGATTTCAGCAGTTAGTGAATGAGGTATGGTTTTTATTTGGGTTTGGCAATGGGCTTTGCACATGTGACGAAGAAGGGGGTAGAAAGAAGGGGAGGGGAGGTGTATAATGGTCCAGTCGATGTGTTTTTCTACTGAGATGGACAGGGAGTAGTTGGGTGGTGTCAAAAGAGGGTGGGTGTGAACATTTTGTTCAGCAGCAAGGGAATCGTTATTTTTAAGTGAAGGTCAGCAGCGAACGGTTAGTTGAATTGTTTTTCTATTTATTGCAGACACCCCTGAAGAAGAGCCTTTTAGGCTTGAAATGCATTGGGTTTTTAGCGACGAGCCTACTCTGTTGTATGTATCACCTTTGATTGCACGTGGCGCTGTGAAAAGCCTCGATGGGCACTCAGTGATCATTTGAAGAAGTTGCAATAAAGAAAAAAGGTGGAATGGCGCTGTCTCCGCAGTGATTTAATAAGCTTTGAAGAGTGATGCAATAATGGATCGTATGATTATTGATTCTACTGATGAATTGGATAAAATGAGACTAATTGGATAAAATTGAGTGGGATGTTTTCCCAATTTCGCAGTGCGACGGATGGGGCGCGAATATGTGCCCTTAGGTATACTTTTAGAAAGTTGACATATTTCTGTATAGCGTGTCTGGAAATTTCCAGCTGCCTGGGCTGGTGATGGCTCTCCCACTGCGCAATGCATATTGGAGCCAGACAGTGCACAGGATGGCTGGGGAAGAGTTGGGCCCTGCCCTGATTACACTTCAAAGGGTCTTTCACCAGCACACAAAATGAGACCTGACACCAGCCTTTGTGTTACTAACCTGGCTGGAGCCACACCCAGGAAAAGGGGGAAGTTAGAGAAAGGGGGAATACCCCACCCACAAGCGAGGCTGAGCATAAAAGTGGCATCCCAGAACATGAAAGGGAGCAAGACTTTGGACATGGACAGCAATAGCGGCAATACCATTGACAGCAGGAATGACAAGCCCCCTAATGCTCTAATGGACTGAGGACTCTACCGCAGTTGACCCCAGGACTAGTAGGTGTCTTCAAGGGCCAGTGATGCTGTTCCCCTTATGCCCCCCGAGGACCAGTTGGGGGAAGACTTGGACTCCACTGCGCCCCCCTCCTCCTCCTCCCAGGTGCCTTGCAAGATGGCCAGGAGGCCATAGAGTCTGGGGAGGGCAAAGCAGAGGATAAGGCTGGCGCAAGGAGCCAGTGAAATCAGCTCCCTGGCAAGTGCTCAATTCTTTATGCCAGGAGGCCTGCTGAAACTGCTCCTGACATCTAGATCTCACCAGCAGGTGTAAAATGAAACCCAAATCATTGAGATCAGCCAAATGGGGCCACAGATATTCATATATAAAGATTTCAACCTTTGACCCCCTTTGAGAAACTGAGCGCATGCTGCTCACCGCATTTTCCAAACAAACCTCTCCCCTCGCCCCCACCCCCTGGAGGACCAGTGCCTAGGGTTTGTGCAATATTTATTTAATTATTTTCCAGGAAGGGGGCGTGTGTGGGGCCCCTACCCAAACTCTCTATCAGCCTGCATATTCTTTATGCCCCACTGTCTGGGTCGGCCTCCGCTGCTCAAGGACCCTGGTCGCACAGAGTGGACAGGTAGAACACAACTGCCAGCTCTCGCGCTGGCAACACGGAGAGTCAGGTAGCGGGGAGCAGGATAAGGCAGCTAGGAGTGGGCTCCTCGGGCTACTGTCACCCCAATGAGTACCACTGTGTGTCCGGTAGTTACAGACACCCAGGATTTGAAAAATAAATATTTATATAAACAACAACAAAAGAAAAATGAATGCAGTATGAGGTGAGCGACCTGAGCTGCTCATAAAATATTCATGACACACCATAATGCCCTGTGGGGATGAACTAGCATATTTTTCCGTGCTTCTTTTCAGCTCGTGGTGACCCTCCCCCAAGAGAGTCGGAGCACCCCCTACAGATGGTGCATGAGGGACAGCAGCCTCCCAGCAGTACCTTACTAACCCTCTATCTTCCAGGTCAAAGGATGCATGAACAGGGGAGACTTTTGTTTCACTTTTAAAACTTTCCCAAGGCTGAAACTTTTGTTCTATACCTTGAGAGTGCAGTGGCATCTAGAGGTTGTTTCTATGGCTGTATTTAATGTGGCCTAAATGTGTAAATTAAAGACTTGGGCACGTTATGTTGGTGTAAAACATATTATTACCAATATATTATTAACAATGATTTTTTATAAACATTACAATGCTTTATTGATAAAAAATGATTGCATTTAAACACAGGTATTGATTCCAATTATAAGATGGTGCTTTTCAACCTATGGATTTTTTTTTTTTATGTAGTGAGCTTTGAAAACGCAAATAGCATTGCCTTATATATTGTTGTGCCGACCCCTGGAAAAAGCTAATAGGCTTGCCTTAAATATTGATGTGGTGACTTGTGAGAAAGCCAAGAGGCCTGCTTTATTTAAAGTGACAACCCCTATATTGTAATATTCTATCTGGCATGGGTGGGAGGGTTCTGTGATTTTGAAGGTCACAACCCATTAGGGGTCTAAAATGATTTCAGAATGCCACTAAAGGTATTTCTATCTGCCTGATGTATATATTTGTAAATTAGTGTGTAATATTTTGTCATGTGTGTAATAAATGTACTATTCCTTTTTCAGAGAAAAAGCACTGACTGGATAATCCTTTATTGAGTGATAATATTGGGTGCCAGCAAATGGTGATTACTAGCCCACACCACCTTCCCTGAGTAGACCTTGGACTGCTCTGCTCATTACCCCGAGTGAGTCAAGTGCTTCAATTGGGTGCTTGGCTCCCAGTAAGGGGAAATTATGGACCTATCAGTTGCACTGGCCTCACTTCCTGCACAACTAATAACCCAATTTCTCTACAATAATGTACTGCAGGACCTTACAGTACCTGGACCAGAGAACTTTCAAAGCATTTTTTTAACCTCACACTGACAAAAAGAGCAAAGATTACTGGTAAAGTTGCAAGCCTAGGGTTTCTGCTGCTAAATAACATAACATTGTGTTACATCTCTCCTTTGATTATCTTGATTTCATTTCAAACCTATTAAATGACCACAAAGTACCTTCTAATTGCTGTACACAATAATACAGGACAATTCATTCGTGCATATCATGGACATAATCACCGCAATAATGCCAAGTCCACAGAGGTCAGTAGGATAATAGTCTCTGCTGATTAAGCAGCGGCTAGTTTTGAACCCTTGAACCTCACATTATGTACAGCTGTCTCAAGGTGTTTTCACTCACTGATGTTGTGAATGGAGGTTTGTTTGCCTCCACCAAGAACATATTCTTTTTTTAAACATGCATTGTATATTTAATAGACCAATTCATCTCAAATGTGTCCATTATATGATAACTTGACATTGACTCAACAGTGTCCCTTAACAGATATAGAGGGTTTTCGGTGCCTCTCTGACACCATGTCTTTCATGCATGGGGTAGTTTTATGTGGATAAAACTGTGTTTTACAAAAAATGAATAGCAAGAATAATTTAATTGAAATAAAATGTGCAAATATTGTTGTGTTCAAAGAAATAGCTAATCCTGCTTTTGTTAAAAAATCCCAAATCTCCCTTACAAACAGATCTGATGATTTTGACAAGGTATATATTAATTGTTGCTTTTTCACTATGGTTTAAACTTGGAGCTCCTCATTTTAAATACCATCGAAAATTAACAGGCCACTTCAACACTAAAGCTGTAACCTCTCTTTTTCCTTCACTCTCTAATTCCCACTATCTAGTTTATTCCTTTTCTCCTCACCATCCAATTGTGACATTTGTTCCCTTTCATCCTGCTGTTTCACTTATAGCTATGGAACCAGCATAAATGCATAATAAAGGCATCCAACTGAAAGATGTATATTTGCAGTCATTGCTAGGGCAGCCCCTGAGAACATTGTGCCAGGGCTTGCAAGAGCAGCACTAGTGGTCACAGATGACAAGGCAGAGGTCACAGCTGCGACCCCTGCACTCTCAGTCTGGAGGTTGAGAAGTAAGTCTTACAAGGCAAAGGTCTTCTATTCCATTTAGCACAGGCTATTCAAAATCTACAACCTGTAATCATTCTACAGGCACTATGCCTTCTTTCAGAAGTGATGTGCAGTTCGCTTTGTCTCTTCTGTTAACAGACTGTGTAAGAATGTGTCCTTGTCCAGACCTGTAATTCATCCAGTCTCTTCTTGTGGACCCACGTTTAGAGTAGAAAACTCAGCAGGTTCACCCTTTCAAACCATTAACTTCTTCAGATGTAAAGGTTTTGTCTTTTAAAGTAGTCTTTCTGTAGGTCATTATATCATCATGTACAGTGGGGGAATTATCTGCCTTGTTATGCCATCCCCCTTCTTGATAATTTTTTGATGATTTTGCCATCAGGAAACCTGATCCAGCTTTTTTGTGCAATATGACGTCTACATTTTGTACATCTCATGAGGAGTATTGCCAGTTTTCTTTCCTTCCCCTTCTTCGGAGAAGCAATAACATAATTTGTTGGATGTTAAAGAGGATTATTAATCTATCTTGGCAGGTCCAGCTCCTTCAAGAAATTAAACCACATTTGGCTGACTTTTGCTTGGTCTGCTAAAAGTAAGCAAATGGATCATATCCACCATTGCTTTAGCATATTCAATACAACAGGGTTAGCTTCCTGAAAGAATTCGAGAATGTTCTATAAGCAGTATGGCTACATCTTGAGCAGCATTTCAAATAATTTCATCTGAATATACATGTAGACCTGGAACTTGGGCTTCTCAACAAACATCCATTAATAAAAAAACATTTTCAAGGACTCATGAATTAAGAACATTTTCGACCAGGAATTCTCAATTGGATAAACTCATGATATCTTATATTCCTGTGATTATAATGTTATGATTATGTTAGCAGTTAACCATGCGTTACGGGTTGCCATTGAAAGTTTAATGGGTTTGCATTGGTCGTTCTTCCTTCGCTTTTTTTGCCAAAGACCCCTAAGTTTGGGTATGCCTCATTAATATTTGCAGGAATGAAGATGAGGAACCTAGAGGTGATGTCCTAATTACATACTGGTGATCTTCATTTCTCTTAGTCAAAGCATCTTTGTTCCAGTCATTATGACTGGCCCACCATCCCTCAGTATTACGGAATTCAGCAATACTTGATAGTGACAGGAGGATGCAGGAAATGTCAGCACTCCAATTAAGGGTGGGCAAGGCTCACATTTCCTGCATTTCCTTGAGTTGTTCCTGCCTCTGGGGGTGGCAGTCATTTTATTGGTAATGACTGGGATGAGAATGAGTAGGACTAAGAGTGAAGATTACCAGTAAGCAATTAGGACAGTATTATTATCTGGGAAACTATGAAATTGCTTGATTAATTTTTTTTCTATGGATTGTATTTTACCGCAAACCAGAGTTAGGGAGGTCAAAATGAGGCAAGAAATGCAGTATTGCAGTTTGCACACCTGATTAATGCCTACCTTACCTCTATCTGATGCCTTTTCCCAGTGAACATTTCACAAGGTTTTGCCAGGTGCAATTTGCAAGGAGAAATTAACTCAGGAGTGCAGTAAATCCACGCTACTTGTAATCCTGATTTGGACAAGTAACCCTGTTACCAAGCTCCTCATAATGAGGGTCTGCAATGTTAATTATTTGACTGCATTGCGCTACATATATTTTACATTTACCTTGTCAAATGTGTCATTGCTAACAGCCCAGAGTAAGGGTGCTACATGATCTGTTTTCCATCTGGTTGGTTGCTGATTTTAATTATTATCGCTATGAAAGAAATCTCTATGTGTTAATTTCCAAAGCATACATGTATCTGAAGTGGGACTTAAAAACTTTTTGGGCTTTTTGACTTCCAGACTTTGACCCGGACCAATCTACTTGATGAATTGGACTCAGGCTTCATCGCGGTTTTCCTGAAAATGCACATTGGTGCCGAATAACCATGAACATTGACTTACATTGGGCGTTATATTCTTCTTGGTGCTTTTTGCACTTCAATCTTTAAAAATTCATCTATTTGGTTCCACTTATTTAATATTTGTCGTTTTGGTGTCATTTTGCCTTTTACATTGTTCTATCTGTTTATAAATTGGAGTGGGATTTTATTGTGTTGTGTCTTTGATTTTTAAGCCTGTTTGCTCTGTGCCATATTTACTGAGGTTGAGCTCAGTTAAATCACTAAAACCTTTGCCTAGACTTAGCAGGTGTGTGACTTTATTACTTTTCAATAAATAATATATAGGGAGGAGATGTGACCTAAGGACCAGAGCTGCTGACCTTGGAACTGGGGAACCATGTTCGAGCCCTGGCATAGACTCAAAATGCTGTGTTTCTCGGCATAACCACTGCATCCCCTAATGCCTAAAAGAAGGAAAAAAATCTGCCCTTGTGTAATGTAAGCTAATGAATTTCTCAATGACTACTGTAAACACCATTACGGTTTTCCATGTCAGCAATGCAATGCAATCCCTGGTATTTTTTATATATTTAACTTCATATTGACTATGAAGAATAGGATTTTAGTTTAGGTGATTTAAGACACACCCTTAATTACATATGCGTCATGCATATGTAAAAGGATTTCTAGTTATGCTTCTTTGAGCAAGACCCTTTAGAGACCCCCAAACTTTTTTTCAGCCCACTTAAACCCTGCCTGCCACATAAGCCTACATCCTTTTTCAGTGCTTAATTTGAGGCAGTGGTTTCCAGTAGGGGCCAACTGCACTTATTTTTGGGGAATGACACTTATGTTTCCTCTTCAGACATTTCCTGGAAGCAAATGAGGAAAAAACGCACAAAGGAGAAAGGAGCAGGAACAGAAAGACGGAAAACCATCACACAGGGAGAACGGAGGAGGACTCTGCAAGAGGGAGATAAAGGGGAAAGAGTGAAGATTACTCAGACTTGGTATTCAGCGCTCTAACATTTTATAGTGCCGTACGCGGGCTTTTGAGCACAGCTTTGGGCATGAGCAATCATTCTTTCACAAAGTCAGCACTGCCTGTAGGGTGACCAACCATCCGTAAATTTCACGGACCGTCCGTTGTTCGTGATGATCCATTTTACGAACGCCTTTTGTCCGTAATTTTGGAGTTTGAAGGGAGAAGCACTGTTCCCCTGTGAGAAGCCTCAACTCCCTGATGGGGCCGCCTCACACTCCTCCTCAGAGCACAAGAGCAGCCCCACACCGCCCATTGTCATTCTGTCTGCGGCTTATTGTCACATACAGAATGACAATGGGCCAGTCTGGGCTGTTAAAGCATTTGGTGGCCTCCTCCAGGCTCGGTCTAGGGCAGGGCATTCTGTTTTAACAGTACATGAAGAAAAATGTTGCACCTCACCAGACGGAAGAAATGTACAGAATCCAGATCATGAAAAGAAGCCAGCAAAAGAAGTTAAAAAGAAAGGGGTTATAGTTCTTTCACAGTCTCATCATTTTAGAACTGAAGCATTTTCAATATTATATACAACGAAGCCATAGTTGCTGCTTCTTTATTTTATGCAACTAACAACCATTGGAAAAGCCAATAGTTCTGTCCTGTTGTAGGTGTAATGTATTATATATGTGGATGTAATAACAGAAGTAGCAGAATACCAGTCTGGTAGCACACTATGCTAAGCACAGATATTAAGCTTATGTGTTTTAAGCCACACCCTTAATTACATCAGACACGCCCTTTGGAGAGACCCCCAAGTTTTTGCAACTCACCTAAAGCCCTGGAAACAACACCATGTCACAGTCACCTCAGGTCCTGGCACTGTCCATCAGGCAAGACTCATGACTTCAAAGGTTTTAGATTGCCTATGTGCAGGGGCATAGTGAACCCTCCCCCAACCCACCCCTTGCTTTAGGAACTACAGCAAGGGTGAAGTTCTTGATGGGCCTCTTCTACCTGCAACTCTGCAGACAAAGGCTCAGCTCATAATTAATGAGAAAAGGTGGGTGAGTAAGTAAATGAAGGAATGGGTGAGTGGCTGGATGGATTAGTGAAAGGATGAATGGATGAGGGAATGGATGGATAATGAGAGAAAGGATGAATGGATGAGTGAGTGGAAGGATGGATGGGAAAAAGGGTAAATAAATAGATATATGGGTGGAATGGTGGATGTATGGGTAAAAGGGTGGACGGGTGAGTAAAAGGGTGGCTGGATGAGTGAAAGGATGGATGAGTGAAAGGGTGAATGGATGGATGGATGAGTTAAAGGGTGGATGAGTGAGTGAAAGGGAAGGTAGATGGGCAAAAGGATGGATGAGTGATAGGGTCAATGGATGGATTCAAGAGTGGATGGGTGGATGGATGGTAGAAGGGATGGCTAAGTGAAAGGGGGAAGGAGAGAGATAGATGGATGATTGATAGGATGGATGGGCGAATGGGTGTATGGATGAGTGAAAAGAAGGATGTCAGGATGGATGGGTGAAATAAGGCATAGATGATTGAAAGGGAGGGTGAAGAGCTGGAAGAAAGGATGGATGGATGAGTGAAATGGTGAATGGATGGACGAATGGACAGATGAGTGACTGGGTGAATGGATGGATGAATGAGTAAGTAAAAGGATTGCTGGATGGGTGAAAGTGTAAATGGTTGGATGGATGAGTGAATAGATGGATGGAAGTGTGGATGGATGAGTGAAAGGATGGATGGGGTGAAAGGATGGATGGATGATGAATGGATGAGTGTAAGGGTGGATGAGTGAAATGATGGATGGAAGGATAGATGATGGATAGGTTTGGTAATAGTTGAATAGGTTTGGATATGGATGGGCACACAGAATGAATGGTGAAAGATTGAATGATGGATGAAAGAATGAATGGATACCACACCCCCGGGTGACTCAACCCACCATCCCAAACCGACATATGATGTCAGGCAGCAAGCGCAGAACTCGGGCTTGAATTGCTCCGTCTGCCTGCCAAAAAGCAGAAACTAATTCCTTGTATGGTGCTGTGGTACCACAAGAGACGCTCTGCTGTTGTGCCACTGGGTGGCGCTGCTCCCATGCCACCGGGAAGCAGCACAAGCAGCCCTTCACCTGCCCCGAGGCTATGAGAGATGCATGAGGGCACGGCTCCGTGCAGCCCTTCTGCGGGGAAAGGCGGGCAAGACAACATAACCTGCACTTGCAGACAACAGCACCAACGTGATTCGAGTCCCTTCCACCACAACATTTTTTTCTTTTAAAATTTTGTACCCTGAAGAATATTGCGCCCAGGGAAACCGCCCCTGTGGCACAGTCCACGCTACGCCACAACCAACTAGCATGGATGACATCTGACTCTTACACCTTGTAGCCCTGATTGTCTTAAGTTACATTTGCTATACATTGACTTTCACATTTATGAGTCATTGTCTCTATATAATATGTGTGTGATGTAACGCACTCTGACACCCTGCCATACATACTTGGGGTGAGTATCACTATAAAAGAAATTAAATACACATGAGAGAGGGTCTATATGAAGATGAAGGGGACCATTGGAGGATGGTAGCAAGGCCGGACTGGCTGGACCCGGCATCGGGCGTTTCCCTGAGAGGCTGGAAGGGTGGGGGAGGGGGGCGGTTTTGTTACTGGTGGCTGGCACTGCAAAGTTCCTTGTGTATCCAGCAGTTTTCAGGCAACAATAAAAGTGTCACGATACCTCTGGTGATTAATGTACCCACTGGAGAGAGATGGGAGTTTTGTTTAGTGGCAGTTTTGAATCATCCAAGGTAGCACAAAGGGTTAATATGCCTGCTGCAAAGAATGTGTACCATGCATATCAAAGAACAGGATTTTATGTGCACAGCTCAGTCTGTTACTGCTTTTGTCACAGAGATTCTTTTGTTACCATGCAGTTCATAAGTTACATATGCAATCTGGCACAGTGAGCTATGAACTGCCATCAAAGAGCTGCATGCAAGCTGCATGGTACAGGTTATGTTTTCTTCCCAGTTTGTCATTATCCTGATGTTGCTAAACAAGGTTTGTTTGGGTAGAAATAAATTCTTATCATTAAAGTCAACGCTAACTACTGTGTTATGTTCTGGATCCTGAGTTTATGCTTCTTCAGACCAAGCACTCTTACAAAATGCCTACCAGTATGGGTGACATGCATCCTACACCTTGTAGTCCCCGTTGCCTTATGTAACATTTTCTATACACTGATTTACACACATTACATGTATTGTCTCTATATGTGTGTGTGATGTAAAGTGCTCTGGCACCCTACACTGGTATGAGAGACGCTATAAAACAAATGAAATACATGTGAGAGAGAGGCACTTTTGTTAATAGTGAGGGAATCATTGAAGAGCCCCATCAAAGATTGTCATATCCTGGTGCACAGTAAGGTCATCATTTACTATGCTTTAGAAGCTACTACAATTGAAAATAGAACGACAAATGTGTAGTAGAACGCACCATGTTTTTGCAAATTTTCTTGGGGTGTGTGAAAACAAAGGCTGTAAGTTGTCAGTTTGTTTGTAACACACAACTTCTAAATATCTGCAAATGAACTGTGCAAATGTTTCAAAACATATCAGCAGTTAGGAAACCACAAATGGACCACTTGTTTGTAATTCAGAAGTGTGCTGGAACCAGAAGTTTAATAGGATCAAAACAATTAAGACAGTTTACTTGGTGATGTTCAAATTATACATATTTGTCGAAACCACATTTCCACACATTAGTATTTGTGCGCTATATTGTTTTATCAGTAAAACTGCATGCTGCCATTTTGCTTCCATTCAATAGAAAATGTTCTGTATGTAAAAGTGCCTCCTTCTGACCTACAATAATGCTTCAACAACGTATACAGTTTCTAGTCTGTAGCACACTTCTGTGCATCAATGAGAATCTACAGTTTACAGCTCACAGAAATTAAACAGCCCAAGCAATATACTATTTCCCATATACAGGTAAAATAAGGAGGGCTGATATATGGCTAGCCAGGGCATTATATAGTAATGTCAACTCCTATCTAACAGTTCTAACCCACAATAATACCATAACGCTCAGCAGTCTGCAGCCAATTATAGCTCATGCAGACCGGTTAATAACTCCCTTTTCTTGCTTAATGCTCTTACCCTTACACAAGACCTGTCCGCTATGGGTCTTATCCATCACTCAGTACTGTACCAGCCCCTAAACCACTCATCACCAGATGAACATACATGGAATACCTGAAGAGATCTGACATCTAAAGCTGGCCTCTCGGAGGACTGTACTCTAGTACAGCACTGCAGGTCCCAATTAGCTACATCCTATGCGTGCCGCTTTACATCTCACAATGGCACTGATGTGTCTGCAAAACTTACCTTTTGTCCCGAAGCTTTGTCCTGAATTTTTGTCCTGAATTTTGACCCTTTGTCCTGAATTTTTACACTTACCGTCCTGAATTTGCACCCATGCCAGTTGATCACCCTAATTCAGTCCTGCCAAGTATCACGCATCTGGCGTTAGACTAACGCATTTTAGTGTGGTGGTCTGCATCACCGCACTAAAATGCTTAGTCACGCATTATATCGCCTCCTGGCACCACCGGGCAGACTAGTGAGAAAGAGCAACACCTGAAGCAATCAAGCAAGCTGAGCAGCGTGGACTGCAGCGCTGCTTGAGTCTGGTAGTGTGCACTGTATGACTGCACATGCACATTGATTGTGCAGTGCTTTGCTGGCTGGTGCAGACTAGAATTTAAAATGAAAGCAATGTAGTGGGTTGCGCCGTCCAGGGGGCTCTGCTGCGCAGGCGGCATATTCGACATTCGCAGTCAGCTGCTGCTTAGACTCACTCAGCTAGAGCCGGCTGCGGCGGCCTCACGTTACGTGCCGTCACGTGACTCTCTATTTTTCAACAGGAAGAGTCACTAGTAGTAAGGCGGCAATTAAACGCGGGCAGTAATGTTTCTTGGGCGCACTACTTCCAGCCTGTGTGCCGCCAGTAATTTGCTGCCCCATCATCATGCGGGACCACAGGGAGAGCACCCAGCAGAAGAGGTCGGACAGTCATCTGTGCAGAAGGAAGATCTCTAGAAATCTGAGTGCCTCCACAATGCCGTGCTGAAGAAGAGATCACTCTTGTCCCATCCGCAACTCAGGTCTGAGAATTCATGTTGCTTTCTGACATTATGACGTCGATTTACAACATTAATAATAATTTAATTTTAGCAGGCTGCCTGAGCCTGCAAGTTAAGTAGAACTGCGCGGCAGATTGGGCTCAGAGCTGAGCTAACTGACATTGATTAAGATCAACTGAGACCCCGCAGGACCCTGTCATGGGGTCTCTGTAGTTTTCTTTGCATATGTACATTAATCCCCGGGGGGTGGCACCTTCCCTGTTGCCAGCAGCTGTTTTTATGGCATGCAGCGCTCACTTTCCTTACTACTTCGGGGACACAGAAAGGCCTGTCTCCTTATATGCTGGTTACAGTCCAGCAATTAAAAACCTGGGAGTTCGATGTTCACAGCACATCTAGTTTAGAAGCTCTGTAGGTTTTAGGCCTCGCTCCGTCAGCTCAGGGATGTTTGGTTTTAATCCAACAATGACGAGGAGTTTAGAAGAGAACAGGGGCCCTGAATGAACTATGGCTACCAGTACTGGTGAGAAAACATTACAAAAAAAAAAATTACTATGAAAAATGCATACGTTTTTATTGTGGGAAATCAGCTAATGTAATTTAAGTAGCAATGCACTTGAAAACTGGATCGATTAACACTGAGATACTAACAAATGCCATGCATTTTTTGTGTATTATAGAAATTACTAAATTTACTCAATGCCTTCAACTTCAAATACAGAAAGGCATTTCATTTTCACTTGAGTGCTATGGAGAGACCAAAAAGTCTTCTCAGTATAGGTTAGATTAATTTTTTTAATTGAAATTAAGATCTTTTTGAGACAAAGGTTAGTGGTTATGGCAGTGGTGTTTTTTGTTTATTTGTGCCTCTGCAGTTTGTTGCTGGGGTGCATGAACCAATGTACTAGCCCACCACAGATTATAGTGAGCAATGCCATCACTGCTGCAGAAGTAGACTAAAGGAGTGAGAAAGAAAAGATGTAGGAGGAGTCAAGGGAGAGGACAAAACTAGGTAAGAAAGCATGAGAGAAAGAAAAGGAGTCTGAGAAAGGACAGTGAGGATGGAGGAGTGAGAGAGAGAAAGTGTGCTACAAAAGTAAGAAGTGAAAGTAAGAAGGTGAACCAATAAAAAGAGCAAATCGAGTGGAAAAGAGCCATATAGAAGAAACAGGAAAGTGGATGGAGGGGAGACAGATGAACAGAGAATACAGGGGAGAGAATAAAAGTTAAGGAGAAAAAGCGGGCAGAGAGAACAGTGTGAGAAAGGAGAAGAATGGATGGAAGCGCAAGGAAGGAGAATGCAGAGTAGAGAAAGGAAGAGGAGGAAAAGCAAACAGTGAGAGAAGTTTGAGAAAGGAAGAATGGATGAAAGAGGAAGGGAAGAGAGCGCAAGTGAGAGAATGGGATGAGGGAAATCGGACAGAAAGAGTGGGGAGAACTAGACCAGCTTCAGTGCATCCAGCTGGTTCCGGTTAGCAAGTGTGCTGATCTCTCAAGGTGGCATTTATTTCCATTATCTGAAGTTGCACACTGTAAAGCACGGCTCCTTTACCCTGTTACCTAAGTTTGAACCATCACCTTGCAATGCTAGGACAGAACTAATGGGAAGATTAGCACACATTTAGTGATTGTGCTGGCCTGTAATAGAACAGCACTGTTTTTCTCTTGCCTGCTGTACATTGCACCCCTCTCGTTTTGTCACCATACTGCATAAATTATTTCAACATTTTCAAAGGGCAGGGGACACAAACTCAAGCGGTCTCTCAAAAACACCATTCTGTTTTTGCTTCAGAACAAACTCTTTTAAAAATTCAGGCTTATCTAATTGAAAGAACGATTTAAGATATTGCCCTTAAATGAGAAAATGAAAGATGTTGATCTCTGTTATGGGCATTTCTAGACCATTACATTGCACACAAAAAAGAGTAATTTCTGTAATTTAGCTCAATGAGGGTGAGATAATGCATTTGTTCTTGCAATGAAGTTTCGCTCATAGTGTGACTTATGGCATTGGAATGTCACTCATGAGGACACTGAAAACATTTAAATGTCGCTTATGAGGCAGCAGAAAACTTGGCAGCTATGGCTGAGGGCTCTACTTTGCAGCAATCGCGCTGTCTTCAGTCTGCACAAAATTGAGTTCAGCCGCATAAGTAAAGTTAGTACAGCTGAGAGCTCTGCATTGCAGTGAGTCGCTGTCTGGAGTACGATTAGGTGCTTTGCAAGCCTTTTTAAGATCTTCTTAGAGTTTCTTGTTGCTCAAATGGGTGTAGTTTCTGTTATTTAAACGTTTCCCTCGTCTTCATTCCTTGATTTTGCTCGCGAGAAAGTGTCACTCATATTCGCTGAATGTCACTCATAATTACACTGGAATTATGAAAATGTCACACATAAGCAGTCTGAAATCTTGGCAGCTATGCCTAACTATGCCCTCTTTCCATCCCACTCAAAGTGCTAGGTGGTCACGAACTGATTATGGAGGCAGGGTCGATAAGGAGTTGCTATTCAAAGCATCTTTAGCTATCGTAATGCACTGGGAATACTGAAAACATTTTGGTACGGTTCTTAAAATAGCATATACTATGTAACATGCATACCACTTCTTCCTGTGGCTCGTAAGTAAAGGAAGGAAGGAGGCCCCGGTCTAGCCGTGACACAGTGACCAAGTTCCAAGAATGACAGCTCTGTGTAGATCATGCGCATGCGTCCTACGCAGCTGATCCCTCCCAGCTTCCATAGACTCCGGTGACGCGGCGCTAACATGGCGGCAGCTCCAGGGGAGGAATAAACTTTTTGAGAAGGAGTTGTGCGTTGTCTCAAAAGCTAAATCCCTAATAAGCCTCGGATCCAGCGCCTGCTCCGTGCTTCCGACCTTGGCAGCCACAGGTAAGAGCCGAGGGAAATGCGGGGATGTAACAAAAACGCTAACAGCCTGGGGGAAACGTCAGACTCAGCTGTGGCGGTGTGGGGCTTTAATGAGGGGATGTCGAGGGAGATTTTTTAATTGCAGACAATTTTGGACGGTACACCCGTTCCTTCATCCTCTATAGAAATTAGATGCCCATTAGTCCGTGTACTGTTTTTGGTGTCGTTTTGGACTTCCAGGTACACAGTATTCGCATCACCTCTCCCTAAAGTTGATGTGTTCGGCGCACCCACTCACGTACACTTCTTCCTCGACACACTGGAACTACTCGCGGCTCTGACGTAAACGTCTTCCTCGACACACTGGAACTACCCGCAGCTCTGACTACAGCCCGCCTCGCTGTAGGCTCCGCTTCACCAGAACCCGCCCAACTCTGATTCTTTGGTAACACCAATATTGAACCCTTCACTTCCTGATGCAAGTGGAGTGACAGCAGAATTTTGCCTGTCCACAGACATTCCCATTCTATCTTGACTCAGTAATTTGGACACTGATACTGGCAACAGTCAAACTAGCGCCTACTATTTTTTGACCCATACTTCAGGTAGTTAAAGTTACAGTTCTTTGTAGGATTGAGGCTTTCATGATTCTCTATTAGTCGTTTCAGGTCAGTAGGGTCGTCATTATACAATAATTTATAACCAGTAAAAAACAAAAGCGTTGAAAGAGCAGTGCATGCGTAAGGTACTGGTAATCGATTGAAGCTTGTTCAGCTCTGGACATCTAAAACCCCTTGGTTTTTCATGCAAAGAGCACATTACAGAGCCCCAGCAATTTATAGTAATTGTATTTACACATAAGTGTTACGCGTTTTCTTTTATCACTGATATATTTTTTTTGCCTATTCTGTCGGTTTTGCAAATCAATATAATGATGTTAATGGAAGTTGAAAGCCAAGAGGTTGAGAGTAAAATTTATGTTTACTAGAATTTGTGACAATGAAAGCGTTGTGATTTGTTCATTTAAGTAAACTACAATAACACAGGAGTAAAATGCTGCTGAAAAAAAAGAAGTAATAACATTCTAGAACAAGCATTTGCAATGGAATAGGTCTCGCATTTGCGAGAGTTTGAACCAGGCCTCGAAAAATCATACAAATGTTACTAAACCTGCAGGTCTAGTTACTTAAATAAACCACTCGACCTTTTTGTAATGCTCTTGACCCATAAACTGGTTTCAAATGATGTGATCGTGGGCAACTATTTTTATTAATTGAGCCGCCATTTTCTTCATTGTCACATATAAGAGCACCTTCAAATGTGCGCGTTCAGCATGACTGCTGTACAAAAAACTTTTTTGTTTTATTTTATAGGCTACATATTTTTCCATATATGATGCAAATCTAGCCACAGGATACACATGACCCCTGACTTGCCTCTTAGTTCATTAACAGCATTGTTATCAGGGCAGGGGCAGGAATGTTTCTCAAATCATGATTAAAAACTATCCCTTTTAATAAATACATAATTAACGTATGAAGTGGTAGCACACTGTGATTTGTAATCAGAAGTTGGCCACATACTTTCCCACTGACCAGCCGCGGCCGCTGCAGGTAAGGGCGGTGGGGCCAGGTGAGGGGGGATTTCAAGAAACTACCACGAGGGAAAATTAAATAATTAATTTTCCCTCGTGGCCATCTCTCTAAATCTCCCCTCATCTGGCCCCCGCCCCACCACTCTTACCTGCAGCGGCTGCCACTGACATGTGGTTTTACTGTTCGAACTATTCAGTGCTCAAACAATAATGTTTGGAAATAGTGTCTGCAAATATGTGTCATTTGTATATCACCAAGTAAAGTTTTCTGGTTTGTTTTTCTCATATTTAACTCTTTGTTTGCATCACACTTCATTACAAAAAAATGTGCTTTCATAATTCCTTATATATTTTGAAATATTTGTAATATTAACAGGCTATTCATTTAATTATGTGTTAGAGAAAAATAACGGATATCTTCAGACCGCTCACTTGACAAAACCTCTAACTACTAAGAGAGAGAAAAATAAACTCTATTTTCCAAGCAGCAGTTAGTAAAAAGACAAACTGACATTTGACCTCTTTTCTTGAACAGTCAGCAAATGTGTGAAGATAAAAACAAGATTTAATGGCATCTTTATTGCTCATTCACTTTCTGAATTAACAGAACACCTGCTCCTTTCCAGCCTAAATTCACTCGCCAGATGGGACTAGTAGGTGCTAAAAATAGCTCGACCTGATAAAGTTTTTCTCGCAATTGCGAGTGGGCGAGTAGATTTTTTGAGGCCTGTGAACTATTGGCATTGTAAATGACTATGCCTTTTATTTATGTTTTGAAAACCTGCAAGCGGTGCGTCAACATGCACTTTGTACTTATAGTCATTGCTTACGAGAAGCAAGGCTGGCAGTACATTCGCCTCTTTTACTGGAAGCCTTGACTCTTCTAAGCAACGACTATAAGTACAATGTGCATGTTTACGCACCGCTTGCAGGTTTACAAAATGCATAAATAAAAGGCATTGTCAATTACAATGCCAATAGCTCAGACTCTCACAAATGCGAGACCTTTTGCATTGCAAATGGTTGTTTAGCTCTGAGACGGAGGCGGCAACAGCCATAGGAAGTCAAGTACCAAGACGCCAGGCCATGTGTTTTAAAAGCAGGAGGAGGCAGCTGCAGCCAAAACAGACCTCAGTATTTGAATGCACAGCAAATGTGGCAAAATAAGACCAAGATTTACAGCCCTGTTTACAACAGAGCTTTGTAAACCACAAGCACTGGTCTCAACTGCTCCAGCTTAAAGAAAGAAATAGTGCTCACAAGCTGAGTAACCACGCATGTAACCGGGGCAGTCCTTGAAAATGGGTGAAGTTTTTAAATCCCAAATCCTGAGTATAGCATGTCTCGCAGAGACAGCGCAAGCGCTGCCTAGGCGAGACTTAAAAAGCAAACACTCATAGGGTATGCAAGGTTAAGTAAAGCATGTGAAAAGTAAGCAGGAACAACATGGTTACCTTCACGCATTTACACTCATTATTCAGAAATCAATGAGTGTTTTTCCTGAAAAGTTAGGGGCATGACTGCAGGGCCAAGAAGGGGTCAATTTCAATGTCCATTGCTTATATCCTTACAAAACGTAAGCAGTATGGCTTAAAAAGACCACATCCCTGAACACAGAGCAGCGGTACACATTTTATAAATTAAAATAAGGAAAATAGCTGATAAGGATCACATTAAGCGTTTTGCACTTCACGCATCAACCAGGTATTGCAGTACCTCCAAGAATGGTGCACTTCCCCACCTGGGGAAAGCAATGTTGTTAAAAAAAGATGAGAAAACGAAATTAGCGCTTCACTGGCAAACTCTGTAAAGTGGCGCTAATGTGTTTGGGTGTGAATAAAACCAATCTGCGACCACTCTCTCTTGCTTTCATTTATTTTTCGTTTTTTTAAACTTTTTTCTCCCTCTCGAGGCTGCACTTTGGAATAGAAAAATGTCAAAAAAGATGACATTTCTAGCAAAAGTGTCTCTTCTTTTCTTTTTCCGATCAATTGCACAGGGGAACGAATGAAGGAAAGAGAGGGTAAAAGCTGTTTCTTGAAATCACGGTTTTCATTCAGCGAGATAGGAGGAGCGAGACAAAGACTGATAGAGGGGGAAGAAGAGGAAGAAAGAGAGGGGAGCAGGAGAAGTGGGCACTGCCCTTGTCTTCTCTGGACAAGAAGGAAAAGGCAGAGTCCTTTTCCTTCTCTGCCCACCCAGCGCTTCCCCCGAACTGCTGCAAATGGCCGAGCCTTATCTATAGACCTTGGCTATTTCTGCAGTCCTGGGACGCATTTTTACAATAAAAAAGTAGGGGAACGGAGTCTATTAAACAAAAAAAGTAGGGGCACGCCTTGCCCTGCCGATCCTGCCCACTTTGACCACTGGATGTAAGAGAACAGACTTGCATGCCACACAATAGATATTTTCAGTTGGCAGGTACCTATATTAGAGGACACCATAAGAGCAATCCCTCGCAAACTCTTACATTTCTAGCCTCTATGACCTCTGCCTCATGGTTACTTTTTTGATTTCCTTAAGTAATGCATCTTAAGTTGTATACATTTGGTAGTGAAACTCACTGCTGATTTCCAAAGAAATGTGGTTGATGTAAGAAAATATTTTCTACGAAGGATCTCCCCTTTACTGCACAGTGATTATTCAGTTCTCACAATAGAGTTTATTTTAAACCCACCTCATTACAGTTTAAATCCTGACTTTGTGTTTCTCCTGACCATGCCCTCTTAACATATAATATAATGCCTACAAGCATGGATAATGTGACTTCCACACCTAGTAAACTTCTTTGTTTTATTTAAATTTCCTGTATTTTGAGTTACACACTTGTGTGATTTATTGTTTTTTTTTAGTGTGTGTGATGGAAAGCGCTCTGACATCCTACATTGGTATGAGTAGCGCTGTAAAAAAATAAAAGTGCTATTTAAATTATTTATGTAATTACCTATACAGACCAATACATCTGACATTCTTACAGTGCATTCATACCTCTTACATAAATAGATTGGCTGAACAAAGTCAAAATCCCACCTCCAAATTATTATAGTTTTTCTTAAGTATACTTGTGAAGTGATGACAAGCTGTGTGCCTTTGTTTCCCTCTGTTGAATTGGCATCTGAGTGCTGGGCTCTAAAAAGCTACCAGCCAAGATGATAGTTGCACAAAAAAAGAAGGGCTGATGGTGCTTTATATCAGTAGTTTAGTTTGGGCCCAGCTTGAAGCGAAAATAAGAAAACCCCTGCACAACCTGCAGTTTGCTGCTCTGAAAACAAGTAGACAACGTGCAGGCACTGCTGAATGTGTTCTAGTGTCAGCAAATTACACAGGGATAATGTGAGAAAGTGCCTCTTTTGCATGGTTAGCCCCCACTTTTTGCCTTGTTTTGATGTGGTTTCAATTGTAGTGCATAGGGTCCCTGCCAACCAGGTCCCCTGTGCTAGTGCTTCTTCCCTAAAAACAAATCCCCAATTTGTACTTCTGCCACCTGTAAGTCCCTAGTAAATGGTACCCTGAGTACCTGGGAGCTGAAGAGGGTCCCCTGGGACCCCCCTTCATTGGGACCATGCCACCGCCCTTGCAGCTTGCATGCCCCTATGAGGGAGAAAATGACAAAGTCGACAATGCACTCTGCCTTGGTACCATGCCAACCCGCACTGCCTGAAGGCATAGGTAAGTCACCCCTCTAGCAGGCCTCCCAGCCCTAAAGCAGGGTGCATTTTACCACAGGTGAGGGCGTATCTGCAGGAGCAGATATGCCCCTGCAATATTGGGGCCCATTCCTTAATATTGTAAGTGCCAGGGAAGCCATAGAGAATACATGTGCTGTAAACTCAACAACTCGAGTTCCACAGTACCATGATGGCTTCAATGAACACAGGAGTGTTTGGTACCAAATTACTCCTCTCAATAAATCCACACTGATGCCAGTTTAAGATTTATTGTACCATGTTCCCAGCGGGCACCTCAGGTGCCCCCTGAAAACCTACCAGACCTAGTGCAGTCTCTGACTGGCTGTAGGCAGCCATCCATCACCAGACATGTTTCTGGACCCCTGAGTAGAGAGCCCCTGCTCTCTGGGACCAGAAACCATGTACTTCCTAGGCAGAGGTGTCACTCCTCCTCCCCCCAGGATGGGCCAGTGCTTGAAGAGGGACACTTCTAAGGCCTGCCGCCTTTGTAATGCGATCCCCAGCCTTTGCTGCTAGCAGCAGATGGCAGCTCCTGGTTTACACCCCCCACTTTGGGCAGGGAAAAAATAGGTCTACCCACCTCTGCCAACTCCACCCCTAAGGTGGGGGAGGCGAAGTGAAGCACATCTTTCAGTCCCTGCCATCTTGAAGATGGGGAGACCCCTCCAATCAGGGCTAGGTCTATGCCCCCTCCCACAGGAGGGTGGCATAATAGAGGGTGTGTCACCCCAGGTAAGGTTCCCATTGGCCCTACCTACTGATCCCCTAAATCTAGAATTCAGGTGGCTCCCCCAGACTTCGAAACTGTATCTGCGACAACCTAAGAAGAAATAAGATGACCCTGCAGAGAAGACTAAAGACGATGACTCCCCTGACCCCAACCCCAGCCCTACCGGCCTGTCTCCAGCTTCTGCGAACCTGCGACCAGTCTTGCAGCCAGCAACCTCTGAAAACTGAAGGGGGATGGGCGCACACTGCTTCACCTCCCAGCACAGTTCACCCTTTAGCATTATGGTAAATGCAGTTCACTTTAAACGCTTACTTGAGTTTTTGCTGAAATGTTTCACCAAAGTTGGTGCAGGTTAGTGCTGTGAATCTCTTGACACGTGCGTCTGGATATTAACCTTCATCAGTAGAGATAAAAACGAAATTTATCTGGGGTTGCTGAGAAAGCTGCCACAATCCTCTCAGGTCTCCGTACCTCTCTCTGGCGCACAGGTGCATCTCCAAAAGCTCGTCAGCTCAATGGCTCAAGGTAGCCTTTTAGAATAGGAGGGGGATGGGAGCACCCTGCTTCACCTCCCAGCACAGGGGTGAACTGTGCTGAGAGGTGAAGCAGTGAATTTGAAAACCAGAAGCCTGTATCCCAACATGTCAGCTTTATCTCCAGCGAAACATTTTGAGTTGAGGTCCGTAGGTCTTAAATGAGGGCCAATAATTTGAACAAATTATTCTCCCAAACAAGCAATAATTGTAAATGAGGATCCAGAATCTGCCACTTGAATTTCAAAACCACCAAAAGTAACACAACGGCTTGCTATGATCATTGCCATTAATGTTCAAACCTACTAAGATGTCTTCTTTGACCTCATTCTCTGATGAATCTGACATACTATCAGCCACACATATAAAAAAAAATTCTGCAAACTCGGAGTGGCCAAAGATGCCACGTTCTAAGCACCTAACCGCTTTAGCTGTTCTTTTGTCAAATCTTGCTGAATGTTCGTTGCTTTCACATTGACAGCACGTAAAGTTTGTTACTACCACCTGTCCATTATCCACCCCTTTGTGAAACTCTTTCCTATTATTTTCGTGATCACTAGACTACTTCCTATTGCTTTCATGGTTATTCCCTTTTTTATTCATGTTAACAGATAAATCAGGTTCATGAGGCATTTGCACATCTTTCTGATCTGCTTTTTTTTAATTTTTTTTAACTAAAGCAATAATATCTTTCAAACTTGAATTCCCCTTCAATGTACAACCTTTGTCGTGTAGTTTCCACCCTAAGGTAGGAACTGCATGCTTGTGGGCAGTATAACTGTTGGGATGGTGCCAGACCGATTCTATGCACCCCCTCAGGATATGTTGTCCTACAGGCCAGCTAGCTCACAGTGCCACCATGAGTACCCCTAAACCTAGGCAGGTAACAAATGGTTCTGGCGACCACTGAACTTGACAGCCTTGATCCCTCAGTGATTGTAGAAAGAAATCTAGAACCCTTTTACCTAGTCACTCGATCTCTGAGAGAAATATACTTCCGAACCCAAACAGTGCATAAGGATACATTTCTTTCTTTCAGGTGAGAGTACACTATTATCCTCTATAGTGGCAATATAGTTAATAAAATACTCTTTACATTCTATCCGCTTGCTTCACCAGAAATAGGCAAAAACTCCTTTGGAGTCCTCAAAATATTTTTAACAGGAGTGGAAGTAGTGATCGTGCAGTAAAATGAAAATTGGTGTTACAAATTAAATCGTACCTTCAAATGTCTAAAAAAAAAAGTGAAAACACCCCTCTCAACCATGTTTCACTTGAAGAGATTAAAAATTCTAGAGACTCCGAAGTGCAAGACAAGAAAATGACTGCATGTAAATCACATCACTTGACCTTGGTGAAAGTAAAACACTAGAATACTGCATATTCTCGCAGTATAATACTTTAAAGACTGCGGCACGCAGGCGACTCAGTGCAACGTTGTCATAAATGCTATGACATAACACACATCAAATAACACGGCAGACTTGTGTTTGTGTGTGAAGGTGCGCGCGGCACGCTTTTGAACGTACTCAGAAACCGCATTAGCCTACCCCAGCCACCAATGAGCAACCCCCACAGTTCCAAATCGGCTATGCGAGTAAGTCTTAAATAATGTTGGCTACCTTTCTATGGTGCCAGATTGTTCTTTTGGTCAAAAACCAGAGTCACTCACATACGTCAAAGGTAAAAAAAAAACTTCTGCTGGTGAGTCATCTTCTCTGACTATTCCGGGAGACTGTGGCATCTGGGGTTGATTGGCACCTATCCTCGCTGCCAAATTGTATACTAATGATTCTCTGAGACAACACGTTAGAGGTAAGATCTTCTTTATTCCAATCAACCCAGAACATGCACAAGGAAACTGCTCCTGTGCCTCCTCCCAAGATCACTGCCCACAACATTCCGAAGCCTACCATAAATACCCCTGAATATAGAATACAGAATGTGAGAATGTACAATTGTTCTGTCAGCTCTATCAACCCCAATACTACAGAAAGGTTCTGGTTGAAATCTCTTTAGGCTTAGTCTCCAATGATGTTATTATCCCGGTTCCTGTATGGGGGGCTGCTCAAGGAAGTGGGAAGGGCACTGTGATTCGGTTCCCAGGTCACATCATTCTGACCCAGGGAGCTATCTCTGTCAGTAACTTGCTCAGAAGATAATTGTGAATCCGCTTGTAAGTCAGTTATCATAATCTTGTTCATTTTCACTCTGTGTTCTTTACTTAGCCTCCTCACCTCAAGAGTTTAACCCACCCACTTGCACTAACTCCGAACTCTTCCATTTAGATCACACACCATTTCAGGTAAAGTAATTTGCTCGTTTAGAATGGGATAACTGCTGTAGAGTCTTCTCTAGCTGATGGCTGCATAGCTCTTAGTCTACCTAACCAGGTATCCATTCATACTTCATACAATCCCCAGATTTGTAACTAGTCTACTTGGAGGTCAAGCTTGCATGACTTTCTGTTAAGGACACTTGTTGCCTCACGCTGGCAGCATAATTTAGAACTAGTGATCCCAGTAGGGCTTTTTGTAAATAGGTCTACACCGTTCTCGAGAGTGGAAATCCTGACAGTCACAGTTTGAATTATTTAGATATTTGTTCACTCTTTATATTTTCTACGGTGTTCCTATGGCTCTTGGCCATTAACATTTTTAAATCTATCTTCAAGTGTGCTGACGAGGACACCCTCCTGCTATTCCTCAACAGTCCACCTTCCAGGCACCTTTTTAAAATAAATATTATTTGGGAAAGTTTTTGGATCTGGGGCTAGCTTCAATTCCCTAACATAAGTCCCTAAACAGGTATTTTCTTTCACATTATGCTGCTGTCCCTTAAGGTGACTGATTGCATACCGTTCAGTTGATTAAAAAAACCACCCCCTAAAAACAAATTTCACTCCTGGATCTGATTATGAATGTCCACACTGGTGAGGCAGAATGACGTGGTCTACCCCTCAAGCTAGGGGCCATAATGGCGACGCCCTCTGTGCACTACAAGTGCTGTGCTGCCATTGCTCTGCTCAAGCATGTTCCTGAAATTTAAATGTGCAGTGAGTCATTCAGCCTCTGGTGTCCTCTGCCATTTCTCCAGCTCTATCCTGTCTTCATCACCCCACTTTTAACTAGTAGAGAGTGGATGCCTGTGAAGAAGACAGTTAGGTTGGCAGGGAGCTGGAATACTGGTGAAGTGCTAATCCTCAGGCTCTCCAACTTATTATTGCTGCACTCCCTCGTGTGACTGAAATTTACATGTGCAGTGAACCAATCGGCTTGTGGTTTCCTGTGCTGCACTTCTTGTTTTATCCTGTCTTCTCTGCTACGTTTATGCCTAGTGGAAAACTGTCTTACCTGATTAAGAAGCTGGGAGAGCTGTCATACCAGTAAAGTACTAATGTTCTGTCTCTTCCCCCAAAACGAAATCGAGTACTTCACATCATAGGTTCTAAAAGTTTGAGAGTGCAAGCTGATTTTGGTCTGACTTGTTTGAAAGGCTAGGTTTTAATAAGAGAATGCAAATTACAGAGAATTTGTTTCCTCTTGCTACTCTGTTAGATAAATTATTTACCTGATTTGCTACTGGGTCTACATCAGTGGCTTGGAAAAGAAATAGCAAGTATTCAAAATATGGAAATTTCGCTTGCTGCCTTGTGCAGATGATTAAGTTGTCAATGTTTTTATTGTGATAGTTAAGTAAGTAATCGGGCGTAAACAGACCCTTAACACATTATTACATCATTCATACATCGTTTTATTAAGGTTTTACATTATGGATTGATTTATCCTTTTTCTCTAAGTAAATGATGAGCAAGTGCAACAGTAGCTTCCTGATCCTCCATTCTGCATAAAAAGTCAATTGAACTCCTTTTGTAATTTTCGATTAACAGTTCCAACATTAAAGGGTATGTTAACCGAGGATGCTCATTAGAAAATTTTCACATTTATGTCCTCATAATATACTCTGAGTTTTCTCCATTTCCTTAAAATAAAACGTAGAATTTTTCACCTCGGTTTGATTCCTGTTTGAAGCTGTAACAGCTTATTCCGAGTAGACCGAAATAAATTAATTGATTTTTCTTTATCACTTTCTATTTTACCTCTTTAACGTTGGGAGCAATTTTATGTTGAGTGCTGAAGCATTAATGGGTTAATCACTAAGATTTCTACAGAAGTAGGATCCAATAAGTCCTAAACGAAATTCTAAACTGCCCTCTGGAACAATGTCCAGCCAAATAGCTTAAACTGTGGGCCCCTCAACTTGCTGTTCATTCATCTTACACCCATTCCGAACTGCTGTTATTACTTCAGGCATGTTTCCTACTTTGTTGAAACTTGCGCTGGTGAGACCATGTGTAGTAGTTGTTATGTAACTTATATTTACCTAGACACATTCCAATTAGAAGTGTTCCGTGTTCTGGAGTGTTTATATGTGAAGAGCATGTTAGCTCTAGAACCCCAGGAGTCAGTTGCTGTTGGGGACTCCGTGGAAAGGACGTTTTTATACTGTAGATGAATCTTCAAATAAAGAAGCAGCTGTTTAGGTCTACCGGATTCCTGTCTACTACTTCACACTGGCGACGAGTATGGGATACGAACTCACGCGTGCACGAGCCATGGAAAATGTTTTGCATGGGTTGTCTGGTGTAAAAATATATCAAGGTGACGTTTTGGTCCATGGTCCATCTCAAAAAGCTCATGATGATAGGCTTAGGGCAGTTTTGGAGAGATTTAAGTCACTGGGCTTGACTTTGCGAGAAAAGAAGTGCAAATTTAATCTTTCGGAAATTGGTTATCTGGGGCACAAGTTAACAAAGAAAGGAGTTGGATCCAAAGATCATCTGGTGAAAACCATTGAGGATCTTCCTGTGCCACAATCCAGGGATGATCTGGTCACCTTTCTAGGTATGGCAGAATATTATAACAAGTTTGTTCTCAGTTGGTGGTGGCACTCTCTAATAACACAGAGCGGGACGCCCTTAAGTTTCGGGGCGACCTTGCGGCAGTGGCTGAGTGGATGACTGACTACTGCCTCCAACAGAATTCCAACAAGTCAGAGGTACTGTTAGTAGGTAGGGACCATGGTCTGTGGAATGATCTCTGGTGGCCAGCCAGCTTGGGCAAGCCCCCTCCCCCAAACAAGCTGTAAAAAATCTAGGGGTTTGGTTGGACTCATCCTTAAACTATCGAGCCCAAACCAAAAAAACAGCAGGGACCTGTTTTGGACTTTTACGAGGGCTCAGACCATTGCTGGGCTTCTTTGACGCGTCTATGCGTCAGGTCATCATTCAGGCGACTGTTTTGTCCAGACTTGATTATGCCTGCTCCCTCTATCTAGGGTCCAATAAGGCGGAGGTTGTGAGGTTGTAAAGGGCACAGAATGCAGCAGCTAGAACCCTTTTAGGCCTGCGCAAGTCTTGCTCTGTGTCCAACGCCATCCGCCGCCTTCATTGGTTACCGGTGGCCAGGCGTATCGAATTTAAAGCCTTATGTATTTCCTTTAAGGTTTTGAAACTGGCCACCCCTTCTATTCTGGCCAATCTCCTTTCGCCATATGCCCCACCACGGCTTCTCCGCTCACAGGGCCAGCACTTGGTGGTGGTTCCCCGGATACGTAGAGCTCATGCCGGCGGCCGCTCCTTTCGCTACAGAGCTGCCACTCTTTGGAACACACTCCCTGTGCAGATTCGTGGCCTCACTAACTACTTAGAATTTAGGAAGGCCATTAAGACTTTTCTCTTCCCTTCATCTTAGTTCGTGCCTGCTCTGTTGCTATGTCAGTCTTTCCTACATTAGCGCCGGGACGCCCCTTTGCTGGGGCAGCTGGCGCGCTTTATAAGACACAATAACATAACATAACATTTTTGCTTAGCTTCTAGCACTTCATAAGAGTGCACATTTTCTTACTATCTTCCCTCCTCCCAACGCACTTCTTCTGCGCCGTTACTGCACCCAGAGCATCCTCTCCCACGTTGTTGCTTGCACCAGCCCCTAAGCACGCTCGTAAGCACTTAAATAAACATTGACAAACCAGGAGAGCATGTGGCTCCTGTGAGTAAATAGCAGTCAGGAAAGGAATGTTGTGTTGCATGTGGCACAGCGACATGGCTTAAAGGGTAAAAAAATAAACGCTATGACTTAGTCAGTGCTGACCACGGCATAGCGCTTTTTCTTTTTACCTTTTTTTTTTTTTTGTACACAGCAGCTGTGTTCAGTGGATTTAATAAGGCCGGGGTTTTTGCTGCAACCTACAAAATGACTTTTAGTCTGCTGCTTCTGAGCAACACAATACAGCCTTGGTATTCTTCGCTCTGGTGTAAGTGCGTTAAAACAAATGCAGTGGAAATTAGTGCATGAAGCACTACAGACTTTCAAATGGCTGTCTACCTAGATGCACTGCAGGTCCATACCAAGCTTCTTTTATGGTAGATTTATATAATGCAAACTTGGCAAAGCAGGATTAGAGCGCATAAATGGTTCCATTAATTGGTTACGCGTCACTGATGACAAAACAAAAAAAATTGCCAAAGCGAATAGATTAGGCATAGGTGAAACCTATTAGCTTTGCCAATGCTTTTTGAGTCAGTGTCTTTTGTGTGCCTAATCTGTGTGGGGGGAGGGGTGTATGTAGACTGGTTTGGATCGTTGCAAACCAGTATATGCAGAGACAACTTTTCATGTGCACAAAATTACTATATGTGCACAATCTAGTTTGTCCTGAATGTAAATGGATAATATTGTGTACAATTTTCTGGACGTGACCAAACTATATAGTATAGTGTGAAAACCATTCCATTTCAACAAACTTTATTTCGGTCGTTAAGACCATAAAAAGTGAACAAAAAACAATTATACATAAGATACATAGAGAATGGGGAGTACATAAAAATAAAATGAGTACAGAGCTCAGTTAAAATTTTGATAGAATGCATCAAAATGAAGAAAAATCAATGTTAATATAACACTGCTAGACCGCGACTAGCATTTACCCCAAATCAAGTTGGTAACTTTATATTTCCAATATTCAATATAATTGATTTTGAAATGTGACAGGCTAAAAGATGATAAAAGATAAATTAGATGGTTAAAAAGACTAAAATAGATAAAAGATAACTGAAAGGGGGCTAAGGAAAAGTTTAGACTTGCAGAACTGGTTTTAGCAGTGACCTCCGGTTGTGCCACATAGAGTTCAAGAAGCGGGAAACTGCAAAAACTATGTGTGGATGGGTGTCTGTTCGCAATAGTCTGTATGCCTCCACATACTGCCTACACCCCAGGTTCCTGCAGAGAGGAATTAACCAGCGTCTTCTGGCTGATTTGTACCCGGGACAAAAAAAGAGAAGGTGAATGTCAGTCTCGTCGGGGCAGTTACATGCAGGACACCCCAGGGGGGAGGCTTTTGACCATTTGTTGGTAAAGGCACAGAGAGGGAGAATCCCTATTCTAAACTGAAGGTAAAGTTTCCTTGCCATAAAAGGTTGAATGACATCCATAAAGTGCTCAAAATGGTACTCATCTTTGATGTTTAAAAAGTCGACTGTTAAATGTCCTAATAAAGTGTTCCCCTGTATGTCGGCTAATTTAAGCGATCTATATGCTCTGACTAGTGAGAGACGTGAAATTGCCTGGGATGCTACTTCCGGGTTACTCCATAGATTTGGCAATCCTAGCTTGTAGCATGTATCCCTAATGTATGAGAACCATGGCAAGTTACCTGAGCCCGGATAGCCCAGAATCTCCTTTAGTTCTGTCCGGTATCCTGCAAGTTCCGGGGTCACCCACAATCTGCGCCAGAATGTTAATGGGCGAAGGCCTAACTCCTCCGCTATGGGTCTAATGCCAAGATCCATGCGTAAAGGGATAAGTGGAGTGCTGGGTGGAAGACCCAGCAGCTGTCTCATAAAATTATGCTCAGTTTTGGTCAGGCCACCGGGGGGGACAATGCCCCCAAAGCTCAGCCCCATGCAGTACAGCACTCCTTATTTGCACTTTGTAAATCTCGGCCACCGTGGCGACCGGTTTACAAGAGGAGCTCCTGTAGGTTTTTAATACTCCCCCTACCGTCTGGGCAAGTTTGAGGCTAGCTTCAGCTATTTGAGGGCCCCAGTCAAACTTTTCAGACAGTGTGACACCAAGATAATCAAAAACTGACACCCTCTCTAGTAAGGTACCATTTAAAGAGGGATTGGGACGGGAGGATTTGGCTGGATTAAAAACCATGAATTTGGTTTTTAGCGTGTTAATCTCCAAACCTCTAGCAGTACAGAAAGTTGCAAAACTGTCGAGAACCCTTTGGATGCCCATAGGTGACTTTGAAAGAAGCAAGGTATCATCCGCAAACATCATTGCTGGCACCTTGCTGTGCGCCAACTTGGGGGCATCGTTGTCCACTACCTCATTTAGATGGGTATCTAGGGCATTAATGAAGAGGCAAAAGAGGGTTGGGGCAAGCACACACCCCTACCTTACCCCTTTATTAACTTGAAAACGAGGGGTTAATTCCCCGAATTTCCCGTACCTCACTTGGACATAATTGCCCGCATGTAATCTCATGATCAATGTCAAGAGATAGGGAGGGATTCCCAGGTGTTTGAGAGCATCCCAAAGTTTATCTCTGGGAACCAAATCAAATGCCGTTTTCAGGTCAATGAATATCGAATAGAGGGTGCCACCCTCCATTGATACCGTCTTCCAGTATAATACCTGGAGCCTTAGAATTTGGTCTATGGTTGAGCTGTTTTTCCTAAAACCTGCCTGGTAGGGACTCAAAATTTCACACTCCTCCATCCACACCTGAAGGCGGTCGAGGAGAATCCTAGCAAACAGTCTCTGGGTGACATCGATCAGACTGATCGGTCTATAGTTGGTCGGTAAGAGAGGTGAGTCCTTTTTGAAAACGGGATAGATTTCAGCCCCCAGCCAGGTGTCCGGAATCGCCATACCTTGCAGGATGGCATTGAAGACAGCCCAGAGGTAGGGTCCCCAAATTTCTGGTTCGGCCCTAAATAGATCTCCAGGGATCTTATCTAGGCCCGGAGCTTTCCCAGAAGGGAGCTTCCTAATAGCTTTAAGGACCTCAGCTAGGGAGATCTCGTGACCCTCTTTTGAGCATGTCCCAAGGGTTGCTAAGGGGCTGCTAGCATCTATATCATTGGCTTCATCCATGGAGTAGAGGGCTTGGAAGTGAGACTTCCACGTGGCAGCAGCAATAATTGGCTCTATAGCAGACTGGCCAAGGTTGCCTTCTGTGCGCACTAATGTCCAAAATGACTTCATGTCTCTATTGGATAGGGCTGAGCTGATGGCATCCCATCTATCAGTCTCCCAGTCCTTCTTTGCTAGATTGATAGATTCACGATAACAGCATCTCTTTTACTTGATGAGGGGTCTGTCATTGTTTTTAATAGCATCTAAGAGGGCTCTCTTAACCTTGCGGCATGTGTCGTTGTACCAGGTTAATTGGGAGCCCTGTTTTGTTTTGGGACGTGATGGGGGGGTTAAATATGTTGGTCAGTCTAATTGTTTGTTAGATCTGAATGCAGCACCTGTATAATATCTATCGACTGCGAAATTTTTATTGTAATGGCAATGTCCCCCATTGCCTGAATGGGCTGAATAGTCAGAGAGAATAAAGCAGCCATCTTGTCAGGTGACTGCTTCAGTGCCCCCCATCTGATTCTCCTTCTGTTGCTGGTGAGAATTGGATTGCTATCTACAGGGGTGCTACTGTCCATAGGGTTGTTAAAGTTAGGGAGCCGCAGCACCAAATTCAGGGCATTATGGTCGCTGTCATGCCGTGGCAGGACGGAGAAATCATCAACCCACTTCCATGAGCTTACTTCAACTAGGATGTAATCCAGCAAAGAAAATTGACCAGATCTATTAAAGGTTGGCTTTGCTGGTCTATCTGATTTGGTGCGGCCATTGCAAGCTCTCAGGGAGTGGGTTAATGTAACTGCAGTAATCTGTAGTGCCAGCGGAGTCCAGGCCTTAATTGTGTGAGTTTGGGTGTCGGAAATTGACCATGTCTGGTCCTCCGCACTAGTTAAAGCTTCAAAAGAGGCAACAAGAGGCTCATATTGGCAGTTAAAGTCACCCCCTATAACCAGTCTTAAATTCGGGGGGAGAGTGCCAATGCAGGTGTTCAATCCTTCAAAGTTCTGGGATTCCTGGCAAATACTAACTGGGCGAGAATAAATTTTAATAAAGGCAATTTTAAGGCTAGGTGGAAATGTAAGTATGGTGCACTGTAAATCGTTAGACAGGGTGTTCAGGTGGTCCACTGTACAGTTCAAATGTGTTGCAATCATGGTACAAAGGGCCCCAGATGGACTCCCTCGCCCCCCCTTCATAGCTAATATGTTAAAGGTTGCATACCCCGGCCTCAGAACATCTTCCCTTGCCCACGTTTCTTGAAGCATACATACATCGTAGCTGTCTACAAAAAGCCCCCAATCTGGGGAGTCCAACTTGTTTTTGATTCCAGTGATGTTCCAGGAAAGAACCCTCCGCTTGGAATCGAGATTGGGGTTTTCGCCAGGGGGAGGATGGTTGTCAGAAACTGGGCTCGGGGAGTCCTCTTGCTGGACCAAACGGAGGGCTTCCGTTCCTGCCCTAAGGGTACTCCCGCTGGTTGTACCAGGAGATGGAGGGTCACACTCAACCAGCAATGGGAATCCCTGCTGGAATCGTTTTGCGAAGCCCCTAAAACATCCCCAACACCACACGAGGTAGCCTGTGTCGTCGGCCCCCTTGTAGAGTCCTTTAATTCCACGCCCGGGCACCTGAGCCCGTTGGTCGTGTCAGGTCCACCATACCACACAAGTCAGTCCACATCCTCTAGAACCCCAAAAAAGAGGTCTTTGGTACGGCGTCACCTTGGGGTGGGCTAGAGGCCAATTACCTGGAGCACAAGTATTAAGGGGCCTACTGTGGTTGCCACTGTGGGAATAAAAATAGTCCAGAGTATAGTCCCTGACCCCTGTAGATGAGATTTGGGGGCTGAGGAAGCGGCCAGCCAGGAAGTGAGCTGCCTGAGGGTTGCTAAAGTGAATAACAATGCAGTCCCCTGGTATTGTCTTATGTCTCGGGCCCACCCAACCAAACCTACGGACCAATAAGATCTCTCCTGCACGGTCTAAGAGAACTGGGCATACCTAGCAAGCCAGAATAAACACTTATTCCTTAAATCCAACTGTGATTCCTTCTGGCAGAATTTAAGCTCGGGAACTCCAGTCAATATGAGAACATATGGTAAAGAAGCTGGAGGTAGATTAATAGTAGGGAGCAACACAGCTCCAGGGCCTTTATCAGTAGCCACCCGAGGGACCCCAGTTGACCTGTCCACCCCTGGCACTGTTTTGGTTGGTTCAGTAACGTTTGGGTCCGCCATATGAGGGGCGGAATTGTGGGACCCTTGAGATGTAGTTTGTCCCCTGGGGACAATGGGAGGCATCCAGACTTGGTTCTGCTGGTTAACTAACCTTGCTGGCTGCAAAGCCGTAATTTCTGTTATCTCGGTGTAACAGGTCTCTTTACTACTAGCTGCCCTGGGTATGTTATGTGAGGCTTCCCTCTGGGGTCTATGGTCACCTGGAGGTATAGATGATACTTCTAGGCCTAGCTCTTCCCCAGTTTCAGGAACAGTCTGCAGTATCTCCTTACGGTCAATCATTTTAGTCAATTTAGTCATTGCGGCATCCAATCGATCTAAATGCCCCCGTAATAAAGCAAAATTATTGTCTACTAATTCTTTAACTCGTTCAGAAACAATATCTAAGACATCCTGCCCAGCGATGTCCAGAGCACCACCCCCAGGAACACTACATGCAGAAGCAGGAAGAACAGCATCAGTTTGTGTACTGATAGTACAAGTTTGTTTAATCTCAGGATTGTCATGCCGAGTCCTTTTCTGTTGTTTGGATTTATTTGGGCCCACACCCCTCCTTCGCTTCACGGGTGGCTCTTTAGTCTTGACCTCTTTGTGGGGTTTAGATGTTCGAGTCTGTGCCCTTGTGACAGTACTTTGCCTAGTGCTAAGATGAATCCAGAACTGGTGCCGGGGATGACTGGTGCTGGCCTTGTAAACTAGGAGACAGACAAGGCTGCGAGGCAACTCCCGGGGAGGTAGAGCCTAGGGAGGAACGACTCTGCAAGGGAAAAGATCCTAGAGAGAGTCGCCTCTCGGTCATTTCAATTTCATGGCTAAGCATAGATTCTGCCCTTACGATGAAAGCATCTAAAGTCCCCGCGACTCCCTTGCGTTTACTCATTGTGGAAGCAAAAAAAGACAGTCACACAAACACCAGTATAGATAAAAAAGTATTTAGAGTCAACGTAAACTCGCCACAATACCTGGAAGCAGTTCAATCAAACTTGTTATCCAGTCCCAAAGTTGTTAAGGGGGTGACCCAGCCCAGCCTCCTCTGCGCTCGGACGGGCGCAGACGGGCCCACCCTTGGCCCGGGCACGCCCGCGCGCGTCCCGCGCTGGGTTTTGTAGCGCCTCCAGGTGCTTTCAGGTGACGAACGCGGCTCCTTCCGCAAGTACCGCTGGGCCTTGTGGTGCGGTGTGCGTGGGCTGCAGGCTGGACAAAGGTAGCAGCTGGAAGCAGGTCCTAAATGTAAATGGATAATATTGTGTACAATTTTCTGGACGTGACCAAACTATATAGTATAGTGTGAAAACAAATTGTAGAGTCAAGCCAGTTTGCATTGTGCACTAAATCTATATGTGTGCAGATTCATTTACAAAATAAAAAGGGCAGATAAATACAATCCAGTCGTGCCACAGCTCTGCCCATTCATTCAGTCACCGGTGGCTGACTACCGTTAACTGGGCCCTCAGTTAACCAGACTGAATGCAAGATCCAAAGTTCTGTTGAGGGCTTGAACGTTCCTTCAAATCCAAAAGATCAGTTCTGTGGCATTTTCATTAAAAAAACATTTTGCAGTACCGACTTTTGATGGGCATTAAAGGCAGTCGTAAGTTTTTGTTGATAAGTGTATGCAGTTCGGCTCTTGACGTTGCAAAGCTCTGTATTGTGGTGCATTAAACATGTTCGTGCCTAGTGGCCTACGGGAGCATTCACATGCATATGCATGCTGTTGCTAAAATCAGTGTCTGAGGAGATTAATATAACGTGCACTGGCAAATCGTAAACAGTGTTTTGTGCCAATTTGTTTCTCCCACTTGATGGTGGTTTGCTTGATTTGGAGCATACCGAGCCAAAGGATTTGTTTTTGTTGGGTAGCTGATGTTTTAAAGTGTGTATCTTCTACTGTGTGGGATTTCTTGAAAGTTGCTCTTGGCAATCATTAACTTTCCTCCATGAGTGCAAGACTGTCTACCTCTCCTTAGATTGGTTGTACTTTTTACGTCTTTTTATTGTTTTAAACTTTTAGCTTTAGTGATGTGTTGATAACATAGATTGATTGAGAGATTTGTCTTCATCTAGACAATGAATTAAATATGCAGTTAATTGTATTGAGAACACTCTAGGCAGACATGCAGCCTGGGCTACCAGATCAGCCTATGTCCAATTCCTTCCTCTGAGAGACCGGTAGGTTAGCTGTGCAAGGCTAGAGTAGGGGTGGGTGCCCCACTTGTATGGTAGTGCACTGGGTCCATTCCATATCATGTTAGACACTGCTATGTTTCAGTTTAATGAAAGAACATTATTTTGCAGTTCCCTGTCTTGCTAGGCCTTTCGATGATGGAATACAAAAGGAACAAATAATTATGTTGATTCAGTACATTGGAAATAGCAATGCACTTTTAACAAACGACTTGCGACTGAGACCCAACTAGACCATCGACCTGCACTTTTAAGTTTCGCCTCAGACAGCGCATGCACTGTCAACAAAATCTTTTATGGAAAAAAAAAAAAAAGCTTAAAGTGGGCTTAGAGCAGCACATTATTTATCAATACTTACTATTGTTTGGCTTCCACGCCACTCTTGTTTACTTGCTTCTTATTGATCACGCCTCATGCATCTTCCCGACTGTTCGCATCCTGCTTTCTCCCTGTACATCTGTCTCTGCAGTAGAGCATTAACCTAGCCCAGCTTCCTGTTTGCGGCCATCGTCCTTCCACTAGCCACGTGCTCATCCACGTACTTTTTTTTTTTCTTTTCACTTTTTGCTATGCACTCTATAATAGTTCATGGGATTCTGATGTCTCCTCCACCCCACCCTCCTCTTGCTGTCTGTTGTTGCTTCTCCCTCACCCCACCCTTGCCGCTCCCTTGTGTTGCTTCCCCCACGCCTTCCTTCTGCTGTCCCTTGCTGCTCCCCCTCTTGCTCCCTCCAGCTCTCTCCCTCCTCCTACACACCTCCCTAGTGTTGCTTCCCTCAACTGTCTGTTCGTTCTTTCTGTTCCGACCCTCCTCTTCCCCCACATCCCTCGTGTTGCTTGCCCCCGTGTTATTTGAGACATATTGCACTGCTGTCTGGGCTTCTGTGCAACATGGCCTAAAGAAAAACAAAAAATCTCTATGATGCAGTCAACACTTGCCACATCACAGCATTTTTTTAAATGTACTTTGTCATGTTGCACAGCAGCTTTTGCTGCTGTGCAATATGTCTAAAAAACTCACCGACAAAGCCAATGCATCTTGCATAGACAAAACCAATTGGCATTGCAAATGCTTGTTAATGTTTGCTACCCCAGTAAAGAATCTAATATATTCTTTCGCCTATGCGTATTATTCTTATGCAGATGAGACACAACTCATCCTTAAATTGGAAGGCGACATCTCAGACATTCCTCTGTTCTTCAACCGATGTATACTTTCGATATCCACATGAATGAATGGATAATTGCTCCTTGAGACTTAATTCCTCCAAAACAGAGCTCCTGTTCTCCTAGGCTCCTAACCCATCTCACATAACAAAAAAATCAGGGCATCTTTTTTTATAACAGCCTGAAATTTAAAACACATATATTAAAGACAATTCTCTCCATCCCCCTTGATCATAAGATTTATAATGTGGGTGCCCAACGTCTCTTGGGCATCAATACATTTGATGCCATCTTGCTCCATCTTAAAAAGGCTGAACTGTCTTCAAATTGAGAAGAGATGTCTGTTCAAATTGATTTGCTTATGTCACAAGCATTTCACTTCTGGTCCTACATACCTGCAAACTATTTTCCAAATTATCTTCCATCCTCCGGTCATCCTGTGCCAAACGTCTCAGAGTGACACGCAGCAGGAAGGTCAGATTCAGGGATTGTTCCTTCATTTTCCTGGCCGCATCAGCCGGAAATGCCCTCCCTGCATTCCTTTGCAGTACCGTCCTCGACCTAAAGTTTAGGAAACATCTCAAAAGCTGCCTCTTAAATCTCTAACTCTCTAATCTACTCACTTATGACCATGTGTTTCTGCCTAACATTGGGATATCTATGTGGGCTCTATCAAAGCAAAATCAAGTTTTAAAACTACTTCCAGGGTTTACAATATTATGTATGCATTTCCAACTCTGCATGTCACTCCAGCAGATTCCTGAGATTTTCTTTGTGTCCCCCTTTCTTTAGATTCACAACAAACGTCAACAATGCCACGGCACCATCTATTAGTAAAAGCAAAATCACTATCATACAGGACTATTAGTACAGCCTTTCTGTTTTATGCTTTTACACGAGTTTACTAGATAATCGTCCATTAAACCCTATCAGACTATTTCAGATATAACTGCATTAGTTATTTTGCTTCCTATGCCATTTCAGTGTTAAGGACTGAGTAAATACAAATACTGAGTATTTATAAGAGCTCAGTACCTTAATTGTCTTTTCTGTAAGTCATCAAATTGAACACATTTTCCTCATCCCAGAAAGACAACACTTAAGTTTGTATTTATTTTCGATCTGCTAGTATTGCACTTTTTTCCTTTTTTTTTTTTTGTTTTTTTTTTTGTTTTTTTTTTATTAGTGTCAAGTTGCCATTGGGCGGCTGACACAATATAACATAAAATTGATAACTTATTAACATACATTAACAATCATATGTGAAGTTTAAGAGTAAAATACTTGTTCATAATATAGAACTAGAGAGGTCAACCAAAACAGTGTACATAGGTTTGGAGTCATGAAGCAGCCTTGCTTCAAGCTGTTACCTATTTTGACCTAAATGGAGTATCAGCAGTGTCGGAGGTCAACTTTGACTGCTCCTAAAGCTTTACTTTCCTTAAAAGAGCCAATATATCTATATTATTGAATGCCACAGGAAAATCTACAAAGGACCACCTGCGCCTAACACTAAGACCTGTTGATCTCGATGCCAAATGCCATAAGACCTTTCGATGATCACATATACTGTGGCTACCCATAAATTCTGCTCGATCTTTAGAAAAAGACTCCTCTCCACAATATTTTCAACTGTTACTGTTAAATCTGCATCTCTTAGATACATCATCATTTCCTACACAACAGTGTATTTAGTATTTTCTGTTTGTAGGAGTGTTGGTGACCACTAAGCAGCATTGTGAGGATCCTATTTATCTGATAGTGTATCTACTACTAACAAGATAATGTTTAGAATTTTCATTTTGCATTTCTTCATTACACTCATTTAAAATGGAAAGCACCGATTGGTGAATTCTGCTGATGCGTATTTAGATTAAATGATCATTTTTCATGCCTTTGTGTGTTGTGTATAAAAACTCTTTTGCAGCAGTATGGCCACTTTGAAATAGAAACATGCAGAGACTCCTAATAGAGTTCCTATTTTACATTCAATCACAGTTAAAAAAAAAAAAATAATAATAATGCTGATTCAAATCTTTTTAGTATTTTTACTTTGTATCTAATTCTACTTTTTTTTTCTTCTAGGATTTCAAAAATAAAGTTTGTGACTGATATGTGAACTGATAATGCTTGTGGAGATGACACCACAATGTGACCATCGGTACCCACTATTTTCTGGAAGAAACTCAAAAGATTACTTTTCCTAGTGTGGTGTGAACATTTTCTTACCTGTTTACATGTGCAGATCACTTCGCTACTGTGTTAGTCACTGTCTTTATGTAGCAATGACAAAATTGGATGAAGCAAATAGAGAGGCAAACATGCACTCTTCCATCAGATACCTTGGCTATTTAGCAAGGATCAGTTTGCTGGTGGCCATATGCATGGGTCTTTATGTGAGATGGGAGAAAACGGAGGACTCACTAATTCTAGTAATTTTTATCCTTGGGCTTTTTGTTCTAGGAATTGCAAGCATACTCTACTACTATTTTTCAATGGAGGCCGCAAGTTTAAGTCTTTCCCATTTGTGGTTTGGCTTTTTGCTTGGCCTGCTCTGTTTCCTTGATAATTCTTCTTTTAAGAATGATATGAAAGAAGAAGCAACCAAATGTCTGCTCATTTCCTCTATGGCCATAAGGACACTGTGCTCTTTGGTGGAGCGGATCTGTGGCTGTGTACGGCATCAACCCACCCTTCTGACATCAGTGGAATTTCTGGAGCTCACTGGTTTTGCTATTGCCAGCACGACCATGTTGGTTGAAAAGTGCATGAGTATCATTTTGTTAGTAGCAGCGCTTGCAATGCTGATGATTGACCTGCGGATGAAGTCTTTCCTTGCAATTCCAAACCTGGTGATATTTGGAGTTCTTGCTTCTTTATTGTTCTTCCCATCCTTGAAGATTCCTATAAACCCATTTGCTTTGGCCTGCTTCTTCAGCTGCCTGGTTTGCGATCCACTTTTTGATGTTTACTTCAGTGGACTTTCTGTTACCGAACGTTGGAAACCTTATTTGTTCCGTGGTGCAATTTGTCGAAGACTTTCAGTAATTTTTGTTGGGTGTATTGAACTCATTTTCTTTATACTCTCAACCTTTAAACTGAGCCATCTTAAGTTGTGGTACTTTGTAATACCAGGATTTTCAATTTTTGGGATTTTTTGGTTAGTATGCCATATTATTTTTCTGATCACCCTTTGGGGCTTCCATACAAAACTAAATGATTGTCACAAAATTTATTCAACACACAAAGCGGAGAACAACAGCCTAGATCGAGTCATGGCTTCTAAAGGAATGCGTCATTTTTGCCTAATTTCTGAACGCCTTGTTTTCTTCAGCCTTGTAGCTACAGCCATTTTTGGTGCAGTTTCCTGGCAGGTAAATGAACTAATGCATTTTGAAAAATTAATGTTTGAAGATTTAAAAATGTTTCTCTTTCTTCCTTTTAATTCTCTTTCTTCCTTTTAATTCTCTTTCTTCCTTTAATTCTCTTTCTTCCTGTAGTTCTCAAGGATTGTGTTTGTAATAGATTTGTTTTTTTACCTGGGTTGACAGATTATTTATAGAGGGAATTAGCAGACCACAAAAATTTTACTATTAAAATGCTTTCCAAAACCAAGTTTATAAGCAGATCAAAAGAGTTTTAGGCTGCAGACCGAAAGAATGCAACTAATAATACCAAACTCAGCAGATGATTGCATCAAACACAAAGGTTGGCCAAACCGCCACTGGAAATTAGCACCAGTTGAAAGGTAACACGCCATCCTGAGTCCTTGATTTTTGTGCACCGAGAAATAGCCTGGTGAAGAAAGATGGTCATTTCCTATACAAACCACCCTTTGGTTCTTTAAAACGTTCTTAGAACATATTTTGACACTGGTTGATTGACTTTGTATTGAAGTGTTGACTTATGACAGGTTTCACACTTTTGTTTCTCTTGTAGTCGATTTATCTCAGACAGACTTTGCTGTGTGTTTTAGATAAACATAACGATTGTGCCATTGAGGATGGGTGCATGCTGAGTTGCTATAGGCACCAATGCATATGCTCCCCACCTCGAGTCATTCCAGAGGTTTTCTGTAGGGTCGTTAGACAGTGCAAGTCAATCTGGGCTTGCATATGTTTTGTTTCAGTCTTTTATTTACGGTCAGTGATGACATTTTGCCTCAATATTGTGATTGAACCCTTTAGGAAAAAAAGGCTGAATTCTCAGCCACTGGTAGTTTGTAGACTAGTGTTAGTAACATCCTCTGTTCTCCTAACTCGTCAGCAAGGAGTTAGATTTTAGAGAGGGAAGAGCGCTATCCTCACAAGCAAGAAATGTTTTCACGCTCTTGGAAATTCTCAGAAGGCCCTTCTGAAATATGGATTGCCTCAAACCAAATTTTGACTAGTTTTGGTTGTCATAATACTGGTGAAAAAGTTGAAGTGGGAAGTGTGAGATCAAGCTAAGAACTGGACGCAGGTAGATGACAATTACTGTGAGGCTAGTATACCACTTTATGGACTATGGAAACCGCACACACAGGGAGGATGGACGTGAAGGAAGTGACCCGATTAGGGCCACCTGGGTCACTCGTGACCACCTCTCAGCCTTCCAAGAAATGAAGAGTCGATGAGACAGTAGAGAATACAAACCAAGTTATTTATTAGTATATTGCGCTCGAGCGGAGTCCAGTCAGACTAGCCTCCTTAGATGCTGCCAAGGGGACTGACTTCACCAAACTTGGTAACACATAATATACATTTCAACACCCCTAAAGACGCGCCCAGACTGGAATTTTCCAGCTCAGGCACTGTTGAACAAAGGAGGTACAGTAGGATGAGCTACCACCTGCAGAACGGGTACATGTTATCACATTTTCAGTGTCATCTTGTTCAAGCTCAACACTCTAGTGTGCGAAGGCAGAATAAGCTATTCATTAGTACATTAGGATTCAACCTTGAATACGATAAACAAAAGCAACTCGAAGCAGCTTTTCGCTGAGGCGGACAGTTGGATGAGACAAACGCTTACTTTCGATCATACTACAAAATGGCGGCCGAAGACAAAATGGCGCCGCAAATGCTAACTTAACTTGCACAATGCTAGAAGGAGTTGGTCAAACGCATTTGCAGTCCAACAGACCCTCCTTTTAGCATTTGCTAACAATTTTGTCTATGCTAGTGATCCGGCGCTAATCCAAATAGTTATCAGGGATCAATACTCAATACGTCATGATACAATGGTCCATACCCATTCACCCAGAATCCCTGAAGCGCTGGGGTCAATTTATATGTACGATCAATTCTTTTCCTTTCATAGGTCAAATTATGACATCACAACTAACTTTTATCATCAACTTTCCTTCTACTTGGTCGATGGACCAATTAGTTGAATAGTTGATGGCAATGATTAACTTCCAACTTATCAACCATTTAATAAAATGATCACAGACTCTCGGTAAAATTAATAATGAATTTTATCTCAAGAAATTAAGGATTATGCTCAACTGCATTTGGTTACACAATACAAACACTGAATCTCATATGAGGAGAAAATTTTACATATGCAGCACAACTGGATACAATCCCATCCAAATATAACAATGACTTTATGCAATGAAGGAGTGGATAGAGTAAGAGACAAAAGTTTCAGCAAAAATATATATGCAAAACATCATCTAATAATAATACATATCATTGACGGAGTGGGTAGGTGGAGAGACAAAAGTTTCAGGGACGAAAATACATTCATAAAATAGTTTCTGAGAACAACACTAGACTAAATACAAACCTATTGGTCTGTAAGAAAACCAACCCCTCTGCCTAGGGGATGATTGGGATCCCCGAGATAGGATCAGGAAACAAAGGATGGAAAGAAAACAGGATCGGGACAGGTCGGGAACAGCTAGGCCTCTCGATAAACCGAAGGACAGCGACGCATCTCCCCTCTTTCTCTCCTGCCAGCCTAAGCTCTAACCACACCCCTAAAGGCACCCCAATTATACCCATAAACTAACATGTCCATCCCACAATTGTTGCAAACATTTCCAAATCTCTCAAAGGATTGGTGGATTTGGGAGGTGGCGTTGTCACACCACAGTGACTTCACTTTTCTTTCAACTACCCTATTGTTCATGTCCATTCCCAGGGTATGGTTCTCAGTTTGTTCTCACTTTATTACATATAATACAAAGTTTATCAATTTCATTCATTTCTTTAACATCATCCACAGTCTGTTTCTCCGGTCCCACATTTGGGCACTGGTTTTGGCAGTCGTTTGACATTCTGGCCTTCACCCTCCTCATGTCATCTGCGGTGTACTGCGCGTCTGCCTTGCTTCTGACAGAGCAACTCGCTCCTCGTGTTTTCCCCTTCCCTTCTTTAGCCAACTTTATAAAGATGGCTGCTCATCTAGCACACTAAAGTAAATAAAAATGAACATATATTAATTATATGATAATGAAGCCTTCACTGTTTACCATCCACTTTGCACTATTCCCCATTAATGTTACCTAGCATAAGCTTTGTGCAAAAGCGGCATTATTCGTTAGTGTAAACAGAATGCAACATGCAATTTACTGAAGCATAATGCGGCCTATTTATCCAAAGCTTCTCGTTTTCCCAAATCACAATCATTATTACAATATTATTTTGTTTACATGTTAATTCGGACATTCGCGAAGCAATTTCCCCTTATGTTTGTGTGGGGGAGTACATTAGTTTTCAACAACCATTTACTGTTTGTACGTATTATGGGGGTATCGGATCCGAGCAGGTTTCATTTTTACGAAACCCTGCTCCATCACTAGCATAATAAGAAAATCATTAATGCAGAGCAATACACATATTGTTAATATTCAAAAATACCTTCGTCTATATTCATTAAATCATGGACATCTTGCATCATCATAGCTGAGGGCTTAGCATCATTCCCTGGGGCCTTGGGTGCAGGTGTTAACACAATATGTACAGCAGGTAGGAAGACAATTAATGCACAAGCAACAAGTGAATATGACACCCGCAATGGCTACTAGGAAGAGGAGTATTTTCCAACCCCAGGACGCTATCAAACTCAAGAACCAACCACAAAGGGGCCAGGTGCCATTCTCTTGGTGAATATCGGGTGCAAGTCGATGCAACTTCTGTATTGCTGCATAGACATTCGGAGCATGGTCCGGTATGTACACACAGCAGCTACTACCGATGACGCGACAAGCCCCACCCCAATAAGCAAGGATGACGTCTAATACCATCCTGTTCCGAAGATCAACAAGTCTCGTAGCTTGGAGCTCAGCTGTAATGTTGGTTAATATTCCTGCCGTGGTGTTGATAACTCCCTCCACAACACTTGTGAGTCTGCGAATGTTAAGGCTATTGGACATAGGACCTCCGTAGGGCAGAATACCCTTCATAGCATCAGTAAACTGCTGCAGAGTAGTGTCTGTCTGATCTATATCTTCTGTGTTGATAACCCGTCTAACTCTGGATAGACTGACTCCCCTACGCTGTAATCTATGATCCCTATGGTAAGTGGACGGGGCTATATATACCGGGGGTAGGAGGAAAGAGACGTAACATACACCAGACCACCCCCTGGGAAGCCATACATAAGCCTGGGATCCACAAACAAAGTACACATTATGGGGTGGTAATAAAGGCGGACTATTGGTTGTGCTCAAGCCATAAGTATAATTGCAAATACTCTTTCCCACTTTAACCTTCCCAAAACCTTGGACACAGAAACTAGCTGTCGTGTTAACTATTAGCACTGGCATTGCTTTGTCCGGAGTAATATTACGCATCTGGAAGGACCGGAAGTATTCAGTGACATTAAAATCTTGAAAATCCATCATTTCATTTTGGAGCCATGTTACATTCTTATTGACTTCGTAAACATTCATACAGGCATTTGGATGCAAAGTGTCAGGGGCCCCTTGTTCTCCTGGAGTAAACCCCTGGTGTACACTGATATATTTCAACACAGTCTCATAATCAGAGTAAGTCATATTCATTGCATCAGTATGGAAATGGATATACACCATGGTAAACAGTTGCAACCATGCTTCACAACTCCCTAAATAAGAGAAGGGTAGGGACATCAACAAATCATTTTTATGCATCACAGAAGGGAGCAAGTCACAAACCCAACAATCGGTAACATTAGAGGTATGGTGCGCCTGATGGAGCATCTGTAAGAAAACATTGTCAACGTACGTTTGTCTGTGCCTCCCCTTATGAGGGGGCCAAGGTGACAAATACATGCTCGGGGAGTACAGGGGTAGTACCAATCAAAGAATGCACAGGATATTTCTCCTCAAGAAACCACATAATTCCAATTGCAGTTATTAAGAAGATCAGAACAATTAGTAAAAAGACCACCTTGCTTTTAGTGGACCAGCTAGACCAAGTGGGACCACTTTGCTCAAAATGTGGGGCTGTTAGAGGCTGTTCTTCATCCATAATTAGGCGGCCAAATGGGTACATATTAAAGCCGGACTACCAGAGGAAAGGTAATGCAATGGAGCCAACGATAATAAAACAAAGAAAAGAGGCACAAAATCCAGCGTCCTTCTGAGCCTTGCTGGTAGACTCCTATTGTTCATCAAACGGTGGTGCTACTGAGCACTTCTCGGTGGGGCTGTGCGATCGCAGCCCGTTCTGAAGAAGTCTACGTCACTCAGGATAGGGCACCCTCCCTCCTGGGAAGACACCCTCAACTTATGCTGTCCAGTGTCTAGGACAATGCACCAATCTCCTTTTCCCTGATCTATCGTTGGTACCGCGGACAGGGTACATACACCCTATTCTTCATCCATGCAGTCCATCCCTACTAATCTGACTTTTCCTTTGGTGCACTGTTCCTACGTCGGGGGCGCAAATTGTACCTAGCCACTCTGGGCACTGTGTCGTCACAGAAAAGGGGCTTAAACTCCGAGGGACCAAGGGACTGGGACTCAAGCTCCTGTGGGCCAGGTGGAGGAGGATCCTGGGCAGCCCTTACTTCTGGGGGGGCCGCCTCATTCAAGGCAGCATCGTTCTCCTCCTCCGTTTGCACCCATGCCAATCGTGTTTCAGAAAAGGGGACAAAACGTGGTACCTTCTCTGTCTCGTGGTCCCCCATGCCGTCCAGGACCCACTGGTCGTAGGGGAGGGGTAACGGGATTCTCAGGCAGTGAGATGAATGGATCCAATGCTTCCGGCCGTCCACCTTCACTGCCGTCTGGGTGGCAAGGAGGACCTGCAGAGGTCCTTTCCAGCACGGCTCCAAGCTCCCCTCCTCTGGTAGTTTCTGACCAGGATATAATCCCCGGGTCGAATCTCATGTCCTGCCCCCTCAGGTATTGGTGGTAGAGCCTCGTGAATCTGCTGGTGAATAGAACACAAATTTTAGTCAACTGGCACAAGTAGTCCACAAGCAAGGGGTATTCTATCTCTGAGAAACGACAGTCGTGGGACGCCCCAGACATTTGCCGGGCGTCCAAAAACAACCTCGTATGCTGACAATCCTGTTCTAGAGTGGGCTGTTGCCCTTGTGGACAACAGGGCTAGGCGTAATGCATCTGGCCATTGCAATCCTGTGCTCTCTTTGATCTTTGCCAACTTCAGCTTGAGAGTACCATTGTACTTCTCAACTAAACCTGCTGATTGGGGATGATTTGCTGCGTAGAATTTCTGCTTGATGTGCAAAGCATCGCACACTAACTGGATGACCTTTGAGTTGAAGTGACTTCCGTTGTCACTCCAAATCAAACGGGGCAAGCCGAAGGGCGGGAAGAACTCTTTTAAGAGTGCCGTCGCCATGGCTGTGTTCTCTTTAGTGGGGTAAGCTTCAATCCATTTACTGAATGCACAAACAACCACTAACACATATTTCAAATTGTTGACTCGTTCCATTTTGATGAAATCCATCTGGATAACCTCGAAAGGGAAGGAAGGTGGTGCAAAGTTACCAGAGGGTCTAGGGGTGCCTCTTCCAGGATTATGCATCATGCAGACCATGCAGTACTTCACCAGATGAGCAGCTACCTTAGGGATGTTATCGTTCTGCCATACAGGATCTAACAACTTACATATTCCCTTTGCGCTAATGTGAGCTGGCCCGTGCGCCATTGTGACGACGGGGAGTACATATGCATCTGGCAACATCCATCTCTGCTTCTCTGTCTTATCAGTCCAACACCCTTCCTCGTCTAAACGTCCTGTTCTCTCCTGCCATATTGCTAACTCCTCAATTGTTGCCTCGCTTTGAATCTCTTTAACATTTTCCAATGTATCTTCAAACATTGCACCGTCAGGCACCCATCTAGCAGGGCCTGCCACAAACATTTTTTTCATTTTTGATCGGGCTGTCTCCTTTGCTGTCTGATCTGCAAACGCATTTCCCCTCCCCACATCATCATTAATTGCCTTATGGGCATTGAACTTCACTATTGCTAACTTTTTGGGAAGTGTCAGAGCTGACAAAAGCTTATGTATCAGTGGGCCAATCTGTATTTTTAACCCATGCAAAGTCAAGAATCCTCTCTCCGCCCAGAGTCGTCCAAAATTATGGGCAACCCCGAAGGCGTACTGGCTGTCAGTATAAATATTGACAGCCAGTCCCTCACTTAACTCGCAAGCTCGAAGGAGAGCAACTAGTTCTGCAGCTTGGGCCGATTGATAAGGGACACGTGATGTCTCAACTACAGTACGCAGCGTAGTAATAGAGTACGCTGCAGTGGTGGTGCCATCTGGTAGTTTAAAACAAGAGCCATCGACACATAGTTCCCCTTGTGGGTCATATAAGTGAACATCAGTCGGGTCTACCCGTCCCTTCGTCTCTTCCTCCGTTCTAAAAATACAATCATGTATATCTATGTCCTCACTCTCAGAAGGGAGGGGTAGTAACGTGGCTGGGTTCAGATTGGCACATCTTTTAATCGTAACATGTGGAGCAAAGAGGGTCAATTCATAGCCGGTCAGACGTGCACTGGTGAGGTGCTGTGTCTTCGTTTTTTTCAAAAGTGTGTCCACAGCATGAGGTACCATGACTGTGAGATCAGTATCCAGGACGAGCCCCGCTGATTGCCGGATAGAGACGGCCATGGCCGCGACCGCTCTTAAACAGCTCGGGAGGGCTCTCGCGACTTTATCAAGAAACGTAGAAAAATAAGCACACGGCCTCTGTTTACCTCCAAAGGTCTGTGTTAAGACGGAGAGCGCGCAGCCAGCCATCTCGTGTACATACAACACGAACGGCTTCTGGTAATCAGGCGTGCCAAGCACAGGCGCATAGCAAAGTGTGACCTTTAGTTGCTCAAAAGCTTGTTGACATTCAGGCGTCCAGGGCAAGGGTTCATGCACATCTTTAGTGGTTAGTTGCAACAGCGGCTTTGTTAGTAGGGAAAAGTTAGGGATCCAGTGAAGACAATACGAAGTAATGCCTATGAAAGCGCGCACATCCCGTTGAGTCTTAGGGATGGGCATTTTGACAATAGCACTAATACGTTCAGGTGTTAGTCTCCTTCCCTCCTTCGACAGTAGGTGACCTAAGTAGGTGACCTCCTGTCGACAATATTGAAACTTTGAAAGGGACACTTTATGTCCGTGCTGTGCCAAATGTAGTAATAGTTTAACCGTTGCATCTTTGCAACCTTCTTCAGTGTCAGAAGCGATCAGGAGATCGTCCACATAATGCAGTAATTCATTACCTTGGGGAAGTGTGAGAGAATCCAATTGGCCTTTTAAAGCTTGGCTATATATGCTAGGACTTTCAGTATAGCCCTGAGGAGCATGACAGAATTGGAAACTTCTACCGGCCAGAGCAAACCCACAAAGGTACCTGCTATCTGGATGAATGGGAATGCTAAAGAAAGCGTTTTACAAATCAATCACAGAAAAGAACTTTGCAGTGGAAGGAATCATCGTCAGAAGGGTGGTGATGTCGGGGACCACTGAGAACTGAGGGACCACTATTTTGTTAACTTCACGCAAATCAATCACAAAACGATAGACATCAGGATGAGCATCAGGGGAATCCACGGGTGCCTTTTTAAGAATGGGAAGAATAGGACTATTACATACGTTAGCTGCTGTCTCCTCAACAACTCCTGACTTAATCAAATCCTGTATAATCTGCAATAGAGCTCGCTCCCCTGCCTGTGGTATTTTGTATTGAGGAATACGAGGCAGCACAGCATTGTCTTTGATCCTAATAGAGACCGGAGGTATCTGCAACAATCCTACATCCGTATCACCTGTAGCCCACAATGTGGGCGGCACATCTTTGAATTCAGCAGATAGTGGCACATCCTTAGAAAAACATTGTTTGGTACTAGTCACATTTGGTCCTATCGTCATATAGACCCCATCTGGAGAACAAAAAATTGTTGCATGAAACTTTTTCAACAAATCTAATCCCATTAAATTCTCTCCGCAATTTGTTGTCAATAAGAATGGCGAATCTACAGTAAAAGGGCCAATAGTAAGAGCAAGGGGTTTGGAAATGGGGTTCACGACTGGTACGTCTGAGAAGCCTACCGAAACATTATTCTGGCCAGACAGAGCTGCCCCGGGGACCAGCGAACAAGAAACAGAGCTGTTCATTGCACCTGTATCCACCAAAAACCTTTTAACCAAGCTGTGCAAATCCGCTGTGACCTAAGGACCACGCTGATCTACAGGTATACGAACTGGCCCCTCACCCTGTCCCTGGCTGTCCTAGCTATGAGACATCTCTGTCACCTTGTCCATATCATAATCATCGTGGTAGTACTGTCTCCCTCGAGGGTCATCGAAATAGTTCTGATCAGAGCAACCCTGTGACGACTCATCTGCTTGAACCCCGTCATGACCACCTGCTCCACGACCCCGTCCACGAGGACCTCGTCCTCTGGGGGCCGCAACTTTCTGTAACAACTCCGGACACTCATTTTGCCAGTGTCCCTCTGCCTTACAATACGCACACTGGTTCGGCCCCACAGGTGCACTATTTCTGCTGGTGCGGGGCAATTGTCGGCCCGGACCGGTGCCACGCCCTCTACTGTTCCCGCTAGCCTTTGTCTTCAACTCTTTATTTTTCTTCTCCACCTTTTCCTTCTCATTTTCCCTATGCTCATAATACTGGGCCATACTCAATATCACTAAAGGGGAGGATGTAGTCCAAGTGCTCTCCGAAGCCTGTAACCGAGTCGCGATCTCGGGAAGCAGGTTTGTAACAAATCTGTTAACGAACAATCGGACACCTCCCTCCCCTGACAAATCCTGCCCACTGAAGTCCAAAAACACCCCTTCAAACCTAGTGAAAAAATCGGATACACTTTCATCTTTCTTCTGACGACATGCTGCTAACTTGTCCCAATCTACTCGTCTAGGTGGGATGAGGGAATGCATGTAAGTAATAATACTCTCTTTATCCCATGCCCTGATCTCGTCCCAAGTGCCACCCAACTCCACGACGTGGTCCTGTGTATGCACCTGTCTCCAAATATCCACCAGTACCAACAAACCGAAAAACATCTCAATATCTGCCAACCCCATCACTGTTGACGATGCGGCCTCTGTCAATTCTTTGTAATATGCAGTCTGATTTTTCCTAGGGTCTGGCATTTGACTCTTGAGAGCTAAAACCTCACTCCTCTTCCATGGAGTGTAAACCCATTGTCCTTGAAAGTGGGCCTCTACTCGCTGTCTAATAACGGCATCCTGCTGATTACGCAGCTCCGGTATCTCCGGATGAAAAATAGGATGTACTTCCCTCATCGGGAACTGAGACACTGTTGTTGGTGTGTTCTGTTGTAACCTACCTCGGTAACCAATCAGTGTGGCAATATTACAAAAAATGTAGTTAGGAGCCATGTCAGCAGCATACACACGGTCCCGGATGTCATAAATTATCTGAGGTGTGACACTATTGAAACGCTGTTCCCACAACCCTATTAGTGTGGCCGACATATGCTTGAGGGCATGCTGTTGCACAAACGGCTCATAATCTTTCACCACACTCCACACATCCTCCACGCTATACATCGGAGGCCGGGCCCACTGCGCGGCCTGATCTGCCACCATCTTTTTCTCCTCATTCCCCACATCAGATCGAATTAGCACCCGCCCCATTCGTTCTCGAGCTGCTGCCCAATTCCCTTCGTCTAGTCCACGCACCGGCATCCCAATACTCAGCACTGCCGGGGAAGAGACATTTGAGGAAGACACAATAGATGAAGGGGCAGGCACCAGAGTTATTAATGGCTGCGTTGAGGGTGTAAGGGATGGAGAGAGAGCATAGGTGGAAACGACAGGCGTAGCAGGGAGACTTGCAGTCATTGCATCCGCGGTATCTGAAGCTAGAGAAGAAGCAGGTGGTGCTGTAGGCGAAGCAGCCAGGTCAAGAGCAGAAGGACCAGAGGTGGAAGCAGGAGGGGCGGAAGACTGAGGCATCGGGACATCAGGGTATATTCTCTGCGGGGCATAGGGAGGTGGAGGTCGAGCATCTAACAGCTCCTCCACAAATGTATTGCCTTCCTCTCGGGTGACATAAGATTTGTCACATTGCAATCGAAACTTCCTATCAGCACACTCTATACCTTTTTCTATTTTCTCTCTATCATACGCTACTGCTTTCTGAGTCACTGTCTGCATCTTCCCTCTCTGGGCCTCTTTTTCTGCTTTCATATGCCTTTGCCTCGCATCCTTTTGCCATACCTGAAGAGAATCAAACATCGACTGTCTACTTCTTTTTGCGAACAATTTATCAGGAAATTCAGTTTTTGTTCATCAAAGGTACCTGTAAGTGGCCACTGCAGCTTGGCATTGTCCCTCGTATATTTGTGCCATAGTGTATTAAACATAATCGGGCCAATGCCGTGCTTAACGTACATATCGAAGTTCGGGGTACCTTCCGGAGGTGCAGGTTGTCTTTCCTCCAGTCGAGCCTCAGCAGAACGACAACGGCACCCCGAACACCACAATTTACTCAACAAGGCATTTTAATCTAAGACATGTTCACTATTCGTACCAGACGAATACCAAAAGAGTTGGTCCTCAGACCGCATCAAACAAAGGAAACCAAGAGTCAGTCCTCAGACTGCACCAAAGAGACAGGCTCAAGCCCCAGGCATTTTCAAGAGTAAGCCAAAAACATTATGTTGCCTGGCAGAGTGTCCGCAGACACCCTGCATCTAAATGGTCTGCAGACCTACCAAGTACAAGCAAGCCAAGAAATGTTCTCCAGACCGTACCCAAGGTTATTCAAGAATGGCGCCATATTCAACAAGAATCAAGACAATCTCACCTGATGCACACAGGTCGAACAAAGTTCTTATCCACTGCTGACTCTTCGGACCAAACACTCGGATCCAAGGGTTTCTCCTTTCAGGACCCCAGCCGGGATGTCCGCTGGGCTAGGCACCGCCCGATCAGACAGGCGGGGCAGCTGCGAGTACTAAACTCTATCATGCAGGGATCCCCGGTCCACCTATCGGACCCGACGCGGCCCCGTCCTCCTCACCCGTTCGCGGGCAAAGATGGGTCACCCGATGGGGGTCCTGTTCGGGCGCCAACTGAAGGAAGTGACCCGATTAGGGCCACCCGGGTCACTCGCGACCACCTCTCAGCCTTCCAAGAAATGAAGAGTCGATGAGACAGTAGAGAATACAAACCAAGTTATTTATTAGTATATTGCGCTCGAGCGGAGTCCAGTCAGACTAGCCTCCTTAGACGCTACAGAGGGGACTGACTTCACCAAACTTGGTAACACATAATATACATTTTTACACCCCTAAAGACCCGCCCAGACTCGAATTTTCCAGCTCAGGCACTGTTGAACAAAGGAGGTACAGTAGGATGAGCTACCACCTGCAGAACGGGTACATGTTATCACACTTTCAGGGTCATCTTGTTCAAGCTCAACGCTCTCTAATGTGGGAGCAGGACTACGGTAGAGGAAAGGCATGCGAAGGCAGAATAAGCTATTCTTTAGTACATTAGGATTCAACCTTGAATACGATAAACAAAAGCAACTCTAAGCTTTTCGCTGAGGCAGACAGTTGGATGAGACAAACGCTTACTTTCGATCATACTACAAAATGGCGGCCGAAGACAAAATGGCGCCGCAAATGCTAACTTAACTTGCACAATGCTAGAAGGAGTCGGTCAAACGCATTTGCAGTCCAACAGACGGAGTGCTGAAACTTTTCAGATGCTCACCCCCAGTCACAGATTTGGGTTGGGTTGAATCCATCATCGTTCTTTAGCTCACTTCGCCACCCCAGTTTGGACCTAGCCATATGCAAATTAGTCTTGACCCTGTGCCTCATGGGAACAGTCCAGCCCGAACTGCCAGGCCAGGTCCTCCCTGGACCGGAAACAAGCATCCTGGGACCGGTTTCGGGGTAACACCCCTCATCAGCCAGACTGATAGTTGATAGTGATTTGTTTGCCATTTGGTAGCCATTTGTTGCTTTTAATTGCTTGTAGGATGAAGGATATGGAATTTCATTTTCCGGGAGAGTGCAGACTAAGTTATCACTGGTAGCAAATGTAGTAATGAGTCACACCTCTGCCTATTTTTATTTTGTTTCCAGCTGAAGCAGAAACGAAGGAGGAAGGATCCCCCATCTGACTGTGCAGTTATGTAGTTATCTTCATTTTCTGAACATGCAAACCGCATTTAAAGCCTGCACCAGCCCAGATCCAGCCTGATGAATGCAGAATCATTTAATGCCTGCACAGTTTCTGCCTACTTAAAAGATTGTCATGTCCTTCTGCAGAGATGAAATGACTGGCAATTCATTTTGGCCAGCATTTTGCATCATTATGCGCACATCACTCCCATCCGAGTTTTATAACTTGCCCTTTCCCCAGCATCTTCTTGCTCAACTCTTCCAGCCCCCATCTCACCTCTCCTCTGACCAGTTTCTTTTGCCTTATAGAACTTTTCAATTCCATTCTACCTCATTTTGGTCTCATCGAGGACGTTCCAGGAGCAAGACCACCTGGCATTGTTTAAGTAGAGGCTGTGGGCTGCTCAAGAATGGAGTTCCCATTCTGCTGCTTGCTCAGCCATCTTGATCTGGACCGTTCCCTGAAATCCACCACCCTAGGAGACAATTGAACTGCACAGGATTTGCACATCCTAGTGCTAGTCATTTTAAAGAAGCTACTGACTGGAGATTCCAACTGGCTTCTGAGGCGTTTGCTGATAGATCCATTCGGGAAACGGGGGTTGTTCTTCACCACACCTCTTAACTCCTGTCTGCTTGAATTCACCACCGATCCAATGTAGAATACACACCGGGGTAATGAACTACTCATTAACTTGTAAGTTTTAACTTTTAGTTTATATTTTCTCTTTAGTTAATTCATGTTTGGCTATTATATATTTCATGTTTTAGTCACTTTCATCCCTTTCCTTCCTATCACTTTTGATCTTAAAGTTTGGTCCCCTTCCTCACTATTTTCATCCTCTGATGTGTAAATATTTTATTTTTTTGTATTTTAAAGCCATCACATCACCTCTGCATGCAGGATACCACTCGAGTCATGTCTTCCGATTGAAAACTCAAATCACACCTCAAACACCATTTATAAAGTATTATGGGTTACTGGTTTTCCTTGATCAAATTTCAGTTCACACGGCAGTATCATTCATCTCAACTACTCCTAGGGGTTTAGATATATAGACATTTCATTTTTTGCATGCCGTGGCATCCTTAACTGATTTGTCATTATTCTATTACTGTGTTCTTTATTATCTACCTGTATCTCCTTGATATTCTCCAACAACCCACCATCAAACCCTATGGCGTAAGTACTGCAGCCTCTTACAGCAACCACTTGTACCTGATTTCAGGGGCAACTAATAGCAATCTAAGGTTCTCCAAGCGTGCTACAACAAGAACAATAGCTGACACAAAGGAACTCCAGTAACGGCCTATGGTACTGCTATCTGCATTGGGAAAGAACTTCTTGCAGGTTTTAGAGTGCCTTACCATTGCCTGTTGGATATGGTATGCACCAATTCTTTAAATTTTTCCATCTTTTTCTACTTTGGCCATTGTGTAATATGTTTGTGGCACTTTACTTCACGGTGTCATGAATTTCATTAATGGGATTATAATCCATTTTAGATGGAACCTTAACTGCTATTTGCTGCTAGTGATTGTATGAGATGTGAAAATCTCAGCTCAATACTTTGCATGGAAAGGAAGGGCAAATAAGGCAACTGTTAGCAATCTACTTTGTTGCTTTACTTACCCAGTGTATAGGGAACACTCATCAGAAGGACTTAATTTGCATTCCTAGGAGTTTCTTTGACCTGCTAGCCTACAGAGTTAGTCAGGTGTTGTAGGTTGCAACGCATCGTGGAACTCTTTCAAAACCTTAAATGAAACTGCCATCCACAAGATAACATTCTAACATCGTTGAAACCCTCAAACCACTTCAATAACCCTCTACCTCCCAATTTCTTCAAGCAGATCTTACCCTCAATATTCCCACTCTGGACCAAGATTGCTAAATCCTCCCTCTTTAAAGGGACTATACCGGATTGCCTAAAATCTATTCGGGTGTCCACTATCCTAAAAAAAAAAAATCAAATGCAGATCAAACTGACTTAAACAACTTCCGACCCCTCTCCAGTATCCTACCCTGGCGAAGCTCCTTGAAAAATGTGTTCACATCCAACTTTGTAAACACATTAAACCATTCCAACTACTAAACCAGTTTCAATCCAGCTTTCACCCATGGCACAGCACTGTGACGCACACAGTGGACGATACACTAAAAATGCTGGATCAGAACCAGTCTTGTCTCTTAATCCTCCTTGGCTTATCGACCGCATTGGATACAGTTAAGCATGTCAGCCAGCTTGACCTCTTGGAACACCGCATGGGACTAACAGGAACAGTCCTTACCTGGTTCACCTCCTATCTACAGAACAGGACTCAAAGAGTAATTGATCATTCACTATCGGAGACCACTACAGTCACGTTAGGTGTCCCTCAGGGCTCCTCACTTTCGCCCACTCTCTTCAACCTGTTCATGGAACCTGCAACAGAAATTCTGAGCTCTGCCAATATCCACTACCACATGTACGCTGACGATACACAACTTTACTTAAAGGTTGCCTCGCCAGAAGACATCAGCTCCCTTATCTCAACCCTTCAAAAAACTCAAACTCAAAGTTCTCCTGTCGATTTTGATTCTTCGAGTGTGAACACTTTGTCTTGGTTGTAAGTCGCTGGTTCACTTTCTCTGGTTCTGGGCCTCTTTCACTGGTAATAGGCCTCATACATTGCTACTGGACTCTCTGTCTCAGTTTTTAATTTTTAAAGTTCTAGGTAGTGGGCACCTTGTCCTCTCCTGGTTCTGGGGCCTTTGTCCATTGCCGGTTCTGGGACCTTTTTCCCTTCTGGTACTGGTTCTGTGACCTTTGTCCATTGCCGGTTCTGGGACCTTTTTCCCCACTGGTACTGGTTCTGGGACCTTTGTCCCCTCCTGGTTCTGGGACCTTTGTCCATTGCCAGTTCTGGGACCTTTGTCCCCTCTGGTACTGGTTCTGTGACCATTGACCACTGCCGGTTCTGGGACCTTTGTCCACTCAGGTACTGGAACCTTTGTCCCCGTTGTGGGCTCTCTGTCCCGACTCACTTCCGTGCGTTCTGGGGCCTTTGCCCCTTGCCGGTTCTGGGTCCGGGCTCCATATCACTCAAATTGTTTTGAGTAAATAAAATTTCAAAAGATTTGCTTACAGAGCTCATTAGTGTTGTTTGCACTTCAGATTCTCCAACTGATTCTTGTTCGACATCAGATAACTTCAGCTTAGCTTTGTGGACCGCATTTGCATTCCTCCATTCCATTAAAATCTCATTAAAGGATTTGGTGAATTGCCACTTTCCAATTTTCCCGTTTGCATTTCTTCTGTAAAGATTCATAGTCTTTCTTAGCTATTGTACAGTGGCGTCTCTTCTTACGACTTTTAGTATGATTTTCGTTTTTAACATCTGCCTCAGTAGCTCCCGAGCTGCTCTCTGACAAATTGCTCAAATCAGAAGAATGACTCTCCTGCCCACAAGATGATGATAGCTGCCTAACAGGTTTTTCTGTGGGACTATTTCTTTTGTTTCTTTTTGTGAGACTTCTTGGATCGTTTGCGTGACTCTTGCTCTGCACTGTGCACACTCTCTATAACAGTTGTGATCCCACCATACTACACAGTTTTATCAAACTCCAGCTGACTGAATGACCAAGAACAGGTTAAACTCCTACCTGCGTTATTGATCAGTCCTTTCATGCCTGCAGACCACGGTAATCCGATTTGTTTTCCGCCTCTGCAGACCATTTTAATAACAATGCAGCAGTGCTGCGATGCGGCGAGAAAACGACCCCTAAGATGGACGCTTCACTCTGCGTCAAAACGCTGCACCATGGCAACGCCGCTTCTTGGCAACATTCGGAGCATGCGGGAGTGGCACAAGTTAGCGCGTGAGGCCGTTACCTGGCAACGTTCAGATTAAGCAGAGATCGCGCATGCTGAAGGAAGCGCGTGCACTCGGTAACAGACTAACTCACGGTTTTTCAGAGTGCTTGACCTTCACACCGTGTCCCGTGCCTGTTAATTTAAAAAATGAACTGTTGTCTTCACTTTTCAAAACAACGGGCCCGATTTTCACCCCCGATCAATACTTAATAGCGGGACCAGATCATGTGCTCGATCACCATATCCCACAAGCGTGAATCTTCAGAGTGGTCTGAACTTCAAATTGGGACACAATCCTTGCCTAGGACAAACACATCCTAGGTGTAAATCAACCCTGGAAACACCCTCAAATAACACCGGGGCCCGAACCTTGCCCCCGATCACCTCATTGGAAGGTGTCAATTATCACTGCCGAACAGCATTAATGCGCATCAGGGTCTGATCTTGGCCCTCGCTTGGCACTTCCAAAGTGTAAATACACCATCTAGTGGCAAACAGTTTATATGGCGCATGCAGGAATAAATAAACGTTGACCAGTAACTGACTCACAATTCAGACGAGTCACGTCAGAAGTGCTTAAGACCAATTCCTTCTAATTTTCCGTTTCTGCCAAATATTTCAGAATGTTAGACTTTCACGCCGGGGCCCGTTCTTTGCGTGCAATCAACTCCTTTCACGATGTTTTACATTCCAGCCAAACAGAATAAAATAGCATTGGGTCCAATTTTCGCTCATGCTCGCATTACCAAAGTATGAATAGACAGTCTTATGGTAATCACGCAGACAACCAATTGACGCGCTGCCAGAGACCAGTAATTAACTCACGGTTGGAGCGAGTGGTACTTGCTTCTTCTATTTTTTTTCCTTAGTTTCGTTTTTTGTAGTTTTCACTCATTTCTTGCTTCTTATGACCACGTTACAGGCATCAGATAGGTGGACCGCAGTGGGTTCTTGGTGCGAGGTGCTGCTCAAAGCTGTGCAGGGGATGTTCCATCTCTGGTCTGGTCAGCTAAATCGTCGCCAAATTGTAGTGGATGGATCTCAGGACACTTCTATTTAGTTACATGTAGGTTTATTGTAGGACACAGCTGAGCGCACACCTCGCCAGCTGACCAGACCATCAACTGACAAGAGTGGAACACTCTGGTACAAGTTAGAACACTCACAGGTATTCTTTAGAGGATAAGGAGGTAAGGACACAAAGGAAGGGCTAATGACCACTGTCAGGCATGTTACAAGAAGAACTAATACACAACAGTTGCTTTTCTATGTGGCAAGTTACCATCATACGGGTGGGAGTAGCTTGAAGACTAAAATCTCCAGTACGTTAAATTAGCTCACATTCAGTTTTTGTATTTTTTAAGGAGTCCAGAAACTGGTCAGTATGAACCTTTGTTAAACGAATATCGTTGACAAATGTGAGCTGATTTTTGTAATACTTCTGATCGAAGTTAACCCAGTCCCAGATGGGATTTGAATTCCGAATTTAATTTTCTAGTCTTTCTCTTTTTTTCCAAAACAGGATATATTCTCCACCGACATGAGTTTGTATATTTTGGATGCTGTTGTTTTTCAGCAGATTGGATCTGATGGTAATCTTGCTATTTTGAAATTTTTTGAAGTTTTGTTAGCAACTTTAGTTTTCTGCAAAATGATGTTGTTCACTCATGGGGTGACAATAGAACTTCCCAAAAATACTGAATGGTTTATGAGGTGTATGCTGTTTAAATCCTTTCTTGCCAGTGAAATGTTTTAGCTGCAAAGACCATTTCAGTATTGACCCAAATTGAAGATTCCATGAAAAGACTTGAGTTTACCTTAAGACTTTCACTTAACAGAATGTAATCAGACAAGGACGCTGAATTTTGACCTTATCAACTGTTAATAACTATTGAATATAGTAATTAAAGGAGGCTTCTTTTCTATAGAGCCCCAATCGGGCTGGTCTGAGTCACTTGCATGTAGCCGAAGTCTAACTCCCAGCATAATAAAAGCCTTGTAGTAATTCTAAAGGCCTGGAAAATCAAATCCTCCTTGAAGTGTGGAGCATTAAGATTCCTAGTGAAAAAATTAATTTGCAGTTAGTACCTCAGCCAAAAATTAAGAACGTTTGTTTCAGTGACTTGAGCCGTAAATAGTTGCAAGGTACACATATGCCACTTAATACCTACAAAATTTTCATTTTATTAAGCTCAGCTCAATGACCTGGATTACATTTATCCACTTTGCAGTGTCTGTCAATTTGATATTTTAATCCTTTAACATTTAATGCAATTACATTTTTAGTATTCCTTGTTATTGTTAGGTATTTTGTTTCCCTTGGTTCCCAGCAGAATTGTAACCGTTAATACACTGACTTGGTAATCATTTTCAAAATTGGCATTAAGCTAATTTGAAACACTAAATGAAACCCTGAAATATAACCAAACCATTTCACAAAACTTAATAGAGCTGGGATGGAAGTATCTGATTCGGAACTTTCAGCAGCATATCATCTGCAAAAAACAAAGTTTATATTCATAACAACCGATAAGAACACCTTTAATTGCTGTTATTTCTAATAGCAATGGTTAAAGTATCTTTTCTAAGGCCACGTCCTCTCATAGGAAAGCATTAGTGTGTGCCTTGGATCCTTCATAAAAATAAGATTAGTGCTGAATGATTCTGCTAAAACGTGTTTTTTTTGTTGTTTTTTTTTTTAAATGACTCCTCCCCCTTACATTGTCATATGCCTTTTTGGTATGTAAGTTTATCAATAAATGATGATCTAACCTATTTCTACAAATGTCTTTTGATTTTATAACATGTCAAATAGCATGTGTTCTAGCTTTATTTAAAAAAAAGCCAAATTGATTTTTTATGCATCAGTTTTTAATTAACGAGTTACATGTAGATGCCCAAATTTCCCTGACAAGCATTGCACCAATTTGTTTAAAAATTGGAGTCTGTAGCTTCCCCAGTTGAAGGGGTGATTGGACTGTTTTGAAAGTGAGATTATCTGTGATTCTTGTTGAAAATATTATAATTACATGTGCTAAGGCAGCTGTAATTCCTGCACTTTCTGCCACGCCATTTGTTTATCCAATTGGGAAACTAGCCCATCTAATCCAGGGGATTTTCCAATCTTGAGGTCTGAAATATGACGAGCAACTTCTGTTTCAGACATTGGTTAATCAGATCACAGTTTTCATCTCTCAGTCTAGGGTAAATGATCTAAGAACTCACAAGTTACTTCTTTAGAGACCTCAATTTTTTTAGAAAACAATTTTGCATAGAAAGGTCAAATGCTATTCTTCAGTTGTTACACTCTGTATTCCAACTGTTAGAAATGTGGGTCTCTAGTTGGCAGAGGTAGGTACCTTTGTCCAAGTAGGGACCCTTCTTCCTAGTCAGGGTAGGGGGGATACACTTCTAAAATAACCCCTGCTCACCCCCTTGGTAGCTTGGCACAAGCAGACAGGCTGATCGCAGAGGCAGTGTGTAAAGCATGTGTGAACACATACAGTAATACAGTGAAAACACTACAAATGGACACCACATCAGTTTAGAAAAATAAGTAATTTGTCCACCCCAACAAGACCAAAACGACAAAAATCCACTATACTGTAATAAAAATATGACTTTCAAATGGTAGAAATAGTTCAGTTCAAAGTAAATTGTAGATGCAACACTTTTCACACACAGATTTAAAAATCGTCGCTCACACAAAAAAAAAGTTCGCAGGGAAGGTGATGCGTCGGTCTCTTACACTCAGGGAATTTGATGCGTCGGTTCCTTGCTCCGGGGGAGGTGATGCGTCGGTTCCTTACTGCTGCGCAGGGGAAGTGATGCGTCGGTTCCTTTACTGGAGAGGAGGTGATGCGTCGGTTTCTTACTGCGTCCCCCAACGATGCGACAGACCTGGCGCCTCGATGCGATGACCCGGACGATGTGTGGGTTCTTGCAGCCGCACAGCAGGGCTTGCATCGGAATCGGTGCGGTGATCTCAGACTTCAGAGATCGGTGCACTCAATGCGGTGTGCAGTGATTTCCTGAGCCGCGGGCAGGCGCTGCGACGATTTCTTCGGCGATGCGTCGGAAACCGGTGCGGATGCGTCACGCTTCTCGAAGTTGTTACTTTTCCAGCTCCCAGCGGCAAACAGCCTCCAGAGATCCAAAACAACAGCAGGCACCTCGTAGCAGGTCAGAACTCCCAGCAAGGAATTTCAGGGGAGCTGGTGGTGAAGTCTTTGTGTCCCTGAGACTTCAGAACAGGAGGCAAGCTCTTCTTCAAGCCCTTGGAGATCTTCCTCAAGCAGGGGACACAGCAAACAGCAAAGTCCTTTTCCCTTTCCTTGGCAGAAAGTAAAGTAGCCACTGCAGGCCAACCCCAGACAGCAAACAGCACAGGGGCAGTATTCCTCCTCAGTTTCTCCAGCTCTTCTCCTTGGCAAAGGTTCCTCTTGATTCCCATAAGTGATCCAAAAGTCTGGGGATAAGGCCCCTCTTTTTATACAGTAAATCTCTTTGTTCTCTAGTGCAGAGCATCTCTTTGCCCAGCCAAAACCAGTTCTGTCCTTTCTGGTGCAGCTTCCTGGCAGGAGATGGAGACAGCATTGTCCTTCGCAGACCAGGCCCATTCAGGTGTGAAAAATCTCCTCCCCCCTACTCTGAATGCAGCCCAGGTCTATTCAGCCCAGCCCTGACACACCCTGAAAAGGCAGGACACACCTCAACCCCCCCCCCCCCCTCAGTGGCTGTTTGAACAGAATGCACATCCCCAGCCCCTGTCACTCCAAAGCCAGACAGTCAACACACAACCTAGCACAGGCAAACTGGATGGTTAGGCAAGAAAATACCTACTTTCTAAAAGTGGCGTTTTCAAACCCAGAAAGTAAAAATCACCCTCACTAAAAGATGCATTTTAACATGCTGAGTTCAGGCATCTTAAACTTTATTTTCCTATCTTATTCCCATGGGCAGTTATGCTTATAAGATGTTATAAGAAAACTCCCCATTCTATCCTATGAGGACAGATAGCCTTACAGTAGTGAAAAACTAAATTGGCAGTATTTCACTATCAGGACATGCCGCACCCACCAGCACATGTCCTACCTTTCACATACACTGCACCCTGCCCACAGGGGACCTTGGGTCTACCTTAGGGGTGACTGACCTGGTAGAAAAAGGAAGGTTAGGACCTGGCAAGTGGGTGCACTTGCCAAGTCGACATGGCAGTACCAGACAGCACACAGGCTCTGCAATGCAGGCCTGGGATCTTGTTGCAAGGATATTTGTGTAGGTGGCACAATCAGTGCTGCAAGCCTACTAGCAGCATTTGATTTACAGGCCCTGGGCACGTACAGTGCACTGTACTAGGGACTGACTAGTAAATCAAATATGCCTATCATGGAATCACCAATCCATAACAACAATTTACAAAGGGAGCACTTGCACTTTGGCACTGAACAGCAGTGGCAAAGTGCCCAAAGCATCTAGACCAGCAAAAACGAAGTCTACCACTCAGCAAAATAACAGGAGGCAAAGGCAAAAATACAGGGGAAGCCCACGCCAATGATGTCAGGTCTAACACCAACAGTTTGCTATGTCTATCTTTCCCTGCACAAAATTTAGGTTTAGTTTATTACAGAAGAATTCGGCCTTCTGGGTATTGATCCTATTGAAATAATATTATGTGGCATATTTTCTTAACCTTATTTAATTTTTTTTTTTTAAAGGAAAAGGAACAAAAGCAGACAGTACAATAAGACCACATTAATATGGGATACATAAAAATATGTTCAGTTTATATATAATATTTCTCAGTGGCAGGTAATCATATTAGCATTCCTATGCATGAAGGCGTGCACTCCCAACTTCAGCCCAGGGTGCATGGACCAGGCAGCACCACTCTACAATAGAGTTGAGAAAATTGGTGGATTGATCAGTCTTTTAGTCAGCTGATGGGGTACAGGCTTGTCTTCCATCTACAACATGGCAATCATGACCCCAAATCTTTTCATGTGTCAGTGGAAATCCCCTTGCACTATAGACCGTTTTGTTAAGGATTGAACCTGGTCTCTAATCTTGCATTGTGGTGGATACTTTATCCCTCTATTTCTTTGCTGTGTCCCTTTTTGCAACTAGGTGTCCTAGTCTAATAAGTATACAAGTTCCTCAAGTTCCACCAAGGTCATCCATATTTCCCAGTAGCGCAATTTTGGGTGTTAGGTTGACTGGCTGAACCACCACTTTGGCTTGGGTTTGCTCAATCAGTCTCCAGTCTGGTACGACGTTGGGGCAGTCCCAGATTGTATGGATTAGGGTACCCCACTTGCAGTAACATCTAGTGCGGTTAGGGGAAATGCCTGCTTTGATCCTCCACAACCTTTCTGGGCTGTAGTAAATTCTGTGAAGATAAGTAAATTGAATAAGCCTGAAGGTTGATGAGATTGCCAACGTTCAGGGGGCATTCTGGTCTCTCTCCTTTCCTCATTATCTATCATGCCCAAATCTGCTTCCCAATTAGCACCTAGCTGTACCATAGATTCTGGGGTATTGTTGACCAAGGAATGGTACATCCAGGATGTGACGCTTTTGCCCAATGGATCCAGCATCAGGTTACCTTCTAGAGGTTCAAACTGTGGGAGGTGTATCAGTTGGTCTTGGAGTTGTTTAAACATATGTCTCAGTTAGAGGAATATAAAAAATTAGAAAATATGCATTTTGTTTTCCCCACTAACATTTTCAGCTCAGGGATTCCAATGTTATACCAACCTCTAAATTACAGTGACCTAGGAGTGGAACAGAGCCAATCTCCAGGATACAAGGGGATCCTGTGTTTTTTTTTCTTCTTTTTTTTTTCTTCTTTTTTTTGTTGTGTTTATGTTAGCCAGTTTGATGCTGTCTTGTACCATGCAGTTAGTTTCAATATCGTGACCATTGGGAGGGTGGTGGGTGTCTTGTATTGATACAGAAAGTGTAGGAGGCCATCATCCTGAAAGAAATCTATGTTCAAGGCATGTGTGGCTGGAGATACACATGTTGTGCATGCTCCTGCTATCTAGTGTGTGCAAGTTGTTTTTCTTCGGAGAAGTCTTTTGAGTCACGACGTAGAGTAACTCCCCCTCTTGGTGATAATTTGCATGGGCATCGTCTCCATTGTTAGATTGTTCTCTTTCCACCGTCTGGTTCGGACGTGTGCTCAACTTCGACACAGTCGCTGTGCTCTTTTTCAGTTCACACGATACCTTCCTTCCATTGGTATTGTACTTCGATAGCGTTCCACTTCTTTCCTGTGCAAATCGACATTAGAATACTTTGATCAAGTCAGGTGGTAATCCACAGCGGACCCTCCTGGGCCTTGCCTGTCAAGGCCTACTCCTATGTCGTGTTTCCACCATGCCTTGACAGTGATTGAACAGACGCCCTTTTGGTATTACCCTCACTGCTACACGAAATTCCTTCAGACCGATCTACATTAGGTCTGTAATTTGTGTCCGTCACCGGAACACAACTGGGCTGATTGTGATGCCTTCTGCTCCTTCCGTTCTAAGAAAGCTCTTTGCGACCATCGACTCGATGCCACGGAGGAGCTTAGAAGATGCACCAGATCTTTTTGGATCCCGGCGACATCGAGGGGGAACAATACTGCCATCGGCTGCAGATGAAGAGGCTTTCTCCTGTGAAGGAAGCTCTGGCTCCGACCTGGAGATTGACCTAGAGATTGAGGACCTTCCACCCAGTCTGTGAGTATGGTACCTCCTCCCCTTCGACACTATCCTGAGCAATTTGCATCCAAGAAGCATGCATCCCCTCTGGAACATCAGAGACAGTTGCTCAGTGCCGACCATGGGCGGAAGGCAGTGGTGGCCCGAAAGCCTATTTGGACGCTCTGCCCTGCACCGAAGAAACATTCTAAACTGGGTGCTTTGGCCCCGACTACCCTGGCGCTGTGTTGACCTTTGGCATCAACTTCATCCACCTTGGCACAGTGTACTAATGCGCTGAAACAAAAGACATTTTCAGAACCGAAGACTGCGACATCGACCTCCAAGTCTAACACCAGTACAAAAGATGAGCCCTTTCTCCATAAGCTCCAGGAACAACTTTAATCAAAACAAAAGCATGTGGTCATCCACCCTCACACAGGCTGCCTCCTTGCCCCCCCCCCCTCCAAGACCTGCTACTCCACCTTCTAAACTGCAGCTCTCCTTCCAGGAAGCTTTGGATGCTCCAGTGCCTACAAAAACGCGCGAGAAGGCTGCTAGACTGCCACTCCAGAAAATATAAAGGATAGAGAGACGGCAAAAGCAATGGGAGCAATTCAAACACCAGCTCCCATTGCCAGCTTGGCTTTCACCACTCATCCTGCTGTGGATGTTCAAAAGCCACCTCCTCTGAAGCCTCCACCTCTTACCAACGCACCCAGGGCCAGCAATCCTCTCCCAGTGGTTATTTTCGAAGGTTCTATAGGAGCAACCACTCCAGAGGCAGGGGTAGCTTTCCAGAGCAGCTACACCCACAATCAAACCATGACTTGCTGCTTCTTTCTATCGACCACATAACATCAGGGATGTCGACAAGGGTTCTTTCCCACATGGCAAACCATCACCTCACACCAGTGGGTGCTGGATATAAGCCAACATGGTTATTGTCAGGAGCTCACTTTCACGCCTCCAACCATTCCACCTCGCAAACACGGACTATAAGCAGAACCTCAAACACTACTCAAAGAGGAGGACGAAGCCCTCTTTCTCAAAGGGGCTGTACAACCCATCCCCAATCATTAACAAGGTACAGGATTGCACTCGCTATACTTCCTCATTCCCAAAAAAGACTGATCCCTCGGGCCCATTCTGCACCTCAGGCACCTGAATGAATACACCTATCAAAGCATTTTCACATGGTAACCCTTCAGGATATCATCCGGCTTCTCCAGCAAGGCGACTTTATGGGTGCGGTAGACTTAAAGGATGCCTACTTACACATTCTAATACATCCGGCTCATCGCCGCTGTCTCAAGCGTGTGATTGATGGAAGACACTATCACTTCAAAGTCCTCCCCTTTGGGGGTCATAACTGCACTTTGGGTATTCACCAAATGCCTTGCGGTAGTAGCCGCCCACCTTGGTAGACAGGGCATTTACGTTTTCCCATATCTGCACGATCGGCGCATCTAAACTGCAGCTTGCCAGCAGTGCCAAAACCACACGCAAGTCACAATAGATCTGCTTTATCGAGTAGGGTTTACCATCAACGCAACCAAATCCCACCACCAACCCCTACAGATCCAGCCTAACCTAGGGGCTATTCTCAACACAGAGGTAGGCTTGCACTATCCCAATTCTGCACGGATCCATTCTTTTCAAGCGCGAACTCCCATGTTCCAACCAGATCAACAACTCAGTCATGTGTCTCTTAAAGGGCATGATGGCCTCCTTCATTGCCATAGTACCTCATGCAAAACTTCACATGCGTCCGTTGCAGGAATGTTTATCACAACAGTGGTCTCAGAGAGAGGGTCATTGGGGTGATCTAGTCTTGATCGGCCGCCGCAGTCCACTCTCTACAGTGGTGGAACACCAACAACCTGTTGCAGGGGCGGCTGCTCCTCTACCATGTTCCGCACCATTGTTACAAAAGACACATCACTCTCGGGTTGGGGTGCACACTTGCAGGATCTAACTGTGCAGTGCCAATGGGGCACCAAATACCAGGGTCACCAAATCAACTACCTGGAGCTTTTAACTGTTCACCTGGTGTTGAAAGCCTTCCTGCCTTACTGATGGGCAATGTTGCCCTCGTCCGGACAGACAATATGACAGCCAATTACTACCTTCAGAAGCAAGTGGGGACAAGCTCTCCACAGCTGTCTGTTATCTCAGACCATTTAGCTTTGGGCTTTACGCCTCAACATTCAATTGTTAGCTGAATACTTTCTGGCAATGGACAAAAAAGTTTGCTGACCTTTTCAGCAGGAGTAGGAACTCCAACTATATGTCCTTCTTCGTTACTTTCACAAATGGAGGGTTCCCTCAAATAGGTCTGTTCGCAACCGCTGACAATGGCAAATGCACTAACTCCAACGCCAGGTTCCCACACCCACAATCCAGCAGCAATGCACTATGGATGAATTAGTCAGGGATATTTGCCTACACTTTTCCTCCTTTCCCTCTTCTTCCATTTGTGGTTCGGAGACTTTGGCAAATATCCCTCACGCTCATCTTGGTAGCTCCCACATTGGCTCGCCAGTCAGGGTTCACACCTCTGCTTGACCTCTCTATGGTTCCGCACAAGAGGCTCCCCAACAGGCCAGACCTTCTCACGCAGGAGTATGGAGAAATCGGGCACCCAGATCCCAGGACCCTCAACCTTGCCATCTGGCTCTGAGGTCCTAGAATTTGGATACCTTAATCTTCCACTCAAGTGCATGAGCATTCTCAAAGAAGCCCACAGACCTACCACCCATGTCTGCTATGCAGCCAAATGGAAAAGGTTTGTCTGCTACTGTCACTCCAAACAAATTGAACCTTTCAAAGCGACAGTGCAAAACATTGTTTGTTACTTGCTTCACTTACAAATTTCTGGGCTAGCCTTTACCTCCACACGCTTCCATCTAGACACAGTAGCTGCCTATGTTCAGAATAGAAAAGACATCTCTCTTCAAAGTACCAGTTATTAAAGCCTACATGGATGGCCTCAAAAGAGTGATTCCACCCCGGTTCCACCAGCCCCCTTATGGAGTCTTAACATTGTACTTACACGACTCATGGGCCATCCATTTGAGCCTCTTCGCACTTGCCCCCTTCAATTCCTTTCCTGGAAGATGGCATTTCTTATTACCATTACCTCACTCGGGCGTGTCTGTGAACTTCAAGTATTAGCCCTGGAAAAACCTTTCTTCCAAATACTCAGGGACAGGATTGTCGTCATCACCAACCCTAAATTCCTACCTAATGCAATGTCTCAAATCTTTCTTAATCAATTGACCTACCTGTTTTTTCCCACAACCAGACTCCATTACAGAATGGGCTCTCCATACTTTGGATGTAAAGTGAGCCCTCATGTACTATATTGATAGGACTTTTAGGAAAACACAACAAATATTTGTGGCTCTCTTCCAACCTCATAAAGAGAAGGCTATATCCAAATCAGGCCTTGCCAGATGGATAGCTAAATGCATTTAAACATGTTATGCTAAAGCCAAAAGGGTTCTACCTACTCCTCCTAGAGCAAACGCGCCTCGAAAGAAAGGAGCCTCTGTAGTCTTCCTAGGGAACATCCCAATAGCTGATATATGCAAAGCAACTACCTGGTCCATGCCACACACTTTCACAAAACACTAGTGTGTGGATGTTCTAGCCTGCCTGCAAGCTAATATTGGTTAGGCAGTTCTTTGTACACTTTTTCAAACCACTACAACACCCACAGGCTCTTCACCGCTTTTGAGAAGGACTGCTTTACAGTCTGTGCACAGCATGTTTATCTACAGCCACACATGCCTCGAACAGAAAATGTTACCCTGTAAACATCTGTTTGTGGCATGTAGTGCTGTAGATTCACATGTGCCTACACTCCTCCCCGGAGACCTGTGGCCTTTGCAGTATCTTCTAATATCTCTTTTTCATCTTATGCATGGACATCTCTTTACTTATCACTTTGTTTCACACTCCATCCTCACCCGCCGTGCAGAAAAGCAATCTAAGAATGAAGTCCTCACCAAGAGCAGTAGTCACTCTACCTTATGACTCAAAAGACTTCTTCAAAGAAAAGCAACTTGCACACATCAGGGGCCAACACTAGATGCCAGGGGGGCCAACACTAGTTGGCAGGAGTATGCACAGCATGTGAATCTACTGCACTACGTCATTAACAGATGCGTATAGAGTAAGTAACATTTTCTTTCCAACTGGCATGTGGACGTTGTTCCTCCCTCCAAATATCCAGTTGTTAATAGTAATGAGATGGGCCGCCCAATGTTACATTTAAATGTCTCTAAAAGGAACGTCCTTTGGGAGTAATTTAAACCTCACTTCACAATATTCCACCACAATCAAAGTCCTCTTCCGACCAACGGGTATAAATCATTCAACCAGAGGGAACACTGTTCAAACCAATAGTCCATGCATTGGCACAGAAACCTACAAATTCTACATTGAGGTAATCAATTTATTAAAAATATAATACAAAATTTAAAAACATTTCATTCAGGGAGAAAGGTAAAAAATTCCTTTCCCCTCAAAAACCAGCAATATAAATGACTATCAATGACTATCAATGGGCCTTTTTCTTGACGCGTGCAGGGAACCGGCTTAGTTTTAATTCTTCAGTCTCTGTACTACGGCCGATAAAACTCAACTCTCGTGTTTTGTGTTTTTAAACAATTTCTGTTTTGTGATAGTCATTTATATTGCTGGTTTTTGAGGGGAAAGGAATTTTTTTACCTTTCTCCCTGAATGAAATGTTTTTAAATTTTGTATTATATTTTTAATAAATTGATTACCTCAATGTATAATTTGTAGGTTTCTGTGCCAATGCATGGACTATTGGTTTGAACAGTGTTCCCTCTGGTTGAATGATTCCGACCTGTTGGTCGGAAGAGGACTTTGATTGTGGTGGAATATTGTGAAGTGAGGTTTAAATTACTCCCAAAGGACGTTCCTTTTAGAGTTTCTGCTTGAATCCTAGTCCTTTGGGTTCCAAAGGGTCCCTCTTTCTTTTTTTAAGAAATTTAAATGTCTGCCATACCCAAACCTCATTCATAGGCCATTAACTTTGTAGGCTCATGGTTGTTAGCTGCCCACAGTTACCTTCTGAGTGTGGCTTTCATTTTACCAAATAAAGTTTGTTGGATGTTATGTGGGAAATGTTGCAGAACATAGATAAGAATGGGGAGGGCAATACCTGGAGGAGTGCATCCCTGCCCATTTACCTGGGTCTTGGTTGATTTTGGCCTTGGGGAGGGGATAATGTTAAGTTGCCATGTTAGCTGTGAGTGGAGTAGGTGTAGTTTGAGATACTTGAAGCTTGTTGGGTGGACCTGGAGGTTAGGCTGCCATGCCATCACCCCAACTGGCTGTCTAAGCGGCACAAGCACCGATTTACTCCAGTTAACTATCGGGCCCACTGCATACCCATAAAGATTTAGTATTTGCATTATGCAGGCACCCGTTGAGTGAGGGTCGTGTAGAAAAAAGAGCATTTCCTCTGCATACTTGAGATGCAGTCTTCTGGTTGCCCACCTAGTTGAAACCTTCCACCAGTTGATTCTCCTAATCCATTACGACAGGGGTTCTACTACTAGAGAGAAGAGAAGTGGGGAGAGAATACACCACAGTCTGGTGCCCCTTTCGATTGAGAAGGGGACTTAAAAGAGCTCCTTTCACTTCTGCCCATGCTGATGAATATAGGGTCCTGACCTAAGCTAAGAACTGAGGGATAATGTTCCTTTTTGAATGCTCTCCAAAAGAACCCCCATCCTATGTAGTCAAACACCTTCTCAAAGACTAGTAGGAGAAGCGCATGGGGGCCACCCAATTCATGGCATCTGGCCATAACCAGGTGCAATATTCTAACATGGTGCTGGTTCTACGGCCTGGCATTAACCCGTTTTGGTCCTGGTGGACCAAGGAGGTAATGGCCTTAGCTAGGCAGTTTGCCAGTATTTTTGTGAGGATTTTGATTTTAACATTGAGAAACATATTGGTCAGAACTAAGAGCAGTGCTTGGGGCTTTTGGCTTTGGAATGACAACAGTTATGCCCATCGTGGGTCCCAGGGAAAAAGGCGAGTTTGAGATGCTTCCGCCTACAAGGAATGTAAATAGGGACTGGTTAATGATATGAGCTTCTTGAAAACTTCCACCAGCAATCCATTAGGGTCCAGTGTTTTCCCAGATTGCAGTGCAATGGCTGCCCCTCAATCTCCCCCATTATTTTGGGTAGATCCAGCTTGACCTGATCGAGGGTTGTAGGGATCTGAATTGGAGGTCTGTGTGAGGGGCTATTTATTTCTGTTGCAAATTGTTGGTGTTATGCATAATGAGCTTTGTAATAAGGCAATAAGGTGTTTGTTATGCTTTTAGCCTAGGAAATTGCATTACCTACCCCATCAGTAATCAACAGGATCACTCTAGATTGTGTCGCATTAGTGGTCAGCCAGTATAATAGTCTGCCGGACTTATATCCTGACACTTCTGCTTTGCATGGATGTCCACAGATATCTTGCTGTGTCTAGTTTCAAATCCCTCAGCCGAGCTCTGGAAAACTCTGGTTGTGTGAAGTTCGGATGCAAATTGGGCTCCATTACCTGACGCTCAAGCCCCAGCACCTTTTTTCTCCAAGGCCAAAATATTGGCCTCCCATTCCTTTTTGTGCGATAGGATGTGCTCCTTAGCCTTCCCTCTAATTACTGCTTTAAATGCCTCCCATAGAATAGCGGATATGACTGATGGTTTGTTCATTTCAGAATACTCTTCTCTGTCTCCCCTTATTCATGCTATTGGATTGCAATGCATAAGCCACAAGGGGCCAAAATGCCAGGTGCTCTTAGGTTTCGATTCAGCACCCATGTAGATGTAACTTCAATGGGGAGTGATATGATATGCCTCTGGGAGGAAAGCGATTGTTACGGTGCCCTGAATTTCTATAGTTGGCAAAAGGTAGTAGTCCATCCCAGGATAGTGAGTGGTGACAATAAATAGAATGTGACAGCCCTTTCCTCCCTGTGCCAAATGAGCAAAACGTCACCCAGGGAGCTAACGCAGTCAGGAAGCTTTGTGGAACAGCATCCGGCCAAAGGTCCAAGTTTCCAAGTGTCATATTACTTGTCCATTAATGCATTCAAGCCCCTGTCTATTATAAGTTTGCTTGGGGGTGGGGGGTGTAAATTAACCATGATGTTGACCAAAGTCTGTGGTGTTGAGGAGGGTTGGGGGAGCATAAGGGCTCAGCAATGACCATTTTTGGTTATGTAGTAGCTCTATCGATAGGACATATTTGACCAGAGTCCAATTTGGAGTCTTTTATATCGAGAGGGATTTGTATATTAATATTGCCACTCCCTGTGAACCCAAAGTAAATCATGCGTGGTATAACCTGTCGTACCCATATTAGTCCAGGAATCTGCAGTTAGTGCCCATAAGCCGAGTCTCTTGCAGATTGAGGTGATCTGGACTGTGTTGTTTGATATGTTGCATAACTGCACCTCTTTTAATTTTCTTTTTGATCACATTAATGTTCCATGTAAGGATTTTGTGTATGATGGGATTCAGTGCCTTATTATATCTAGCCATTGGGTGGTAACGTTTAAGTATTGATGGTCTTATGCTGCCTGTCTCAAGCTGTGGAAAAAACGAGCGTAAACATTAACATCCCCCCCAACTTCCATCCAAGAAGCATCTGTTGCATTTGTGTGAACCTGTTTAAAAAAAATAATTCTGTTACCATAGAAACAACAGCAAAAGGCCCTCCAGTCTGGCAGGGTCTAGGTGAAATGGAGGGAGCTCTGTAAATAATATCCCCAAACTGAGATATATGTTACGGCCGACATGTTTGGATTTCCTTTGATCCTACCCATTCGGATGTGGTCTCTGTAAGCCCTGGTGAGTTGGTGACTGAGTTTAATGTCTGGTGCTAGTTTCCAGGACCCCCGGCCACCGATGGAACCAGGACCCATGGTCCCCACATCTTCCTATGATTATGGGATTTTGAGTTGGGCAGAGTGTCACTATTAAGGTTAATGGATCAAGGTGGAGTCTTCTTCTAGGTCCTCCAGCGCCAGGAGAATGGTGCTCCTCCTCGAGTCGGCTAGTCAAGTTCTACTCTGCGTCTTCTGTGTCTGAGCTTCCTGCCTCCCCAGTCTCTGGTATCCCAGAGAGAGGTAGGTGAACCAGGAAGAGATTTTCCTGCCAGGGTTGAGTGCGCCTGAGACTTTTCTTTTTCTCCATGTACTCTAAAGTGTCAAAAAGTATGATTTCCTGCCGTGGAGAATCTTCAGCCGAGGAAGAAAGTTCAGCAACAGTTGCTGTTTTGCCTTAGAGAATGATCATCGCTGTTGCTGGACTGTAGACGGGGGAAGACAATGATTTTGATATGGTAGCTTTCTTTTGTGCGGTTATAGGGATTACATCACTGTCCCTGAAGTTGAAGAGCCAGATGATGGGAGGCCTGGGGTGGCCTCTGCAGCAATGAGTGATGGGCAGCTCTACCACAAAACATTTAGACTGCCCTTCTATTGGGATTCAGGATTTTGAACCATGTTGTAATGAACTAGGTTGACAGAAACCCCTCTGCTCCTCCAGCACACCCAACATTTGAATATTGTTGTGCGGGAGTCGCGCTCCGTGTCCTCTGCCCTCTCCTCTGTGGTGCCCTGAAAGAGCTGAGTGACTCTACCCTGGAAGGGGGGTATTGTGTCTTCTGCCCCAGTCTGCCTTCCTCCTCAGTCTACCACCTTTTGCAGGTCCTGGAAGAGAGACTGCTCAAGGCTCACTTCGCTTATCTTTCCTCTGAGACACGCATTTCCTATATGGCCTGCAGGATGGTGGAGGCCATGCTATCCAAACTGCTCCTCGCTCTGGAGGACCTGTGGCAGGGCCAGCCACTGCAGTGAATTTGTTAAACTTGTCTATGGTTGCCTGGCTACCTGACAGGCACTCCTTGTCTTTACTCATTGTGAAGAGATAGGAGGCCTGAGACGTGGCCCTCTGATGCAGCTCCCACTAGCCTGCCTGGTCAGAGAGGAAGGGGGGCAGGATAGGTCCTGTAGATCCTGCGCCCCATCGGGTCCCACCCAGTATAGAAGGTCCAAGTCAGAGAGCAGGTTCAGGGGAGTTCTGAGGTAGGCAAGGAGGTTGGTCCTGTTCCTCAGAATGTGCCCCCTGATCTTGACTTAGCTTCTTGTGTACTCTCTTCCACCCATCTCCAACCCATGCAGGTGAGCGAGTGGCGAGGTTCAGCGTCCCTGCCCCGAGCCTGACTGAAGACCACCTAGAATGTCTGGACCTGTTAGGGTCTCCTTGTGTCACAGGGTCTGCTGTTTCGCCAGCTGGGTCTGCACAGCTGCTCCCGTTCCAATGTGCGCCTCTGGCCACCTGACAGCAGGAGAGAGCTGGAGTCAGTGGGGGTGCCCTACACTACCGCTCCATGTGGGCAGTGCACCTCTTCTACTATTCACTTGGGTCCACTGCTGGTACCCTGATGAAGGCCATGACTGTCAGTCAGAGACTAGCATTAGTACCACAACAGTCAATTGTTCTTGGTGTTCAATATAATTTGTTGATGTTGGGTTATGTGCTGACGTTCTGGAGGGACTGGGAGGGGGGTGTCCAAGCGGGTAACCCTTCCAGTCAGGTATTCCAGTAGCCCTGACATTTCAGCCTCCTGGTCTCCCTTGTGGTCACTATAACAGTGGCAGGGCCTCAGGCAGGTGTTTTGTTGGCTCTGGTCCACAGGGATCAGCTCTCAGAACATTGTTCAGGCCTTCTTCTGGGGCCAGCCCAACACCAGTTGAGCCGGCAGGAGGGCATGAGACGCTCTGGCATGCTGCGTCCAGATATGGGCCCCTGTAGAGTATGGCTTCCGCTGCAGCAGGTCAGCGTGCTGCTTAATTATTGAGGAATATGGAGAACACAGGGCCCCACAGTCCGTCCACAGCGGGTCGCCCAGTTGTAGGCCTGAACCATGACTACTTAGGCTCAAGTGTGTCAATCATTCGGTGTAGGGGGCTGGGCTGCCGAAGCTCACCTGATGCCAGCAGGAGGGCACAAACTACTTCTGAACCCGCAACGAGGCTCTAGTCTTCGTGAGCAGTGTGACTCCTACCTCAGAGGTGGGCTGGCGTCGGAGGCTGAATACTAGTGGTGAGGCCAACATGGTCAGGGCACCTGGCTCTAGTATTCACTGCGCCCACAGTGGTGGAACTGGGCCACTGCAGCTGAGGCTGGTGTCTGTCCGCCCTCCAGAGCAGGGGGGGTAGCCTGCTTGACATGCACAGCCCAGCAGAAGGATGCAGGCAGTCTCAGCAGGTTACATGTGTAGGCCACAATCCATTCTGCACCCCTGGATCTGTTTCTGTTAGTAGAGCTGATGAGTTTTTGCAGCCACGACCATCATCAGTGGCTAAGCCATGTCCCCATCTGGAGTTTTAATGTGTCCGACAGACACTTATAATTTGAGGCACAAACTTTGTATTTTGGAAATAGGAGCAATGTATCAAGTTGGGGTTGGATTTTTCCTGTTAGATGTCTTTATACGAAGAAACCCTAGACCATACAAAAATCTATCTTTGGAATGCGGTTATGAACTGTGAGAGAACATGGGGGTTGACCTCTGCAATGGTAACCTTCCTACTCTTCACCATTACATTATAGTTCCCACTTACAGTGGGTTTTCTTACATACTCGGTGACTTAGTTGTTGCTCTCATTTGTGTGCTTCTTATTCAATGGTTTGTCTTCCTCTTTCTCTGTTGGCTCCTTCCCTAGAGCATATCCTCCTTACCATCCTTGTGGTTGGCTGACTTATAACCTTTAATGCTCACATTTTAGGAATTACTTTTCTTTTTTATTTCACAGTCCATAAGAGTGCATGCGTTTTCTTGCTCTCGCCTGTGCTGCTTCCCCATCTCAAATACCTACCCTCTCCCTTTATTTCCTCTTCACCGGTTCCCACCTCCTTCTCTGTTGCTTCCCTGTCCTTCATGTTCAAAGCAAATGCTTTCATTGTATTCATATTTTTTGGAAGGGCCTGGCAGCTGCCCTTTGTTCACAGGCTGCTCTGCAGTCCAAAGAGTGGTTTTGTGTGCCGCTCTTGCTCTTTCTCCCCCGTCTACTCCCTGTTGCTTCCCTTGGCCCGCTTCTTTATTGCTCTCCCACCCTTACAGTGCATTAAGTACATATTTAATTAATTATGTTTTTGGGTGGGCCGGCAATTGCTAGGCTGCTCCAAACTAACAAAAAATTTATTTTTCAGTTTACTGATTCAAGTGACCTCTGCCATCTTCAATCGGTAAATACCAAAATAAAAATGAAAATTGTGCCTGCGTCATTCTGCGGTGCTGCACATTAGCAAAGCCAGTAGGTCAATACGGCAATACCTATTGGCTTTGCCAATAATTGTTTGAGTTGTCGATGGAAAAGTTTAGAACCCTTAGTGGGAGAGAGCATGATGTATGCGTAGGTGAGTAGACCTGAGTAAATTAGCAATGTTTTGAATATTGAAACTCTTTGATAGACATTATGAAAATGTACAGTGATCTGTTTAATTTTTTAATTCTCTGTGAGAGAAAATAATGCATTTTTTATATTATTGAATTTAAAGAAGTATGGAGTATTACAGTTATGTAAAATTGGGACATGATTAACCCTCGAGGGCGAAACATAAGAATGTCAGTCGTTGCCACACGTTCAATCAGTCAGTTTGTACAGTGCTGCTAATCACCTTCAAGGTCATCCAGGTGCTTGCAGTGTGCGGTAGGCTCAGTCAAAAAGCCAGGCCTTGAGTGCTTTACAGAACTCCGGTAGAGACTGGGTTGTACAGAGCTGCAGGAGGAGGTCGTTCGATGCCTTTGGTGTAAGGTAGGAGTGTCCTCCTCTGGTGGTTCTATAGATGCAGGGTGTGTAGGCGGTCGGTAGGGAGGCTGAGCGGAGTTGTCTGGCAAGTTGGCAGAAATTCAGGCGGAGGTTGATGTATGTATGCTAATCCCTGGTTTTGGAGAGATTTGTGTGCGTGGGTCAGTAGCTTGAATTTGCATCTCTTCGCAGAGATTCAGGGGAGTTCCTTGAGGTGCGGGTAGATGCGAGTCTGACATTGAAGGTTGAGGATGAGTCTGGTTGCGGTGTTCTGAATGGCCTGTAGCCTGTTGAGGTGTGTAGAGATACCGTGGTAGAGGGTGTTGCCAAAGTAGAGTCTGCTTGTGACAGTGCGTCTGATGTTGGTGGGGAGCCACTTGAAGATCTTCCGAAGTATGTGCAGCATGAAGAAGCAGGCAGAGGAGCTGCGCTAACCTTGGCTCTCATAGTCCGCTTGCTGTCCAAGATGATGCAGAGGATCCTTTCGTGATCGGACGGGGAGGGTGCAGGTCTGAGTCACATAGGCCACCAGCAGTCGTTCCAGGTGGTGGAGTTTTTGCCGAAGATCAGGACTTCCGTTTTGTCAGTGTTAAGCTTTAAGCAGTTCTCTCTCATCCAGTCGGCGATGCTCATTATGCAGCTGTGGAATCTAGTTCTGGTGGTGGTGAGGTCCTTGGAGAGGATAAGATGATTATTTTTTGCATATGAGATGATGTTGAGAGCCTGGGATGTAATGATGTTGGCCAGGGGTGTCATGAAGGTGTTGACGAGGGTAGGACTGATGGATGAACCCTGGAGGACCTCGCAGATGATGTCCTTGGGTTCAGAGGTGTGAGGAGGTAGGTGGGCTTTCTGGGTTCTTTCAGTGAGGAAGGAGGCGATCCATTCGAGGGTGCTTCCTTGGATCCTGATGTTGTGAAGCCTGGTGATCAGAGTGTGGAGGGATACCATATCGAACGCTGTTGAGGAGGATCGGGCCACCGTTTCTCCTTGATCGAGGAGGTTTTGGATGTTGCCTGTAGCTGTGATAAACGGTGGTCTTGGTGCTGTAGTTGCTGCGGAAGCTGGATTGGGAGCAGTTGAGTAGGTGGTGTAGCTCGAGGTGGGTTAAGAGTTGTTTGTTGATGGCTTTTTCTAGTACTTTGGCTGGGAAGCAAATAGGGAGATGGGTCGGTAGTTCTGGAGTCTGGGGTCAACTGATGGTTTCTTGAGTAAGGGTTTGATCTCTGTGTACTTTGTCTTTTGGGAACAAGGCTGTGGTTATTGTTATGTTGGTCAGGAAGGTGAATTTTTGTCTTTCCCGAGATTAAAGATGGGTCATTTGGTGCCCCTGAGTGGATGGAGTCCAATGAGGGCAGCGGTTTCCTCAGTGGTGAGGGTGCTCCAGGTGGTTTGTCGAGATTCTGTGCCGGTGTTGGTGGGCCTGTGTGAGTTGAGGAAGTTGGTAGGCTCGGGTTGGGGTTCGAAATTCTTGTAGATGGTGGAGATCTAGTCATAGAAATAGGTTGCGAGGTTATCGCTGAGCTTCCGTGACTGCGTAATGCTGTTCTGTGTCTGTGAGGTGAAGAACTCCTTGATGATCCTTAAGAGTTTTTTGTGTGGTTGGAGCTGGAGTCAATGCGGGCTGCTAAGGCCTCTCTCTTCTTTTCTCTTAGAAGCCAATGGTAGGTCATTTGTGTCCTTGGAGGAGCGCCTTCTTCTTTCCCTCTGTTTGCAAGAGCGTTTAGCTGTCCTGAGTTCTTCAGTATATCAACTAGCTTGTTTGAAGGACCTTTTGCGGTGTTTGCTTTTGATGGGTGTGACGTTGTTTGCACAGTTGGTGATCCATGCGTTGAAGTTCTTGACTCCCTGGTCGTTCGAGGTATCGGGTCGGGGTTGGAGCGATTGAGCGAGTCGGTCCATTGTGTTTGTTATTCCATTACAACTTGGTAACCTATAACGCAATTAACACAATGTGTGTCTATAGAAAGGTTAAAGTGACGTGATAGTACAGATTGTAATTCTATCTTCACATAAAACGTGTGTGCGAGCAAAAAGGTGGCCCAGTACCTGTTCAGGTTGTCACTGCCCACAATTCTGGCTTCCCTTTTGGCCTTGTGTTAATTTCTGTTCAGCCACTTTCTATAATTTTCCATATTCTTAGGACATACTTGCTCCTCTCTTCTGCTGAGTATGATCAGCACCAGCACAGTGATCCATGTGCACAAACGATGTCAGCCTGCAGTTGCGATGCAATTGCTCCCTGGTATGGATTCAATTCTCATACTACCTCAGGGGGTGTAAGGTGAATATTGGAGTCCTGATGCCTGCAACAGCTGTTACTAGAGGGTGCAGCAATGGGATGTGGAGGTTAAGTCCTCTGTTTTTATGGGGTTGAGATGTATTCTAGTTTTCATTCCCATCATTGGAATGCTGTGAACTTCTGAATCTTCATTACTGCGCAAGTCAGTAACCAAAAAAAGCACAATTACAGGTATTGTAGCCAAATGCAGCACATTCTCAAATAAAGCGTATCTTTACGTGTATTTAATCAAATGTGCAACCATGTTGTTGTCTCAAAATGCTTGTGCTTTCTTTAACCTCTTAACTAGCGGTAGCGGTAAGGACTGCCCGGTCAGGTACTCTCAAGAAGTCTTGCTTGCTTGGGTAAATAGTAACTACACTATAGCTAGTTCCTTCAAGGGTGCTCCAGGGATGGTATTCAGACTGTTCTCCTGTGCCTGTTGTTGGTGGTCTAGCATGAACCAGTCTGAGTTAGGGACAAAAATTGGAGAGGGAATAGGAAATCGAGCTCACCCATTGAGGCACAGTTTGGCGTTTGTCCTCTGAGAAAGTATGTTTTGAGTGAGGCTAGTGGGGAAAGCCTAGTGATTAGGTGCCTTTATTATAATTCTAGATTGCTTCCCAAACATTGCATGGAAATTTGGGATTATATCCGCCATGCAGAGCCAGACCTAGTATTCATTACTGAGACATGGCTGAATACCCATTCCATGCCTGAACTGACCTTGGCAGCGCCAGTTGGTTATAGGATGCAAAAATGTGATTGTGTTGGAAGGAAGGGTGGGGCATTGCGTTTTTTTTTTATCTAGAGATGCATATAAGTGTGTGAGTGTGTGTCACTTCCCCGTGGGGACTGCAAACTTTTTATCTTTCGGATCTCCCTTATAAAACAGTAACATTGGGAGGAGCAATCCTTTACAGACCCACTGGTTATACGTCTGTTGTCCCAATTTGCTGTAAAATGTTAATACTTTTTTCTTATTGGTGATTTCAATCTTCATTACGAGGACCAGTCGGATTCCTTGAGTAGGACGTTGGAGAATGAGATGCTGATTTTGCAGTTAAAACAGTGGATAAAGTGTCCAACATACAAGGAAGGATACACTCTTGATCTATTATTGACTAATTTAAATACGGTGACTATTCAGTCAATTGATCTTACCATTAGGTCGGATCATTTTCTGATGAATTTCTCCTTCTCTTCACTAAGTTGTGTTCCAGTCAGACAGAGCTCCTCTCCTGTTTTACGGAGATCATGGAGCAAAGTAAACTCTCTCTTTTTTTTTTTTTTACTAATAAGTTTAGTCCCCCTACGATCAGGGAAGAGTGTTCTGTAGAAACAGCGATGCATGAGTCCCTGAAAGAAATGACTATAACCTTTTGTTTATCGTGTCCCCCTAAAGAGATGTAATCCCTCGAGATGACAGTCATCGGAAAAGTGGTACTCAAATGAGTTAAGGACAATAAACAGGAATGCAAACTTCTTGATCTTAGGTGCCGGCGCACTAGGGTTTTAAAGGACTGGTTGATCTACAAAAATGCACTCAAAGCTTATCACAAACAACATAGACAAGTAAAGAGCCCATATTTTGTAAGAAGAATTGAGGAGAACAGTGGATCGTCTATGGAATTAAGATATTTAAGCAATTAACTCATCCAGTAGCTTTGGATCAGACAGTTAGAGCTTCAGCCCCTATTAGTGAGGAATTGCCTGTGTTCTTCAATAACAAAATTGACTTTTTCTTGACATTACCTTGTGTGGCTCCTTCGACCACTAAATGAATCCATCATTATGGCCTGCTTGGCTTTCTAATCTGAGGCCATAAATGGAGTAAAAATATCCACATTGCACAGCGCACCCTCTGTTGGGAAAACTAGGAGTCATTCTTGCTATCCTGGGACCTCTCAGTACCTTTGGCCTACTTGGGCTGCAAGTTGGACGTAAAACCGGCTTGGGAGGCAGAGGCGCTTCCTCACATAGAGGTCAGCTGGTGATGCCAGAGTGCCTGAGCCCCCAGGCAACAGAGCAACGACCTGTCTCCCTGCTTTCTGCCTTCTCAGCTGGTAGTACCCTCAGAGAGCAGAGTTGCTACAGAGTCGTGATTGGTCATACAGACCCAAGTGACAGATCCTTCATTGGGGAACATGATACGAACCTTGGCAGCGACTAGTAAGCGGCCACTGTCGCTGTGAGCCTGGAATGGGCCCAAGCCTGGAAACTGAAATCATGGCGATACAATACTACAAACTGGCCACTGCTTTGGCTCTGTAACACACAGTGCATACTGTATTCATTAAATATTGCAGTGCCTGCCACTACCGCCTACGCCTACTAGATATTAATCTACCAATATTTCTTTCCCTATGCTTCCTGAAACTCATGGGCTGGCCTTGGGAGCCATTGTCATGCCTAGAGTGACACACTACTCTGAAAAGTCTGAGACTGGAAAGGAATCCTCTCCAAGAATTACAGCTTTCATGGCTCTAATACAATGCCCGGTCCTTGACAACCTAGTAGTGCTTCATGCATTTGCTAAATCTTTTGTTCCATCACTCTGCCTATACTGGACAATAAAGTGCTTTCTGACTGGGCACTATTACTTATCACATGATCACTGTTTCACAGACTTCTCACAATGGGCAAAACAGACCCATCTCAGCCCAAACTTACATTTTACTCCAGGAAATCCACCAGAACATGAAAGGAGGAGGATTTGATGGAACCATCTGAAGACCTGACTAACAATTACCCCAAGGCACACGACCTGCACAACATCCTGGAAGAAATAAAGCCCTTACTTCATGGACAGTATGATAGCCTTGACAAACATGACTCCAGATTGGACATGGTGGAAAGACTTGTGTCTGAGGCTGAAATCAATTCTGCTGCAGGGAAGGTGATCCAGACTAAAATTGAGAAAGAGCTTGCATTGATAAAGGCAAAAAATGAAGACTTACATGCTAGGTCAAGGCGGAACAACATCAGAATAGCGGGGATTCTAGAGTCTTGTGCCTCTGTAGTCTTTTGTATAATAGCGTTTAGTAGATCTTCTGTGGCCCGACACCTTCTCCACTTTCTTTGTGTTTGAGCGAGCACACCGCTCTCCAACTCCAAAGCCGATTCAGGGATCCAGACCTCGGCCGATAATTGCTAAACTGGTCAACTATGGGGACCAAGATGGGGCTTTCTGCTAAGCAAGAGAATTGTCCAACTTATGATACTCTGACTTCAAAGTTCGTCTATTCCTGGATTTCATTCTACAGGTGCAGGATGCCAGAAAACTATTCTTACTAGTAAAGAAAAAACTGGCAAGCTTAGAACATGGATTACAACCTGCTATACCTAGCTCATCTCAGGATTAACATGGCTGATAAGGTCTGTGTTTTTTTCACATTCACAACGGGCGATGAAGGCACTACAGAAAGATAGCTGTGCTTGTTTGATGGAGAAAAGGGGGAGATGCGGACATGGCACCCTCAATGCCATGACACAATGAATAGCTACTTCTAATGCCTGTCAGTCGTTCTGTTTTCTTCTGTTACCTCAATTTATATTTCATAGGAAAATAGTAGATACAGTGCTGTTGTTGTCTGCACTCCTGTAAATCAGCTGTGATGATTTAGTTTGTTAGGTTGCGTTTCTAAGCATTTCTCACGTGAAAGATTTTATTTTCTTTCTTTATCTTGGCACAGTATGGTGCATTGCAGTTCATTTCCTGTTGGTTTGTTTTCAATATAGGTATTCAATACCACTATCAGCAGTTCTCATGTCAAATGCTATGGGGAGTAAACGGAGAGGTCTTGAGGAAGCCATCTCCTATTCACTAGTGGCAGCCACTGCTTCTTGAAGTGAGAACGGGGCTCGTAATGCTTTGTCTCATGTTTGCACTGATTTTTTAGGTCTCTCCTAAGCAGCGGTTGCGCTCTCTGTTTGAGCCTTGCTGTATTCCGGTATGGACTTGAAGCTTCGCACACTCTGCCCATATTTTTCATTGGCTTGTATCATAGTCCTTTGTAAATGTTGGCTTCTGATTCGTTAATAGGCTTGCTAGTCCCTCCTTAATACCGCTTTTTCTGCATTTGTTCCCAAGAGGACTGGCCCTTTTACTTGTGTAGTTAAACATATGTTTTATTTACAGTCTGTGAGCACTATTTTCTTTAATAATGTTCTCCTACTGCAGGCACAACATGCTTTCCTGCAACGGTGCCCGCTTTGCTTGCTGCGACGAAGAAAAGAAAGGCGTGCTTGCCAAAGTCTATTTTTTCAGTATTGTAAGCTTTTAGTAAGCAGCACGCCACAGGCGGTGGGCTGCGCTGCTTTCCAAAATCTTACAATATTGAAAAAATAGACCGGCGAGCCGCGACTAAGAAAAGAAAGGTGCGGCTCGCCAAAGTCTATTTTTTCAATATTGTAAGCTTTTAATAAGCAGGACGCCACAGGCGGCGTGCTGCTCAGCTTACCAAAAGCTTTTAATATTAAAGGAAAATAGGCCTCAACGAGATGTGCCTTTCTTTTCATTGGCATGGCTCACTGAAGCTGACTCTTCCTCCCCATTCACTCCCTCTCTTCGGCTGCAGCTGCCTCCTCCCTACTCCCTTAGCTTCAATCATGGCGGCTGCGCGAAGATTCTTCAGCCGGAATCCAGGCTCTGTGCTGCTCGCCATCTGGAGACCAGCAGCCTGGACAGAAACAGAAATCAGTGCATTAGGTCTCCAATTTGTGAGAGTTTAAGCTATTGGCATTGTAAATGACAATGCTTTTTATTTGTCTGTTTTGAAAACTAACACATAAATAAAATGCATTGTCATTTACAATGCCAATAGCTTAAATTCTTGCATTCTATGGTTTTACCCTACCTCTTCTAGTCTCCTATTTATTTTTGTACCATTTCTCTCATGTAACGTAACTGGTTCTATTGTACAGCGCTCTGACACCTTCGGGTAAAGTCTGCACTTTATAAAAATGCATTAAATAAATAAATAAAATGCGAGACTGATTACAGTGCAAATGTTTGTAATTAGCATGGCGCCCGCTTCACGGACCGCCATAAGCATTACTTGTAACTGCAAGGGCGCTGCGCTTTCTATTTCTGCACGGTGCCTGCGTTTTAGGTCTCGGCTGGCGATAGCAGCGCGCATGCGCTGCTCTCGGCATTCGAGAGCTTCTTGGAATCAATACAGATTCCGAAGCTCTCGGAGGCGGAGTTGAAGCCCCGCCCATCTTTTTAATTGGGTAGCGTCATCTTCCAGGCAAAACGCTGGCTTCTGATTGTAAAGGAGGCTTCTTAGTCCCTCCTTGTTGCCGCCTTGTCTCCTTTTGGCCCCGCCTACCGGGATTGGATCGTTTACTGGCGGCGTGACACTCTCTCCTGCATTAGTCCGTACGCACTTTTTTCTTCACATTCGGCTTTCGCAAAGTCAGCCGCGTGTTTATTTTTGCATCGTGCTTTCACTTACTTAAAGTGAAAGCGCGATGGGAAAATAAGCACGCGGCTGCCTTTGCGGTACCGCGCTTGTTTCATCTCAGTTAAAGCCCTGCTCCCAGCCATGTCGCGTGCCTAGTAGGGAAGTCTTTATTTTCCCTGTTTGCTTTGACCGCGGGCACCTTGAGGCCGAGGCTCTGTTTACAAACACACAGTGCAAACTTCAAGGCCGACATGTGAACTGCCACGAAAGGCTTCACGTCCTCCAGGGCGAGCACCTATATCAACACTGCAGCGGCCTTTCAGCGGGCACTGGACGCAGCCAGAGGTGCTGCAAGTTCCCTGGGCACTTATGCTCTTGCGCTTCAGGGACGTGTACTTTATATTTTTTTATTTTATTTTATTATTTGCAATCTTCTTTAGCGCAATGGCGTTGGGGCAAGACGTGTTCTCTAACTTCTCTGTATAACACGCATCACGTTTACAGTCTTCTATAGCACAGACTTGGTCCAAAGGCGCTAGAGCGCTTTGCCAGAGAGCAAGACGTGTTCTCTGTATAACACGCGCACACGCAGCTCCCCCTACACCCCCACACACGCACACTCCAAAAGGGTACAGGCAGGTAGGTTCCTGCCAGCACAAAAGCCTTACCAGAAAAGAAGTAATTCTAAAACGGTCACATTAAAACCACCGTAAAACTTTAGGAAAAAAGAGCCACTAGGTGGAATCGGGCAGTTCAGGTCAACGAAGGCGATGCAGCGACCCCTGCTTTAATTGGTTAATCCGCCGGGATCACCGGGTGTCGGCACCGGACTCCTGCTCAACGTTGGTAGTCACCCCTGTCAACCAGAATGCCACATTTCTAAACAGGGTGAACAGCACTCCCTAGGTCATTACAGAACTTGTTTTCAGCCCTGGACTTTTGAGCTGTATCCTAATGCAGGCTGGGTATTGTAGTTTTGTTTTGCTACCATTGAGCTAGTTAGACTCACGCATCTGAAATCACGGATTTGTATGTGGAAAATTCAGGATTGGAGATATGGTTTCGAATGGGTTAGAGTGGGTTGGGCTTCCAATTAAATGCTACGTTTGTCTCTTTATCTCTGACACGCTATATGATGTATGTCCCGTTCCTCTGAACCTTGCATAACTGAAGTCTTGCGACATAATGTACTTGCCTGGTTTTGTGCGCGCCTCCGCCTGAGGGTGTTCCTGGAAGGGAACGAGTCTCGACGCGAAGGATGGATATCCAGGCTCCTTCCAGGAACTATTTTTGCAGACCGATTTTTTTTTTTAAATTTATTTATTTTTTTATTTTTATTTTTTACTTGTAGGCAGTCATTCAACCTTCATCTAAACACAGTGTAGTTTACGAGAGAACAAAATGAGGAAAGGAGACGTCGTTGTGGGTCTGGGAAATCGTTGGTTTCTCTTTGGTATAAAACAAATCTTCCCTTTTTCTGCGCTTCTTACACAACTATTCTGCAGCAGTGGTTTAACCCCTATACTAACTTCCTGAAGTTGAACGGGCACACACATAACTGCACCTTACCAACTCCCCCTCCCCATTCGCTCGCTCATTCGTCGGTTGCATGACACCGCCCCACCCCCTTCTATAACTTGCCGGTATGCGACTGGTAACTTGCTCACAAATACCTGCAACAAGTGCACTAACCCCCAAGTTAACTTGTTCAGTTTGTAATTTACCAATAATGTACACCGATCAATGCATTAACCCACTGATCTAGTGTGTAAGGATTTAACCAGAAATGTGTGGCATAAACACATCGCTACAGGAGGCGGATTGACTGACCCTCTACACACATGGTTTTATTGTGATCGCCTCACGCCATTCAACCTCTTCCCCCGTTTCCTCCAAGACCACAACTCCCAGCGTTCCGTTGGTATTTTTTCCTGGCACGTGAAGGTGTGGGCGGGGTGTTTCTGAACGTGGCCAGTAGGAACGATGGTGGCGTAGCCCATGCGATGAGCATGTGCTGTATCTATGCAGCTTCAAGGCTGTCGAGCTGGGCTCCCAACTCCGTGAATTTGGCCGGTGCCAGAGACTGGGTAATTAGGCATCATTTCAAGGCGGTAAGGACACTCTGAGTTAATGCACCTGCTGCATAAGTGTATGTACCAGCAAGTTTATGGGTGCAGTTCAAATATAGCTCAGCGGGTTATTGTACCTGCTAAGTCGTTCTGTGTGAAGGTCACAGTGATGGATGAATGATGGGGCTGAAGTGTGCACCCCCTCTGGAAGGTCGCAGTTTGTAGTGCTGCGCAGCCATTCTTCAAAGAGTTTAGTGCTTGGCGAGCTGACCTGTTACAAAGGGAATGAGTGATACAAGGCCAAGAAACATTGCCCTTTGTGGCGGTCTCTGCATCCCCATGTGATGGCACGTGCCGTAGAGAAGCATTGTGTTAATAGCTTGAGATCCCCGCGTCCGTCTGTAGATTACAATATTATAATTTACTTGGTGTGACACCAGTTGCCTCACGTGGCGGCGTTCACTGACTGGTCACTAGTATAGCTGCAGCCAGGGTTTTAAGTGGGAGCAAGTAACATTACACCCTACAACAAGCTAGTACTATTGGCTTTGTCAATGGTTGTTAGTTGCATAACATAAATAAGTAACAACCATGACTTCGTTACATTATAGCATATTGAAAATGCTTCAGTTTTGAAATGATGAGACTATGAAGTAACTATAATGCAGTCTTTGAAGTTACATCAAAGGCTGTAAAGGGTGGTACTGCTGCAGAGTTAATAATTTGGTTTTCGCCCTGATGGTAAGTATAACAAGCATTGAAAATGCAATAGGTCTCGCCTTTGATTAAGTTAAAGCCATTTGCTTTGCTAATGGTATTGTATAGCAAAGCAAATGGCGTTAACTTAATGAAAGGCGAGACCTATTGCATTTTTAATGCTTGTTGTCCCTGTGCTACCCATCTCTCCAGTTCTCAGATTTAGAAACTTTCCAATAACTTTCTTTGTCCCTCTTCAACAGCCGCCTCCCATCCAATGACGCCTTCAGTTCAGTCCTCCTGTTTTCAGTTATGTAAGGCTCTGCGCCACTGGATGTGTATTTCATAAGGGCCGCTTTAATTGGCTACCCGCCCCCACTTTGGCCTTTTCATTTCTAAAGGCTGTGTGTGGTTAGCGTTACGTGTGTTTTTGCTGCCTCGCAAGTTGCCTCCTCCACCTCAGTCATTAAGTCTCAAGAAGAGACTCCACATTTCTAAACTTGAGCGTTGTCTGAGAAAAACAGATTCTGGAAGCGGGGCATTCTTCTGGTGACGTCTTGTTCCGCTCCCATGAGAGGAACTTGTAGTGAAAGAGCCGGTGCTTACAGAGGACCTACAGCGGGAGCACAGAGTAAACCCAAAAATTTAAGTGCAATTGACTGAGATGCGGAGAGTAAAACCCGTGCAGCCTTGCCTTGGCGACTAGAAATGAACACTGCTAGGCTTGCTTTCTGTCGAGTGCAACATTGTGTTTGATGTACTCCGTTTTCCTCTCCGAGGTAGAAAAATCAGTGCTCCTAAAATGGTGTTGCTTTGCTTCCTTGCACAATACAAAAACACATTCACCGTTCCTGAATAACTATTGGAATGGGATTTATTTAATGTTTACATTTTTTTTTTATTTTTAAGAAACCCACTATTTTTCTGTATTGTTGGGGTCCCTTTTGCATTAGAATGTGTTAAAATTCCCAAATAGCTAGATAGCAATGTCACAAAATGTGTGCATATAATTTGCCTTTAATTGCGTGATATGCTGCATAATTTGCTTTTAACTGTTGTGTAATTTGCAATGTTTTGCTGGATATTTTAGTCCGCCTTCTGCTTTGTTTGGTTCTCCAGTTCCACATAATTCTAGTGGTCCTGCTAGTACCATCCCTTGTTTTGTTTCCTGCTTCTTCCCCATGTGCCACTACCTCTTCCTTCCCCCTCAGTGCTACAAAACGTCACCAGCAACCTTTTAAGTGCCGAGCAAACAACCCAGATAATGTTATTTATTATTTCTGCACATTTCACTTGCACATCGGTACATTTCTCCGTGCTTCCAGTGATATCTTCCTCCTTTTTGTCAATGAGCTTACTCTCCAGTATATAAAAACTCAATTAGTGTCACAAATTTTTCAATTCGTAACTTATAGATTCACATACTTGTCAGGCCTCAATTGGTGAGGATGCTAAAATCTTGTCTAACAGTTCTCAATGAAAATGCATTCCACCAAGCAAATGCATACAAAATGTCAATGTCTTGTTGATTTAATTTCCTCGTAAACTCCATCCAGCGCAGCGATCCCTCATCTTTCGTCAGCTCTACTTTAGCCCCGAGGGGCGTCGCTTCTGCTCGTAGTGCTACCTTAAAGGCCTACCTTAAAGTCCCGAGGCCTGCAGTAACTATGTTGTTCTTGCTTACCTTTCACATGTGTTTACTATTTCCAGGATGTTACTTTTTTTTGCAGGCAGCATATTATTTGTCTCCCCTCCCTCATAACCTATTTCCCCTTTTCTGGTTCTCCAGGGCCGTGAGGTCATACAATAGCGCTATGCAAATATCATCACTCCACTGCATACACATAAACAAAAGTAAAACACATTATCATTTTCAACGCCGATAGCTCTAACTTTCTCAAATGCGAGACCTATTGTATTGCAAATGCTTGTTTTGGTTGCCGATTCTCTTTGTTTCTGTTCTTGTTTGGGTGAGCAAGGGATGGGTATTATCCACTGGCAGCTGGGGGTCATAGTGTTGGAGGTAGTGGGAGGGCGTGGGGAGCATCATTTTAAAGGAATCCTACAGTTACATGCATGTAAAGGCAGGTCTTTCTACAGTAAGCATCATATGGGCAATCTTATTTTTACTTCATACAATATAGTTGTTTAGTGCACAAGATTAGTAAACCTTCCCTTAAGTTGCTCACCTGGAACATAAGAGGTCTTCATTACCATAGAAAGGTTTGGAATTTTTCTGTCTACTTGAAGCGACATTCCATCGATATGTCATTCATAGAGGAAAAACACATCACCAAGCAATCTGCCTGTAGTCTTAATAGTAGACACAGAGGTACATGCTATAACTCCACATTTAGCTCCCATGCCAGAGGGGGTTCTACTCTGTGTCAGAAAGTGATGTGGTTAAGGATTATAGACACAATTATAGACCAATATGGTAGATATGTGGTGGCTTTGGGAGAAATCAATGTCCATAGAATAGTCCTTGCCCCCCCCCCCTATAGGGCCAACAATGGTAATCATCAGTTCTGGGATACCTGCAACAAGCTATTGCCTGCTTTCAATGTAATACTTTATTATGGGGTGATGATTTTTATTGTACTCTACACCCAGATCTAGACAGATAGACTGGTCCTCCCAAGTGACCTTTGGCAGCAGTCCGTGAATTCAAATGTATTGTTGCCCGGGAACAGTTACTGGACATTTGAAGACATGGAAATCCAGCTCCTGAAAAATACACATATTACTCCATAGCGCATGGCATGCGTGCTTTAATAGATTAATCCCTTATGTCTAGTGATGTTGCCTTCTGGATGGAGTCAGCCAGACACCTTCTTTGCACATTTTCTGACCATTCTCCTGTTTTTTTTTTGTTTTTTTTAAATAAAAGCAGAGTTTACCTTTAATATCAAAGGTTTTCAATGGCCATTGATACATGGTCAGTACACATGGGAAAGTGTGAGTCCTGGTTCAGTTCTTTGGTCCAAGTGTCATTTTTCTAAGACCTACTGTAACAGTGGCATGTCCTTGTAACTGCGTAACTGCTTTCATAGGTAGATTTATAGATGAAAAATACGTGTTCTATAATTAGTTTCTTTTTTTTCACAATTTTATTGGAACTTTGCAGCAAGGAATTGATAGCCAGTTTGCATAGAAATGTACAACTTTCTGAAATTTAAAAATGGATTTCCAATCCTTTCAACCACCAAGTAAACACATGTATAAACAGTAAAAAAAAACAGTAAATATTTGTTTCTTATTCATGTATTAAAAATGAATGTATTTTTGCTGAGAGCGTAAACACCTACAGGCCAAGTTGGCTGAGAAGCTAAACCGCTCCTGCTGCCCAGTCCCAATCCCCTGCAAAATTCAGTTTTCAGACTAATAACTGGGTATCCTGAGGTGGTGAAAGCAGTTGGGAGTCTTGGAATATTGAAGATGCAGAGCCCTCATTTCATCTACTTTCATACGAGATGGAGAAGTGAGAACGCCTGTGTCCCTCGTTCATTGCACTTTGCAGGGCTGTGGCGGGAGTAGTACCTGGTATGAAGACACAGAAGTGAAGATATCACGTGGTGCTGTAGGACTGAATGGTATGGCCCATTGCGGAGTAAGATGGCCTGCACTGAGGGAGCGTGGCAGGCACGTAGTGTACTGGGCCTTAATTCCAGAGGTTGGATGAGGACTTATTCAACTGGAAGGATCAGAGGAGGGCTATGTATCTGGAGAACACTGAAGAAAGCTTAGAAGTAGAGAGTGCTTGCGCAGCAAAGTCCTGTGTCGAAGATGTGTTGCTCACAGGTGGTTCCGAAGAAGCCATGGGGCTGCGATGCGAAGTCCTAAATTGCCGTCAAGAATGTTGTTGATGAGGGGCTTGCCACTCGAAGGTCTGGGTTGAAGATGCATCGCACAGCGGCGGTTCTGATGCGGCTGCAAAGAGATGTTACACTTCGCCTGTTCTGCTTACTAGACCAGAGCAGGGCTGGCAGAGGAACTTCAGGCCCACTTCCAAGGGTCCAGAACTGGGATGGTACCATGTGGAGGGCATGACCCACAGCAAGTAGAGTCCACGTGCTGGGTTCAAGGTAGTTGGATCCTTTTCTGTCCTTGAGGCTCTGATCAGGAGGCCAGCTAACTAGCCTTTGGAGTCACTGGTGGTCTTGGGACCAATATACAGTTCCAGGCCTTTCGCTCAGGCAGCAGGGCAACAGAGTAACAGAGTAGCAGTCCTTGCAGAGCAGCACAGCTGTCTTCTGAGCTCCCTCAGGTCCATAGACATACTGAAGAGTAGGGTCTGAGGGTCCATTATTTCTACCTGGTGCCCAGTTTGTAGTAGGAGAAGGTTCTGGAGGTTCCCCCCTCAGAGGTGTTTGGAATTTCCCGCCTCCATGCCCTGGCTGCAGCTTGTCTGTGGTCACAAAAGACTAGTGTTAAAATCTTCTGAGAGTGTGCTGGGCAGAGCCTTTGTGATGTGCAAGAGTGCTGAGTGACAGCTCCTTCCCCATATCAAGTCCGAGATGGCCCATCCTGCCCCTTTGTTTCACTGTCTGGGAGCAATACACAAAGCCTAACTGCCAGCTACACCTAGTCTTTTGACCCAGGATACAGGCAATTGACACCAAATGGTTAGGACAAGAAATTGCCAACTTTCTAAAAGTGGCATTTTCAGAATTGTGACTTAAAATCAGACTTTACCATTAAAGAAGGCTTTAAATTCCAATTCTTTAGACACCAAACTCGACATTCCGACCTCCCCTCAATTGAAAGTTCCGACTTATTAAATGTAAAACGGGAACCCACTGTTATTCTATGGGAGAGGGTACTGATTGCAGTAGTGTTCGCTACCAGAACATGTAAAACTTAAAAGTACATGTCCTGCTTTTTAAATACACTGCACCCTGCCCTCTGGGATGTTTAGGGTCTACCAAAGGGGTGACGTTTATGTATTAAAGAGGAAGATTGAGCCTGGCAAAATTTTTACTTTGCCAGGTGGAAATGGCTGTTGAAAATGAACACAAAAGCAGCAATGGCAGTCCTAAGACCTGTTTAACAGGGCTATTTAAGTCCGTAACACAATCAGCGCTGCAGGCCCACTAGTAGCATTTGAGTTACAGGCCCTGGGTACATGTAGCCCCGCTTTACTAAAGACTTACAAGTCAATTAAATGTGACAAGTGGGTTTAAGTTAATTTCACCATGTTTATAGGGGAGAGAGCATGCACACTTTAGGACTGGTTAGCAGTGGGATAGTGCACAAAGTCCTAACCCCAACAAACAAACAAAAAAGCTTCAGCAAGAATGAAGTAGTAAGGCTAAAGGTTTGGGAGAAGATTACAGTAAGGCTGACCGGTCTAACATGTATGTTTTCTGCTTAGGCGGATCTCACAGTATTCATCAAAGATTGCACGTTTATTTTGCCAATTAACATAAAGCCCTCCAGAGCAGTTTATGCAAAGCACTGCTGAGAACTGAAAAATGAAATCGGAAACCAGGGTGGCAAAAATTCACTTAACCAGAAGTTTAACAAGCATTGGCATAGCCAATAGGTCTCGCCTTTGGGACCTTATAAGTATTTAGTTATGCAGCACAATATCCTTGGTGCAACAACATCAACTGTTACATGGCTAAACACTTATAAGGTCCCAAAGGCAAGACCTATTGGCTATGCCAATGCTTGTTTATAACGCAAGCTTCCTTGAGCTTGAAGAGATTTCCATATTGTGTTGGTCTCCCTAAAGTGGATGTTAATAAGAGGCTACATTGTGACAACAAAATATGGAACAGTGGCCTTCTGGCACAAGGGGTAGCAGAAAAGTGTGCCCTCTTGGGTTCTTCTATAGGTTGCAGTTTAGATGGCTAAGCCAGAGCGCTCACATTTCCAATTCCGTGGCTAAGTAGCTCATTCACTCCAGGTTTTCACTTTGCACTCTGGGATATGCAGTCCTGCTGCTCCAATTCAAAAATGAGGTCTATATTTATCAGAATGCGACAAAAGAACCTGGAACGGTCGAGCTACTCGAGGGCTTTAAGACCATCTCTGGTGGGTGTGACATATTCGCAAAAAAAATTAAGTGAATGTTATCTGGACTATACAAGTTCCAAGCAACAATAACATGCATTACATCCATGAAGTCTCACTACAAACGAATATTGTCAAAAGCGCAACCCTATAGCACAGATCAAATCGGCGTGGTCTTCCTGCAGCCTGTAGATGCCTGTTTAGGGCGTGGCGGCTTGTCAGCTGTTACCACGTGGCTGTCTGGGTGCAGCGCACGCTAGACTGAGGCCTAGCCGTCACTTCACCCCTTTTCGTGCAGGGAAAACCCATACCTTTTACATGGGATGGGGCAGACACACGGCAGACCCCAGGGCCTTGAGAGCAGCACATAGACCAGTTAAGTAACAGGCGGTAAAATAAGACAGGCGTGGGCAGAAAGAGGGTCACGCGGCCTCAGGAAGAAGGGCAAACCGGGTCAAACAGAGCGGGTCACGGGACGGGTGATCAGGAACCGGGGCCTGAGGGGTCAGGGAGGAGGGCATACAATGTCCGAAGAGGTTATGTCGGCCATGCAGAAGGACTGGTGGGTGCTGGAAGAGGGGCAGGGCATGAGGTGTCACGAAGAGGTACATGCAGGGTCAGACAGCGGGATATGCACGGTCAGGAAAAGGACATTTATGGTCAGAAAGCCTGTTACGCGGGGCCAGAAACCACCTCTTCCACAGAGATTCTCTCTCTCAGAGATGCGGTGGAAAGGATTATCTGGAGAGAGAATGTAGTTTCAAACATGGAACTTTTAGCCAGAGGTACGACATATGTCCTATGGCGCACACACAAAACATCTGCGGCATCTGCCCAATTCTGGTAACACAAGCCCCTCTGTGGGCATCTAAGAATTTTCCAAAAGCATGCACGCTAAATTAACAAGAAGGGGCGAGCAATCAGCGCCTAGAAGCTGCAGGCACAGGATGTGATCAGGGAGCCCCTGCATAGTCATTGGCGGCCGTAAAGGAAGTATCCGAGTACTCGGGCAGAGGGCTGCATCCTCGTGGTAAAAAGTTATTGGGATAGTGCCACAATCGAGTCGGACATCGGGCGATGTCTACAATCCCGGGAAAGGTCCTTTTGTCAGTAAAACGAGCCAGGGAAACCAAGAGGGCATTGAGCAGAAAGTACACTCGAGGAAAACAAGCAAAAGCACGGCGCGGCGCCGCACGTGTAACCTGAGACACCAGGAATGCAGCTGGCAGCCAGCTGGCAGCCTGTGCGCCCCTGCTCGCTCCCGAGACCCCTCGGCCATGGGAGGGGACATTTCAAGAGAAGGCAGGACATACCCGAGCCTTTGGCCATTTGCGTGCTTCCTTTAGTGGAAGCCTTATGCAAATGGCCAATGAAATGCGTCCCCGGGGAAAAAAAAAACATGAGCAAAAGATGTGTTACATGGAAGCCCTTACTAGAAGCCTCGCAGAGCAGCGCATGCGCGCTGGCTCAGGCGAGACCTAAAAAGGGAGATAACTACCAGTTTCATGGAAGCAAGCTGCTATGGCCAAGGAACCTCACCTTTGGCAATCAGAGGGGTAAAAGCACAAACGCAGGTTCAATGTACTCCTAAATTGAGAACCATACGTAGTGTAGAAGTAACACTACTACTTAAAGCACTTAGAAATGGGGAAATATAGTATGAAGAGAGACACAAAAACAAGTTGTTACGGAGGCATTTTGCTAAGCTTTCCTCGTAGAATTACATGCTCTCTGTGCTCAATAACTAAATCAGAAGGGCTTTAACCCAGAATTGGAACAGCCATCATCTTAATTGTGAAGACGTTTGCAAGAGGGATATGCTTTGCTTCTTGGTTCAGTTTATAACCTGGTTTTAATGCATCTGCATTCCATTTCTCACTCAATTTTTGGTTTTGCAATCTAGTGCACTTATTAGTGACCTACACTACTATCAGAGTAAACCTATTGCAAAAAAAAACAACTTAATTTCCAGTTCGTCCAGAGAGGCAGAGCACAGAAACCATTATGGAAAGCTTTGTGTAGGTTCTAGGATCATATAGTTTCTCACCTTCTATAGCCATCCAACGTTCAGCCATCACCACAAAGGAAACATTCATCTGAATTAACCGACTTTTTGGCTTTGCAATTGTTTTATTTTTCTTCTTATTGCCAATGATGTTTAGCAACAAGCATTCCCAAAGCAAAACGTTCTGCTACTGCATTTCAAAGAAAGACATATTGGCTTTGCCAATGCTTTTTCTTTTGTAGGCACTGCTTTTTAGGTCTCGCCTGGCGTTGGAGCGCGCATGCGCTCCTCGCCTGCGAGAGCTATAGTAAAGAAGTCAGTTTCGAGAAGGGGACTGGAACCCCGCCCCTCCTTTTCATTGGGTAGCGTCAGCGTTTATGTTAAACGCTGGCTTCCCATTGAAAAGGAGGGTTTTCGGTTGCCGCCCTTTGGCTTTTTTGGACGACCCCCAAGGACTCGGTCGCCTGCATTACGGCTGTCGTGACGAAGTTTCTTATCGGAAGCTTCGTCACGCTGCCTTGCACGCGCCAGTACGCTCTGTGATTGGTTGGCAACTTGCAAATAAGCAGTGTGATTGGTGGACCATGTCAACCAATCACAGAGCGTACTGGCTCGTGCAAGCAGCGTGAGCAAGACATGCTGTAGACTCGCTGTCCCAAGGGCGTGTCGATGTTCAGCCTTCGGTTTCACGTCGTGCAGTCTTGTTATACCGGCTGGTTTGGAGGGAGTGGCGGCTGAGGCAAGTCAGTCATGGACCGGGGGTAATGGCCTGCGTTGCGCCGCTTGCACGTGCTGTCCGCTAAGACTTTAAGACCTTGTTTAATTATAATGTTGGTATGCGCTGTACTTAACATGCCTCCTGACAAGATCCCTGGCACTTAATTTTTTAACAAATTAATCAATGGGTGTAATATCGTTTCACAAGCCCCGTCACCACCCAGTGCACGCGTGTACATGTAGCACAGAATTCCCGGGAGCTATAATTATACGCTGAAGTCAAAATCCTTGCTTTATATCGATTTTACGAGTGGACGATCCCGTCCCACCCGGTGCAAACTCCGGGCGCAGCCAGTATTTCATGTGGGACAGGCCGTTCAGCGTTACTTGTATCTCGGAGTGTGCCAGATGTTTACTACCAGATTTAAGTTTTATGGACAACACGAATATTGGCCTTTTCATAGATCAGGTTTTTCCCTAAAGTACAATTTGAACACAGCAATCCGCCACAAACAAACAATATTTCCTCGAAAGTGTGCTACTTTCTCGCGAGTTCCCTTTAAAAATGCTTTCCTTCTCATTATCAAAGCCGGTGCGTGTTAATGATCTTTTCAAATCGGAAAAAATTAAAAGGCGCAGCATTTAAAATGTTAACATAATAACCCACAAGCGGAGATTGCCAGCACATTTTCAGGGCACCGGTGACGTATCACGCACTGCTGGCAGACAGTTGTTCTCAGACACTACCTGCACTCACTGTCCCCTCACAATCGCGCTGCACACACCTTCACCGAGCAGCCCCCCATCGCTGCACACAGCCCGCCAGCAGACAGTCATTACACACACTGGTTCACCCTCTCCTTGCTTCCTCACCACCTGCACGGATGCAACCTTCACACGGTGATTCCATACACTCACTATCACCCGTGCACACATCCACTCTCCCCACAGTGACTTCTTGCAATGTGCGCCCTATTCACACCTCAGCCACACGCGTGCACACACAGTCCCGGTAGACAGGGACTTCCCCCATACAAACTCACTCCTTTCAAGATCTCACTGTGACGGCTCACTACCAGACGCGCACCTCTGATCACTCCCCGAGTTACACCTTCAACCAGTCGCGCGCTGCCCGGCCTGCCTCCCGTGGGGCATCCAATCTCACACCCGAGGAGCGCCCGTTTACACACTTATCACACTATCAGCTCCATTCTTTTGTTGCTGTTAGCCGCTGCCATGGCACTCCTCACTCTGGTAGTGCCCCCAGCCTCACCCTCTTCAATGCCCTCGAAGTCTGCAGCGATCCCCTCTCGTGCACAGCTCCCAGGCACACGTCAGTGCCCTTCTCACACCAGCAATGTCCCCTCTTCCCCCCTTGCAGGGCATCCCTTGCCCCCTGCAGCCCCCGTCCCCGAACCCCTTAGTACCCTTCTCACCCCCGAAGTACCGCTTGTCTACTACAGTGCCCTTTCGCTCCCTTTTGAGCACATCTGTTACCCCCACCAGGCCCTCTCTCGCTCGAGCAGTGCAGCTTTCACACCACCTGGAGTTTTCTCACCTCTAGCAGAGCCCCTCTCACCCTTAGTAGCGCCACTCTCATCCCCAGCAGCACCCCTCACAGCGTCCTCTCACCCCTCACAGCACCCATCACACCCCCGCAGCGCCCATCACACCCCCGCAGCGCCCATCACACCCCCGCAGCGCCCATCACACCCCCGCAGCGCCCATCACACCCTCGCAGTGCCGCTCTTACACCAGCTACAGTTCTCTCACCCCTCGCAGCGCCCTCTCACCCTTAGCAGCACCCCTCTCAAGCTTTGGCAACACTTTTTCAGTCTGACACGTATTGGAATGCATATAAACGCCCTAGATTTCCTTTTGACTCAGAACAACATTGCTTTTAAAGTCTGGCCTCAAGGACAAAGCACCTTCGGTGCTATTTTTTTGTCACCATGTCACTACATAGCACACTAGTTTTCTTTGCGCTGGCGTTTTCTGATGTGAACCAAGTTGTTCTCAAATATAAAGCGCTAGATTACTGTTTGCCACAAAAGCACGGTGTAAAAATACCATATGTAAAGTATGATATATTGTTGTGTGCTCAACGCGGTTAATCATTAGACTGGAATTAGCTTTAATGGGAGCAGCCACAGCTGCTCTCTGGGATGATTTCGGTATCTTATGCACGCTGCGGGTCCACCTCTTGGGCTATTGGCCTTTGCTGAATGGACAAACCTGATGGGACAATATCTGTCAATATGGTTATCTTGGCGCATGGCCAGTGACGAATAATGCAAACCTGATGGGGCAGTATGATGCTTGCATTTTCAAAATTATGTACATCGAAGCCATCGCTGTTGCATATTTATCTTATGCAACTAACAACCATTGACAAAGCCAATAGTCCTGGCTTGTAGTAGATGTAATGTTACTTGTTGTATATGGATGGAATGACGAAGCAGCAAAATACCAGTGGGGCGACACACTATGCCGAGCATGGATTTTCAGTTTGGGTTTTTAAGCCACGCCCTTCATTACATCGATCACGCCCCTCTGGGAGCCCCCACAAGTTTTTTCATTCCACTTAAAGCCCTTCCTCCGGTATAGTGACTTCCTGCTGAACAGGGAGAACAAGTTCACTCAGGCCATCTTACCTGCCAACTTGAACAACCTGCATCGGCAAAAGGCAATAGGTTTCGCCTATATGAAATCTATTGGGTTTGGCAATTTTAAAATTTTTTTTTTTACATATTGCATAGCAGTTGAGCTTTTGTGAAACATGGCTTCATGTAAAAAAAAAAGTGCTATAATGCGCGCACCGTTGACTGCGTCATAGTGCTTTTTTTTTTTTTTTACCATAAGCTATGTTGCGCAGCAGCTAGAGTGCTGTGTAATATGTAAAACAATTGACAGAGCCAATAGATTTTGTTAAGGCGTAACCTGCTGGCTTTGCCAGTGCTTGTTGTCGGTGGTTGGAAGGGGGCAAGAGTGTCTTGAGCAGCCTGGTCAGGACACGGCTGCAGCTCATTTAAAATAAGCATTTGCTTTGCAGCAGGTCTCCCATTACTGAAAGTTTGAGTTATTGGTGTTGCATTATTATTTGCAACGCCAATAGCTCAAACCTTCATTAATGCGAGACCTATTGCATTGCAAATGCTTGTTTCCTTTGAGTTTAAGCACTCTACCAGAATTTGTATTTTTTTCATTGGGCTCCCTCATGTCTTTTGGCCCTTTCTACCCCCACTCTGTTGTTGCTTGCAACTCCAGCCTGCCCTCCCTCCATTGTTGCTTGCAACTGCCACACGCCCTCTCTCTATTGTTGCTTGCAACCCCCAACATCCTCCCTCCATTCTTCCACTCAACCCCATTCTTCCTCTTTTCCTCTGTTACTTGCACCCCGCACAACCATTGTTACTAGCCACTCCCAAACGCTCTCCCTTTGGTTTTTCCTTGCCCCCACCATAACAAAAAACGCTATAAAACTGCCTCTTTGGCTGTCTCATACCGCTTTATTTTTAAGTTTCAGCCATGCTGGGCAACAGCCACGCTGTAATACAACATTGTTAAAACATTGGCAAATCCAATATGTCATATAGGCGAAACCTATTGGCGTTTCCACTGCTTGTTTTTTGTGGAGCAAGAACCTAGAACTCCAGTTCTCGCCACCCACATTGCATGCCCTTGATGGACAGGGAAGCCATCCTGCAGGTACCGAGGTTGCGGTGCAGTCAGTTTCCAAAGGCGAATTCTCTTTTTCGTGGGCTTCCCACAGGCAGAGCAACAACAGGGTAGAAACTTTGATGTAAGGAAAGAAACAAAGTCGAAATGAAAAATATGTGCCCGTTCGTATTTCTCTGCTCGTGCGAAGGTTGTAACTGAAGGAAAATCATGGCACTGCCTCTCTTCTGACAATTTCTTGGACTGGCTTGAGGGATGGCAGGCTGTAGCAGGTCCAGGCCCTGCTCCATTGCAAGGTACTTAGAAGGACAATGCCACTACAGGATCAGATGTTTTGGATGGTCTGATCGTGGAGTGATGGTGATGCAAGCGGCGGTATATGCAAAAGAAACAATTGATGGACGGAATGCTGGACAATGCAAACATTCACCCCCAGTCACAAGGATCTGGGTTTAATCCATCATTCTTTTGCTCACCAAACCACCCCAGTTTGGACCCAGCCATATGCAAATCAGTCTTGACCCTGTTCCTAATGGGAACAGTCCAGCCCAAACTGCCAAGCCATGTCCTCCCAGGACCGGAAACAAGCATCCTGGGACCAGTTTCAGGGCATCACCCTTCATCAGCCAGGCTAGCTTGAATCCAGTGGTGGTGTGAGCACGGGACCCACGTCTGGGCATACCCTTCCCACTTAAGGCGACCTATGCAAAAGAAACAATTGATGAACTGAATGCTGGACAATGCAAACATTCACCCCCAGTGGGTCCCGGGCTCACTGTGCCACTGGATTCAAGCTAACCCGGCTGATGAGGGGTGAAACCCATTCCGTCCATCAATTGTGTGTCTTTTGCAAGCGGAGGTATAGGCACAGTGAACTAGTGCATGGCTGCATAAAGAGTGATGTACTGTAGCCTAGCCTACCCGAGGAAGTTTCGCAAGATCCATGAACAATGGATGAACCGCCACAGAAATTCCTAAACGGCCTGCATAATTGTAACAGTCAGCTGGTACTTTTGAAATGTTAATGATCTAAAGTATATCAAAAAACAATGACCCCACAAAAAAGATGTAGCTCATGTTAGATATGAGTACTATACATAATTAGTGCGGTGCAAGTGATTTCAAAGGTCTGACCTCAGACTTCTCTAAATGCAAAAAAGGAGCGTAAATTGTTAGAAAAACTGCTTAACTGTTTTGAGAAAATGTATTAAGGTATGCAGGAGTTGCTCAAGTAGAAAAGTTTTCCACAGAAGTATTATGCCATGCCAAATGCTTACGCCCGTTAAAGCAGAAATTGGATGAGTGGAAAGGCAAGGCAGGGGGGTACTAACCCATCTACAGTCCTAAAACAAACAGGCATGAGAACGAAATAAAAATCGTGTTTTTTGTTGTTGTTTTTTTTAAATCAATTCAAAGCATAGAAAGACATGCGCTGCATGTTGTTGTCGTGTACTTTAATGTGTTTCTTCTTGAGCTCATTTAAAGTCATTACCACACTGCTACTGTGACGTTCGCTTATTTGTGCATGTGTATGTAGTGATTTTATTAGTGGGACTAAAGGCCAGAAGTCTTGAAAATGATTCGCATAAACAGTGCATACGTTTAGTCCCATTATTGGCAACACACCCCACCCACACCACAACAGAGTATGCATGCATAAATAAATACACAACACAACTTTTGTTTGGGAAAATATTGCTGCAGGTTTATTCCATACAAAAGTATGCAAATATGGTGGGTTATCTTACGGGCGATCCAAGGGCAGGCAGCTGTACCACTCTATGCTGCCCTGCCCGCCTGATGAGCCAAGCACTGTGGAGAATCCAATCAGCGCTACCCTTATGGGGGTGATCCCCTTACTGGATCACGTGACACATTGGTCCCTTATTACTCACGCCCCTTTCGGGGCGGAGCGTAGCAAGGCAAGCCCCCGGTTGTTCAGGCCCACAACCGCCTGAAGGACTAACGGGGCGCCGACGTAATTGTTCCAGGACCCTCCCATGAGGCTCCTGGGATTTGGCTCTGGCACCCCTATTGTGCCCACGCAGAGGTACCCTTCTGTACCCATCTGCTTCCAGATCGCCCTGTAACTCCGCCTGCAACGACAAAAGAAAAAACATTACAACGTTCTATGTACTTTGCCTGCCAACCCCACGCCGGGTAAGCGGTAGGGTGGGAGACGGCGTGTCCGGCGCAAAGAGGACTCCAAGATGGCCAGGGGGAGGCATAAATACCTCCCCACCTCCTCTGCGTGCCGGAAGTGACGCGTCTGGAAGGGGACTCCTCCTCGAGCCCCGCATTCTTAGTGGGGGTGGGGAAGTGCCCAAATGGCACTAAAGGGGCCGCCCGTTTAAGCGGGCAGCCGCATAGTCCCATTATTGGCAACACACCCCACCCACACCACAACAGAGTATGCATGCATAAATAAATACCTAACACAACTTTTGTTTGGGAAAATATTGCTGCAGGTTTATTCCATACAAAAGTATGCAAATATGGTGGGTTATCTTACGGGCGATCCAAGGGCAGGCAGCTGTACCACTCTATGCTGCCCTGCCCGCCTGATGAGCCAAGCACTGTGGAGAATCCAATCAGCGCTACCCTTATGGGGGTGATCCCCTTACTGGATCACGTGACACATTGGTCCCTTATTACTCATGCCCCTTTCGGGGCGGAGCGTAGCAAGGCAAGCCCCCGGTTGTTCAGGCCCACAACCGCCTGAAGGACTAACGGGGCGCCGACGTAATTGTTCCAGGACCCTCCCATGAGGCTCCTGGGATTTGGCTCTGGCACCCCTATTGTGCCCACGCAGAGGTACCCTTCTGTACCCATCTGCTTCCAGATCGCCCTGTAACTCCGCCACAGCTCTGGAGGCGGCCACCGTCGCCTAAAGAGCCCCCCACCAAAACAGTTCCTTTCTCACTGCAACCTGCAATTTCCCGGGCCTCCTTCATGTCCAGTAGGGACAGATCCAAGCCCACCTGTGCCAGGTGCACCCCAACTTTGTCAAAATAACCTTTGGTGTTCGCCCGGCATAGCTCATGCCTGATGAAGCCAAAGCCCCTTGCTCTGCAAACTTGCGCAATGAGCGGTTTATCCTTCTCTGGGAATGTACCAGTGCCTCGCATTACCTGCAAGAATGTGATGGCCTCCCAGGATGGGGCTCTACTTTTAAACATCGCTGTATTACCCTTCAAGCTGATGTGGCTCCCACCTCCTGCAACCTGTAGTTGCAGTCCTTCTAGCATTTCGTGCTCCCTAACACCTGTTTCGCCAAATTATGGAACAGCAGCACACTTGCTTAGCAGACCGCTTCCACAACCAGCCTAATATACTCTGGCTATGCGGACGGGGCATTTCATGCATCACTGAAGCAACCCGTAACCTGCCCCGGGAGCAGCGTGCACCTACTTTGTTGAAGTTGGCCAGACATGTGCCCAGACCTTTGCGATTAATAAAACCCTGGCGAACAAGACTGTTCGCATAGCACACACCATTGCGGTCACAGCAACCATCTGGAGTGACAACTTATGCCACCTACCAGGCTTGCTTAACTAAAGCTCGATCACAGATACACACATACCTGCTAACCAGCTGTGACCCTTAATGCTCAACCCAGCTAAAGACCTAGTACTTTGCTTTTCCAGGGAATATTGGCCTCCACAGGATCAAGCCGCACATGAGCATATGGCCTTCACCTACTGGGCCGAGGCGCAGTGTGTGGTCTGGAATTGACAGCAATGGTGCTCCAAACACATTTCAAGCCGCTATTGGAGCAACGGCACACCTTCTGGCCTAACCAACTGACGCATGCCCACTGGCTAACTTGCCGCTGCGAGATTTTGATCTTAACACCACGCACTTGCGGTTACTGGTGCACATCCTCTATAGGTCTTACCCCCACTCTATTAAAGCAGTTTCCCGCAATGTCCCTTCTGCCCCTGTACGGGCGGGAAAATACCTGTAACATTGCAAATCCCACTGCACTCACATACTCGGGCAGTACGGTGGGGGAGAGGGGTCCTTAGAATTGGTTCTGCTACATTGCCTGGCCTCCTAGCCCGCAAACACCCTCGTCTGACAGCAGACTATCTGCCGTGTCGCCCGTGCAATGTCCGCACCCTGGCGCAAGACGTCCCGTTCTATACCTCAACTAACAGGCTACCTTCAGTGAGGCTGGAGTGAACCGATGTATGTTGTGCCTCTGACCATCAGAACCTAGGTTTACTTTGGCAATGGGAAAAAATTGTTGCATCGGTCACCCTTAAAATAGTGTCATGTGCAGTTCTTTTGCATTATACCTGCCGAGTGTGCCTGGTATAATCCTAGACACCCCCTGAGTGCCAACCCGCTTTGACCCAAGATTCCAAGCACAGACCCGGTACACTTGGTTACCCCGGACAGACTTACTTGCCCTCCACCGAAATCCATGTGTAAGGTAGCTGGTCCCTGATTTAAATTCCTAGTAGTCTATGTGTTATGCCATACACCGTTTATGCCTTTTATAAAGCAGTTAAACCGTTCACACACAAGACCCTCTGGTAGCAAGACCAGTATAACCTGTACATGGAATTTAAATTTTCCTACCAACTGCACTGAGGGCAAGCCACACTCACTGCTACTGGTGTCTGCCTAATCGGCCCATGGAGGGTGTAGCAATACTGCCCGGTTAGCAAGTATGCCCACTGTACCGTTGTAATTTAGTAACTCCTGGCACTGACAACCGCAGGTGCCTAATACCGGGCTGTGTGTATGCGGCCCAGGCACCTAGGCAATAGGCTTGGTGTGGATGGGTTGTTAACAATGCCTGGCCATAAGTGTAATACCTTTGACAAACCTCTCCTGACCAGCATCTATATAATTCTTTAACATATTTACTGTTTTTTGCCACATGGCACTCTTCTGGTTGGTGATACGGAACCACCTACCCAGCATAAGCTGACAGTCCCGCGTTACCGTCACACCACCTGTGTCCCTTGAATCACCCTACATCCTCCTGTGTCACCTGACCTCGGTTCTAGAGTGCACTTACTTCGCACTGTTGACCAGACCATTCCGCAGACCTCTTTGCTTGCTAGACCCTGGTGAACACATTAATGGTGTCAAATATGGTTTGAAACAATATATGTATGGTGCCCACTATTGGAGACAACTCACCCCATTGTGGAGTGGCAACTACACAGGTGCCTACTCAAGTCACCCCACAGACAAGTTGGCCCTGACTACCTTGTGTTCTGGTGCCAGCTTTGGAAAGAGCCTTGCCTTCACTTGCTGACCCCTGTGAAACACACAATGCCCGTGCTCTGGCCGCAACGCGGCGATGCCCTCGTGCAGCACCGAATCCCTGGTCAAATAAGAGGGCCAACTCCAACTACTTAAACCTACACCTTGACCATGGGTGGAGTCTGGCTCTCCCCAAACATCTGCTGGTGTAACCCACGGTCACGCCTCCTGTTCACTTCAATTTAGTAATTCATGGCACTGACCACCACAAGGGGCCTAATACTGGGCTGTGTAAATGCGGCCCAGGGTGACCTTAAGCAATCGGCTTGGTGAGGATGGGTGCGAACAATACCTGGCTGAAGTGCAAACTCTTTGACACTCACTCCTGACAAGATGAGCCCATGCAGGTAGAAGAAAGTTATCCAGTTTATCCAAATTAAATGGGTAACATCCCGGTTTGTGCCCACCTTAATGTGCTATGCTGGGAGCAACTAGTCACCCCACATACCTTGTTTCCCCAATTGTTGGGACAGCAGCACCCTGTTGGCTTCCAGCGTACCCAACCCGCCTGGCTGGTCCCGCTCTCCAGGCGGGGCCTTAGAGCTTAACGGAGCAACATGGAGCCTACCCTTGGTTCTAGGATGCACTTTGCCCAGTAGACCAGTTTGCACCAACCTTCTTGATTGCTAAACCCTAGTGAACCTCCTAATGGTGTCACATCTGGTTTGAAAGGGTATGTATTGTGCCCACTATTAGCACCACCGCACCCTTTCGTGGAGTGACAACTGACAGACCACCCTGCAGCTGACCATGTTGCTTAATACGGCCCATTAATGCCCTTGCCTGTCCTTCAACGACCCTGGCAACATAATGCCCAGCAGCTTGGTGAAGGGGGTTTTTGGTCCCAGCGTACGACCCAGCTCATACTAGTTTGCACAGTCCCGGTTAGCCTAGGTGAATGGTCCCTCTGAGCTCTGTGTGGGGCCTATTTCACACTTAAACAAATGCCTATTCTCCTGAATTTAGAGTGATGCAAGATTGAACTGGCGGCTACCATTCTCACTCACGCCTGCATATACTAGGCTCAGAACACGGAACACTTGCTCTATGATCCCTTGGATTCCAGCCTGGCATTCCTATGTCCAGCTACGCCAATCGATAATTGGCTCTACTTGATCATACTGACCGAAGACACATCAACCCTGCGGAAACCAGGTGGGGATGCTAACCTGCCCCCAAACTGCGGAAACCGCAGCAAGTGCAAGCTTGCGAAAAACATGAAAAGCTGCCAACCAGCAAGCCATCCCCAGCACCCGGGGGGCATGCCGCCATTCCTAGGCTTGTACCCTGACGAGCTTAAGAATAATAATGGTATCGAAGGACCCATCTGAGCGCATGCTGGGAATGCCAACTGTTCCTTAATACATTGTAGCCTGTTTGTGCTTTGGCTTTAACTTTACTGCTCCAACCCAGTTTGACCCCAAAACTTTGAAACATCCTTCGCAGTAACCTGCCCTTTCGTAGAACATGCCCTTAATGGTACATGACGTTCTACAAGCACTGCACAGAAATCCCCCACTGAACAGCGGCCATTCTGCTGAAAGCCCTGTGTGCCTGGGGGAGGGGAGTGCTACAAACCCTCAAGTCCTCAGGAAGCTCCCTCACTGCTGCAAGTGCCCCAAAGCATTTATTATAAAACCTTTAATGGGTAACAACCCGCCTTGCGCCCACCTTAATGTGCCAGGCTGTGAGCAATTAGGTACCCCACATAGCTCTTCCCTATGAAAGGATTAAACAAACGGGCCAAAGCACAGTGCACAGGCAGTGAGTGTGCCCAATGAGACACCCCCAGTTCTGTGTGATACAAACCTTAACGCACTGTGTGCCAGTTTGTGCATATAATTCTGGGGTGACTAAGCTCTAATGTGCCCCTTTTCCTGGATGATCCCCAGTACCAGGGTACAGACTGATGACCGAGTGCTGCACCAGCCAATAACATGTAGCCATGGAGTGAATTTACGCTCTCTCATGCCCTACAAGGCCGCTCGGTGTGCCACCTCGCCTAAACCAAGACATGGGTGGATCACCATGTACTTATAGCCTGCAAACCCATCCGTCATCTGCACTGACGGATGCTGTGCCACCAAGCTGGCGTCCCTCCCCCAGCATATGTATCACATACAACAGTGCTAAGGTATCCCAGTGTGCTAAAATGTTAGCCAATGTATTTGGAAATGAGGACATGGAGTACAACATGAGCAACTATGCCCGCCCCATCTGAAATAAAATGCCTACTGTACTGGTAATTTTCGGCATTTGTGCCCCAACCACATCTTCCCAGGCTGTTGAAAGATAGCACACCTTTTATGAAGCTCCTGGGTTGGTGAAAACGGAAGTATCTCCCCATAACATGTGTTTATTGATACTGAACTTAATGGTGATTGACCTCGGGAGGATGAAAAGCTAGGTGAGGACCCTACACCGCTGAGTGAGCCCACAGCATTTCACAACATTCCTATAGAATTTCCATTTCCGAGTAATTGTGAATATGTTCACCCCATGGTATCTTGGTGCTGAACAACAAGGGTATTGCTGGCCAAATCAATGGTACTCATATCATTGACCTCTGAAGGATGCAGTGCTGAGTCCCCGCAGTGTCCCAGGACCTCACAGATTTCACATGTTAAGTGCTTAAATTGTAGAACCATGCCAGGACAGACGTCAGTTCAGTTGACACCACACATTGCTCCTGCCATGCTGCCAATCATACCATCACAACTACTAAACCTGACACTTGTGCAACTATATGCCAGGGATCCCGACAGGCGGCCACTTCGTTTTACACCACACATTGCTCCTGCTGCCAATATACTAACCCTAACAGTTGTGCAAGTGTGACAATACAAGCTATTCCAGGCCAAAACTATACGAATGGCTTGTGCAGCAGGCAATAATAATGTTAATGTATTTTGAATTAATCCGTGCCCGTTGCGGTCATCTCTAAAATAGACAAGACAGCGCCAACCTGTGGCGGACTGTCCCAAGCGCTGGTGTAACAATTGAGTAATGGTGCCACGCACCAGAAACCGCTTGGTCAAATTTAGCACAGGTAAACTTGATGCTGTAATTTACCCTTAGTAGGCCATTGCAGCACTTAAAGGACAAAACAGTTTGTGCGAAGGACACGCGAACAAGCAAGCAACAAGCTGCCAGGTGGCTGTTTATGGCAGCAGACACATTTCTTCTGGTGCACATGACCGGGAGCATGCTTCAGCCTAAAAGTTCATCATCCGAAAAGATTTGACAAGCAGCGTCCCTCCCTTCCCCCAATCCAGAAGCACACCAAAGAAGGGAAGTATGTAGCTCTAAAGGTGCTGATTATTTTGACAGCATGTCGAACGCAGACAGGTGTCACTACTTTCTCACACCATCAACCGAATGTAAAACACAACAGTGCCACCCGGTGGCTAAAACCCGTGACAAACTGCTGAGCCCCCTGTCTGGAGCCCAAAACCACCAACTAAGGACAATGCCAAAGCCACTCAGACTCCGTTGCTAAAAGGGCCCAAACATTGCAACTAAAGCCCCAAAACCGACTCTAGTCCCGCGCTGCGGTACGAAATACAATCAATCGACCTCCACCAATGAGGCCCGGCAACAACATGAGTCGGGTCTGCAGATGCACTGGTCCCGCGGGACCCACCTTGGCTGCATCAAACACACCAACAGTTTCTGTTGTTCCCTCGCAGTCAAGGGGCCCACTTTGGTCAGCTAAGACAGCAACCTAATGTCCCCGTGGTACTTCGGTGATCTACTTCACCCCTCTCCCCTCCCCATGGGAGGCATGAGGTCCAAGACAACTTCCAAACGGTCCGGAACAAGCGCTGAGAGGCCGAGTTCAAAGCATCCAAGTCTCAGTTGGGACTCGCCCGAGGGAGGTTTACAAACGTGTGGCAAATGTTAACGGCTAAGCAGTAAATTGCGACACGGTAGGCACACTGGCACGTTTCTGATTCCATTTCCATCTGGATGGCAATCATGGAAAACCATAGGGTCCAGCAGTCGCACCGGGGCCGACGGTGCCACAACACTTACCCTACCACTAGGATCCGCAAATTCCGATGTGCACCACTATTTCTTCGCTGTAACGATGAACTTCAGGCACGCCCTCGTAGCCGAGGCGCCATGCTGCCAAGCCGTAGTGCAGTGTACAGTGCTGACGGGACGACTGAGACAGAGGGCGCGCCTCTTTGCTCACAGCTTTGTCTCCGTGACCAGGATTACTTCCACCTATGCAAATAAATGTGGTACACAGCATACGCAAATTATTAGGCAAGCTCGCTCTGTGCAATTGGGAAAGGTACTTCCGCCAACCTGTAGCGCGTTACCACTTGCCAGTGCTGCTTAGCATATATTCCACCCCCCTGAAAATCACGGCGCTCCACTAGCGCGAGCCGCTCCTATGCGGAAAGCGTGCCCCTTCATTCACCCCGTGCCTGATAGCTCCAGGCCAGACCTGCCCCAAATACCCGCACACAGGGACAGCCGGCCCTAAACAGCCCTGTCACCTCTGCCCCTGAACTCCGGTGAGGTATTCGCTTGTTGGAAACAGACAGGGGGGGGGGCGCCTGGCCGGTGATTGTCTGGCAGAAAATGAGTTGCCCGGGAGGACAGAACCTCCATGTCTGTCGGCCCACCCGCCCATCTGACCCTAGTCGCTGCAAATTGCTTGCGCGCTCCGTATTGGGGGGGGGGTGCCAACTCTCAGAACCTCAGGAGACCGTACCGCTGGAGGGGGCTCCTGCCACCGCGGGGTCCAGCTCAATGCCATGGGTCACAGGCACTCCCGGCTCCGGTAACCACCTCCCCACTGAGGTTGGTGACCGAGTGTCCAGCGTCATTGCCTCAACGGTGAAATTCCTACCCCTCCCTCCGAGGGTGCCGCCTGCGTGGGCGCGGGCAGCCTCAGTGCCAGGAAATATGTGCTGCCTAAAACGGGCGCACTTCTTCAAACAAAGGCATACCATGAGAGGCGTGCTAGCGAAAGCTCCACGACACTCTAATGCGAACTCCCTGGCTAAAAGCACAGACCCGTCCTTCAACCGGAGAAGACATGCGTTAAATAAACCCAGAACACGCTCCAATGCGCTACTGCTTGCGGGGAACATGCTGGCTGAAACTGCTGTCAGCTCTCAAGATGAGCCCGATCGCATCCCGACTGCCGCCTCAACTTTTTGTAAAAAGCAGTAACAGACAAACAAAATCGAACAAACACCGGACCAGGGGAGCTGCACCCCCCCCCCCCTCCCTGGCGGACACCAAGCAATGGCCGGGCGGTGGCAGAGTTGAACGTTGGGGGAGGGGTACATGGACTAACCTAACCCTGAGATGCAGCTCCTGGATCCGACACGACGGCGTGGGGGAATGCGGCCAAAAGAGAACACATTGGCCCGTACGGGGATAGAACCCGCGACCTTGGTGTGAGTAGCCCACGCTGTACCAGCGGAGCTAACCAGCCTTGATTGCGAACCCCCCCCCCCGTTTCCCCCAAGGCCGCTTCTTCGCGGTACATGCGAATGCGACAGCTGCAGAGCCGGTGAGAGGAGTGGGGGGCTGCGCATAGAGCCACCGTGGGGCCTATCGTGGACTGCTGAGCGCTGCAGCACAGCCCAATCCCCCGAGATGCCAGTCCTGCGAAAAGCGCAGCAGGCCACCCGGGAAGGTCCGACAGAGGTAAAGGGCTTTAGGGAGCCATGCCGCGGCCCCCAAACTGGCGCCCCGCATGGGTCTCTTCCCCAGGCCCGCAACGCCAGGCCCCAGGACAAGCGGCTGCCCCGACGCACTGCAATCCGTGCAGGGGAGGACCCGCGATCCTAGCACCGGGGCCGCTGGCATAAAGGAGACCAGTGACCAGGCCCAAGCCCCGCCACCCGGGAAGAGCCGCGCCGGCTCACCGCATGGCCTGGCTGCTCCAGGTTGCGGGTCATCCCTCGCGATGCTGCGGGGTGCCCCCGCCACCCACCTGATGCGTAAACAGGGGGGGTCCGTGTATGGCGGACATCAGGAGGAGCCAGAAACGCTCCTCAGCCTGCGGCCGACCGGGCAGGCCAGCGCAGCATGCGGCCGGGAGTCAGACCCCCTGTTTACCCTGCCCCCGTCATAACCCAACCTGCAGGTCCCGGCAAGGCGGGCCTCCTGCGAGGGCCAGGCAACTTACACTGGGGCGGGGTCCCACACGAACCATGGCCCGCATGGTGGGACCCGGGGGGGAGGGTGGGGGATCCGGGTGAGGCTCACCTCGCTTCCAGCTCGCCCGACCACCATAAACGATTCCCGCATCAACTCAGCTGCCCGACCAGCAGACGGCGTGTCCGGCGCAAAGAGGACGCCAAGATGGCCAGGGGGAGGCATAAATACCTCCCCTGCGTGCCGGAAGTGACGCGTCTGGAAGGGGACTCCTCCTCGAGCCCCGCATTCTTAGTGGGGGTGGGGAAGTGCCCAAATGGCACTAAAGGGGCCGCCCGTTTAGGGTGGCCCCCTGCGGGGGCCGCGGGCAGCCGCATTTGTAGAGATGGTAACCTTTCAAATCGGAATAGTCCTGGTTCATGGAAAAAGGAGGGGCTAGTGGGACAATGCAAGGCATAACGGGCACTCCTTGTAAGCATGGGGCTATGCCATAAACATATAATGAAATGCCCCTCTATCCTCACGCAGATCCTAACTTGTCCCCTGTGCAGTGGTTTTAAAGGAATTGAGGCCTACAAATATCGGCGACCCCCTTCTGAAAAGCCAAAGTACTGTGAATGGGATTAGAACACTTTGCAATGCCAGTGCATTTTTAAGAATGCAATCCCAGGACTCTGTGAATTTCTGTTGAAACATTAAATAAACAAAACACAAAATGACGTGATGTGCCCTAAAAAACTTTGTCGGTTTTGAGCATGCTAAACTTACTTTGTGATCACAAAAGAATTGTATTTTGAGTCCCTCTTAAACAGTGGCCATGCGCTGGGGTATGAGCAAGTGTTCTTGGACGTTTGCTGCCTGCAGTAATATGCAGATGAATGGAGGACTTCCATGTTTTCTAATAGTTATTTACAGTTAATTGCGCCAGAATGCTCCTGTAGTAAAGCGACATGTGAACTTGCCTAGAAAGATCCTCTGTGTTTTAATTAAAGTGTTTCTGGTCGGATTTGGTGCTTGGTCAGAAATACTGTCTATGTATAGACAGATCTTGATCTTCTCTACTACCACTTAGTCCCGTTATGCGTTTTGTATTGTTTAATGTTATTTGATGTGTTGCCACCAGTGAGAAATTGCAATGTTCTATTTTTTATCTACAAACTAAATGCAGATAATAACATAATTTTTGTTTCCATTCAGCCAACCAAAGGGATATTTATGAGTGTGTTCCTGATTGTTTTACCGTTGGAATCTATGGCTCATGGCCTTTTTCATGAATTGGGAAGTTGTCTTGGTGGAACATGCGTTGGATATGCTATTGTGATTCCCACCAACTTCTGCAGGTACAGTATTTACATATTTATTTCTAGATGTTTTGCTCCACATTGCACGTCAGCTTTTGCCAAGTCAAAACAATGTACTATTTAACAATGACTATACTTTGCGTTACTGTGGCCCGGAAGGGCCTTCCCCCAGTGACTGCCATGTTACAATCTTCACAAAGTGACTGCTGATTTAAGATTATGCATGTGGGTGAGTGAATATCAACTATGTGTAGTATGTTGATAGGAACTCGAATTTGAATGTGATTCGAGGTAGACCTGTTTCTCCTTCTATCACTGTGACCTTCATACCCAAAACCTATGATGGAACAGTGAAGATTTTGAGCATCTTTCATTGGACCGTCTAATGTTGTACCCCTACTTATACACAAATTTGTTTATTAGGGATTAGAGTTTTTGCCACTAAGGACTTTATATCTTCAGGCAGCTCACCGGTGGCTAAGGCCTTAGTTCCTCTGGTGGAAGACCGCCCGTTATGTTTAGAGATTCCTGCTAGGCAAGTTGGAATCTTTGTGCATTGAGTGGAGCCGCTACTGTGATGACTCTATTGGAAGCAATAGCGGGTGCTGTGTTTGATGGATGTTTGATGGACCTGCTCTGCAAAGTTTGTTGTTTTCTGAAAAAAGACCCTCCAGATCTTATTTTCAGAAAATGAATTAGCAGTAGCTCTGATGCACTGGGAGATTTAACCATGCACATGGCTGCTATTCTGCGTTTTCTCTACCCAGGTAGAGAAAATGAATGACTGACGCACCTGAAATAGTGTGGGAGAGTTTGACTGTGACCTAACCACCCAGTGGTAGATTGGCTGTCAATCACAGGTTTATGCCAGCAGAGCCAGCTCAGTCTCTGCTACTGTTTATCCAACTCTTCTTCTTACTCTTAACTAGAGGTAGGGAACCTTATGTTTGGCAAGGCGGGAGCACCACCACTCTGCCAAACACTAAGTGACCCCCTTACACCAAAAGATTGGCCAAAAAACCGTAGCACATTTAGATAGATAACTATATGGCAGCGGTGGAGTTTCTGTAATTGGCACATCCAGGATGAGTCGGGGAGCCTTCGTCATAACACTGAACATATGGTATCAGATAGGGAATTCCCCAATTGCTGTATGTCTATATTCTTATGGGTCAAGACTACTAGCTGATTGAGTTTAAATAGGAGCGTCCAGTTATGTCATCTTGGGGACATCACCTTACATGGTATCCAGATTTTACAGTTTCTTTTTTGAGTACCGAAAGCCCCACTGTATTGTGCTGATCACAAACCATGAAGGGTGCAATCAACTTTCCCAATATTTATTGAAGGGCAATCTTTGGCAAATTGAAATGTTTCTAGGGCACTCTTAACATGGCGACTGTAATTTGCTGGTGTGCCCTTGAAACTTATTTATTTAAATGTATTTGGTATCAATTTATAAATCGTTCCGCAGCCATCCATCTCTTTCAAGACTAAGTACTCTAGCATTGTGCCAATGCTTCTGTGGACCATTAAGGAATGCTGGGTGGGCACTGAACCAAGAGTTGTCTCAAATGTATTTGTGCACTTCTTGAGCATTAGTTACCCGCCAGTCTGAGGTGGGGAAAGAAGGCTGGAACTCAGAGGGGTTCTTTGATCATTGCATTGCTAAGTGGTTGTCATTAGTTCACGGTTTGCTTAAGTAGTTTATTTTAGAGCTCTGCTAATGAGCTTGTAGTTTACCTTTTTTTCTGGTCTCAGACTTGGAAGGGATAAAGTTGGTCGAAAGAGCAGAGCCATGTACCCTGCTCTGAGGGATGTGCCCTCATGCTTATATTTTCTGTACTTAGTTTTACTGATTGTACACTTGTGGCTTGAGCGTTTTTTCGTCTATAATGTGGAATAAGCTTCTGCACATACTCTGATTTCTCTTTGCATGATGAAAGGACTTTTACGTGAACCTCGATTACCCAGAGAGCAAATAAATTGAATTTACGGTTTATAAGGCACTAGCTTCAGAGAGGAGCCAATTCACAGCTTTGCTGATATAGATACGTTGTTAGTCTTTCTGACCCAGCCATAACTCTCACTTTTTAGTGTGTGACTAGGAGAGATCACAGACGTCCTGTGGGTATTAAAATTCAAGTTCGCTGATCATTTGTTATCAAATGTATACAGTGCGGCCCACTCCATGCCTTTTTTGAATTCGGTAGAATAGTCATGGCGATACTGTGCTGTGAAAGAAAGGTCTCTTCGTAGAGGCATATTTTTAGATTTTGTTTTTTCTTGAAGGCAGTCAGATTTGGTTGGGTGCCAACGCCTGGGGGCATCTCATTCCAGAACTATGCTTCTGTCACCTGTATTGATCTGCTTCCAATTGTCTTTTGATTGAATCTATCCTTAGAAATGACATTTGCTTTGCTGGATCTGTGGATATGTCTGGGTGTATAATTCGGATAAAGTGCATGTTGGTATTCTAAGTTTCTTTCATGTATTTTCACCTCTTTAGCTTTGGGCAGCTATAGGTTCCTGATTATGCGCTTGTTAAAACCGGTCCTTTAGATGTTTTTTTTGTGAGCCCGGAGTAGATTGTAGTAGTTTGGAACAACAGTGTCCAGAGCTCTGATTAACTTGACGCAGAGATGGTCTTGCAGGAATGATGGCAAGGTGCTCACCCAGGAGCTATGCCAAAGTGGTGATAGCCATGTAAGGGTAATGCTGAACTTCAGTGTCACCCAGTACTTGTACCCGTTTTTAGCCTCTGAGACATAAGTTGTTTCTTGATTCAGTGAAATATGTGATCCATGGACTTTGTGGTACTAGCTCTCTGGGTGTCATCGACATACACTTGATGGCAGTCCGCGGATGCAAAAATTAAATAGCAAATTTAGAACATTGTACTGATGATCCAATCTGTATCTGTACACTGGTTGCTGCAGAGTGCTTTTCTCAACTCCAGTGCTGTCAGTGATTTCCATCCAATCTGATTTCATCAAAATTCAATTACCTGTTGTCGAGTGGGTTGTAAAAAAAATAAAACTAGAAAAACCGAAGAGCCTTATCCAGTGCATTGGCGAACACCACCCATGTGTTTACAATGTCGTTTCTGTTGCTTTCAGGGGTGAAAACTTGTGTGAAGCATTTTTTAATATTCAGGATATTTTTGAGGTTTTCTGCTTCATCTAAAATAAGGCTATCCAATTCACCAAAGAAAAAAAACTAATTCTATCAGAGGGCACATGATCAGAGTAGTTTTGTGTTTTTATTTAAGAGACTCTATGTATTCAGAAAAAGCAATGTCAATTTTGCTTTGCACTTGGAAACGCATAGACACGTGAAATGTTCAGCAAGTTGACATAATACTGGAAGTAGGATGTTATCAAACAATAGGGTTTTTGTTACTGATCAACGTTATGATAGTAAGCGTAACTCTTACAATTTTAAAGCTCTGCATAGTGTTTTGAGATTTGTCATGATGATGAAATCAATATTGCACAAGCAACCATAAAATATTTTCCTCATTTCACTGTTCCCTGTGATATAAGGGCTTCATACTACTGCATTTTGTGCACTAAAACAATAAAAGCACCAAAACATATGCAAATTGTGTTGAACTCCAGCGCCACCTTGGTGCTTGCACACACATACATGTTTTCTAGGTCTATGAATTACTCGCAGTCCTGTGTCTATCTCTAGGAACTGAAGAATGTATTATGTTTCACAAAGGTCAGTTTGACAGAAATGCATCACTGTTTGGGGTCTGTCTTTGCAACTTGTGTATTACTAATAAAAGGGAGGACTGTTGTCATCCAGATCTGCTGTTTGTGGTGTGCTATATATTGAAAAGCAGTGATACATCAATATATATATATATATATATATATATATATATATATATATATATATATAATTCAACAATATGCCCGAAAGCTGTTCCGAGGGCACACAGCAGCTTGCCTGCACTCCGGCATATCTTTCACAGCTTGCTCCTAAATCCTGGGATTCAATTAATATATATATATATATGTATGTATGTAATATATATTCTCTAGTTGGAAATGGCTTGCACCTTTGTCCAAGTAGGGACTCTTCTTCCTAGTCGGGGTAAGGGGGGTTCACTTCTAAAATAACCCATGCTCACCCCCTTGGTAGCTTGGCACGAGCAGACCGGCTTATCTCAGAGTCAGTGTGTAAAGCGTTTGTGCATGCCTACAGTAACACAGAGAAAACACTAGAAATGGACCACCACACAGATAAAGATTTGATATTTTTCTAAACCTAAGACAGACAGGACCAAAAACGACAAAAATCCAACAAACAATACTGAAAAATAGGTACTTTGCAAGATAACCTTTACATTGCAGAAATGTCTCTAAAACACAGTTCTTCCGAGTCGGTACCTACGTCTGGGGCTACCGTGATGCTGAAAAGACAGAGTTTAACAGTTCCAGCCGACTGCGTCGGTACGGGTCAGCTGTAGCGTTGACCGACTCGTAGACAGTACCTTTCTCATTGCGGCTGATCCCGTTGGTACGAGTCGGTCGGGGCAACCATCGCTGTTGCGCTGTGAAGTGAAGCGGTGCGGCGTGCAGTGCCCTTATGACCTGGTGCAGGCAGCGGCTCGGTGAAGGTCGTCTAATGGCGTTGGTGAGACCAGGGCTGCGATGCGGAGTGAGGCGTGGCTCATGGGGTGCTGGTCGGTCATGGTGCAGGCGACGGAGCCGGTCTGTGTTCGGGCGGGCAGCGACTGTGTCGGTGAGGTCCAAGCGGCAGAGTGAAGTTAGGCGGTGCGGAATGCGGTGCCCACAGGACGGTACAAGCAGTGGCTCAGAGACGGTCATCCAGCTGCGTCGGTGAGAGCAGGGTTGTGGTGCCTTCTGCGGTGCTTTCAAGACACGGAACCAGCGACGGACTTGGTGACGGAGTCGGCTGCTCTTCTCCTCTGTGGCGACTGAAACCCGGGGTTCCAGAGACCGTGCCCACAGGGATGGTGAAGTCTTTGCTGTTCCTGAGACTTCTTGAACAGGGGGGCAAGCTCTAGCTCAAGCCCTTTGAGATACTTTTCAAGCAGGATACACACACAGTTCCTCTCCTTGGCAGAAAAAGCTACTGCAGGCCAATCCCAGACAGCACACAGCAAAGGGGAAGTACTTCTCCTTCAGCTTTCCCAGCTCTTCTCCTTGGCAGAGGTTCCTCTTGAATTCCAGAAGTAATCTAAAAGTCTGAGGTCAGGGCCCCACTTTTTATAGTCAAAATTCCTTTGTTCTCTTGTGGCAGAGAGTGTCTGTGCTCAGTAAAAACCAGTTCTGTCCTCCCTGGGCCAGCTTCCTGGCAGGAGGTGGAGACAGCATTGTCCAAGGCAGACCAGGCCCATTCAGGTGTAAAGGAAATCTCCTCCACCCCTACTCTAAATGCAGCCTAGGTCTATTCAGCCCAGCCCAGCCCTGACTCACCCTGGAAAGGCAGGAAACACCTCACCCTCCCCAAGTGGCTGTCTGAACAGAAGGCACATCCCAGCCCCTGTCACTCCAAAGCCAGACAGTCAATATACAAACCTAGCAGAGGCACACTGGATGGCTAAGCAAGAAAATACCCACTTTCTAAAAGTGGTGTTTTCAAACCCTGAATATAAAAATCATCCTTACTAAATATGCATCATTATATTCTGAGTTCACGCGTACCAAACTCCACTTTCTCATCTTGTTCCCATGGGCAGTTATACTTATAAGTTGTTATAAGTAAACTCCCCATTCTATCCCATGGGACAGATAGCCTTTCAATAGTGAAAACGAAATTGGCAGTATTTCACTATCAGGATATGGCACACACATCAGGGCATGTCCTATCCTTCATATACACTGCACCCTCCCTACAGGGGTACCTTGGGCCTAACTTGGGGGTGACCCACATGTAAGAAAAGGGAAGATTAGGGCGGCAAGTGGGTGCACTTGCTAGGTTGACATGGCAGTATGAAACTACACACAAACACTGCAATGACAGGTCTGAGAAATGTTTGCAAGGCTGCTTATGTGGGTGGCACAATCAGTGCTGCATGCCCACTAGCAGCATTTGATGTACAGTCCCTGGGCATACACAGTGCACTTTACTAGGGACTTACTAGTAAATCAAATAAGCCAATTATGGTAACACTAATCCATGACAACACTTTACAGAGGGAGCACTTGCACTTTGGCACTGAACAGCAGTGGCAAAGTGCCCAAAGCATCTAGACCAGCAAAAATGAAGTCCAACACACAGTACAAATACATGAGGCGAGGGCAAAATACAAGGGAAACCCACGCCAAGGATGCCAGGTCTATATATATATATATATATATATATATATATATATATATATATATATATATATATATATATATATTACCTACTGGTGGTCGCTAGTAGGTAGTTATAGTTAGGACCTTGTTTCTATTCAAAGCGTTTTTTCTTTTGCCAATATCTTTGGCGCCGTTTGACGAATCTTTGCGAAAGTTTCAAAACTAATGGTTCACTCAGGTCAGCTCCTGTCTTGAAAGTTTCGGGGTGATTCGTTGAGCGGGGGCCGAGAAAAAAGGGGGGCTCAAAAACGCATTTTCCCCATGTTAATTTCCATAGGAATTTTTGGAACAGGCTACAGCCCGAACTGCTGAACGGAATTACACCAAATTTGGCAAAAAGGAAGCTCTTGGTTCAGAAAGCGACCTTTTTTTTTTTTTTTTTTTTTAAATGGTGTAAATCCGTTCAGTAGTTCCTGAGAAATTCAAAAAATAAAAATATCGATATCTGAGCACCGAGGAGGGTTCGCAAGCACGAGCTTAATTCAGATTGGCTGCCAACACTCCAAACCAGAATGTGTTGGCAGCCATCTTGTGACTCGGTAACCGAGTCACAAGAAAACAGTAAAAAAAAAAGATGAAAAACAAGAAAAGGGGGCAGGGTAGAAACACGCTAGGCCTGCTCAGGGGGTCCCACAAGGACCCCCAGGGCCAAAAAAAGCATTTTTTTAAAAAACCAAATCGGCCGAATTCGCACTGGGTGCGCGAATCCTGCACCTCCCGCGCTTCGTTTTAATGAGCCCCCGGGTGGGCCAGGTCCCGGGAGCAATGCCAAAATTATATAGCGCGGGCCCGCGGGGGCCCCCGCAGCCCCAGGGACCGCCACCTCCCCGGGGCTATGCTAATTATATGCGGGGGCACGCGGCCTCCCCGCAGCCCCAGGGACCGCCACCTCCCCGGGGCTTTATTAAATTATGCGCGGGGTCACGCGGCCCCCCGCAGCCCCGGGGACCGCCACCTCCCCAGGGTTTTATTTTGTGGGTGAGGGGGCCTTACGGGACCCCCCCAAGCCGTGGCGTCCGCCACCTCCCCGGGGCTTTTGTTAATTATTTGCGGGGGGCCTCATGGGCCCCCCCAAGCCCCGGGGACCACCACCTCCCCGGGGCTGTTGAAATGATGGGAGGGGGGCCACGCGGCCCCCCTCCATGGAGCCCTTCATGGCCCTGGGGATCGCCACCCCCCAGGGCCGGCTCCTGCAAGGTCCTGGGGTGCCCACCCCTGGACATTGCTGTTTGCTATGGCAGGGCAAGAGCACGGCTCCCGACCTGCCATAGCAAACACTGCTTTGCTTCGTTGAAGCGAGAGC